>RPFO01000165.1:5506584-5809084 GCA_009746045.1 Mesostigma viride | reverse complement strand
CACAACGTGTGGAACACGATCTGCAACCAGTTCGCCGGCGCCCTGCAGGTGCACACACTGGCGCGCAGCAAAACGCATGACGCTTGCTGCTGACATAGGCGACGAAGAAGGCCACCGTCTGCTGAGGCGCTGCGGGGGGGGGGGGGAGGGGGGGGGAGGGGGGGGGGGGAGGGGTGCTGGATGATGGATCGTCACGCTGACCCACGAGCAGGATGCACATGATTAACCCGGACAACCCATTCAACTACTCATGAGAGCGCAATGTAGACATGACCGATTGAACCCATCTAATCGATCGGTAGCGGATGTGTAGAATGGCCTGTACAACCCAGTAATTGATACATTTGTGATGGGACGCAGGTGCTGACACAGATGGTGTTCATGATTGCCTTGGATTTAGTGGCTGCCCCTCAACACTGGCACGAAGTTTGTGGGCACTCAACAATCTTCTGCCCCCACCCACCCACCCCCACCCACCCACCTCATTGTACTTTTCCTGTCTTGTTTTCCTTCCTCCTGTCCCCCCTCCCCCAATCATGC
Organism: Mesostigma viride; assembly: GCA_009746045.1. Taxonomy (NCBI): domain Eukaryota; kingdom Viridiplantae; phylum Streptophyta; class Mesostigmatophyceae; order Mesostigmatales; family Mesostigmataceae; genus Mesostigma; species Mesostigma viride. The sequence continues at coordinate 5,808,544 of RPFO01000165.1, read as the reverse complement.
ACCTCCGTCATCTATCGCTACCACCATCGCCGCCGCCACCACCACCACCACTCATAATTCTCATCCTCATCATCCTCATCCTCATCATCCTTGTCGTTGTCGTCATCCTCGTCTTCGTTGTCGTCATGGCCATCCTCCTCATCCTCATCATCATCACCACCACCACCACCACCACCACCACCACCACCACCACCACCACCACCACCACCACCACCACCACCACCACCACCACCACCACCACCACCACCACCACCACCACCACCACCACCACCACCACCACCACCACCACCACCACCACCACCACCACCACCACCACCACCACCACCGCCACCACTATCATCATCCTGATGCCACAAACTGCCCCAATGGGACCTACTATCTGAGGCAGGACACGGTGGCCGACCGGGCGGTTGAGCGTCTTTTCGAAGGCAAGACCACCACTCATACCTCATGGGATTACCCGGAGGACAAAGGCAGGGACTTCCGCACTGTGGTGCTGGCGGTCAAGGGCAGCAAGAGTGTTTACGCGGAGCTGGACAAGCTCACCGCTCGGAAACCCAGGGGGGGCGCGGACAGTGAGGACAATGATGAGGTGAGTGTGCCGCCAAAGTGCTGCTAGTTGTCATCGGGGTTGCGTTAAACCCAGCGCACAGGATACTTGCAACGCCACCTGTCGGCATTCCCTGTCTGCGATGCTCCAGCTGCAGAGTGATGCCCTTATCGAATCCACTCCCCTCTGGGCCTAGACAGGCACAGACAAGATGATTGTACCTAGTCCTAATGCGCTAGTAACTTACTATACGCGGTACTCTTGATTCCCCCCCCATTCTTGTCGGAACACGTGCGATGAAGCGGGATACTGTGTGGGCCTGTGTAGTAGAAGTAACACGCTGTAAGCGTACATTATAGAATATACCCTGTGAACCCTATGTAATATACTTGACCCTGCGAGCCTACATAAGCATAGAGCATGTCTTGTGGAGGATGACAGGATGAGGAAACCATCAAGGCACGTTGCACGGTGATTTGGACCATAGGTGAGCTACTAATCGTTGATAGGGGATACTAAGTCGTTGATAGGGGAACATGTCAGTCTGATTCTAGTAGAAGTGGATTTGGACCATAGGTGAGCTACTAATCGTTGATAGGGGATACTAAGTCGTTGATAGGGGAACATGTCAATCTGATTCTAGTAGAAGTTATGGTGCTACTTGGGCTACGGTAGCTACCGCAGTAGGCAGTAGTATCCGCCAAATTATGATAACATTAGCCATATAATGACAGCTTGGACAACTGGTCCTGTGGTATATTGTCAGCCACTAACAACAATGGCTTAATCGGACACCTGGGCCAGTGGTTGTTTGGTCCTTGTGGTCCTTATCAGAATACTAAAGAAGAATTAAGAAGGTATCCTTGATAGATATTGGAATACTAAAGAAGAATTAAGAAGGTATCCTTGATAGATATTGGAATACTAAAGAAGAATTAAGAAGGTATCCTTGATAGATATTGGAATACTAAAGAAGAATTAAGAAGGTATCCTTGATAGATATTGGAATACTAAAGAAGAATTAAGAAGGTATCCTTGATAGATATTGGCAGTAGTCGGAATGCTATAACTATTTTCGATAAATATTGGCAGTCATCACAGGACCATACTGTAGCTATGGATAATGGCTTGCTCCCGTGGCCATTTGTTTCTTTTGGTGCTGTGGTCTTTGCGTCTGGGGGTCTTTGCGCCTCGCCCAAGCTGGCGCAATGCATGCTGCATGTTTTCCTCACCGTGGGATTTGGTGAGCTTATGCTCGTATTATATTTGAACGACAAAGGGGCTCAAGGGGAAGGACAGCCAGCCGGTTATATAGGTTCCTATCTAACGTGGGTATTTTACCCCCTGACCTGAAAAACGACCTAGTAAAATGACGGAATGGGAATAGGGAATAGGAGCTAGGGCCGGTGGTGCCTATCTAATGTAGGTGTGCAGCACCTAATTAGTGGTACCGGCTGTGTCATATAGGAAAGGGCGGAAGAGGTGTATTGGTGCCAGAATAATTTTGTGGCATACACCCCTTCCGTAGGCGACTTACCATAGACTTACCGGCCTCATCTTTAAGGCCCTCATCCGTACTCCGGTTGTGGAGCTAGCGCGGTACTAAGGGCGGCGGAGGGGAGGGGAGGCGTCCTCTTGCAGCTTCCCACCCACCCACCCACTGCAGTAGGACTTCGCTGCCATGCCAGCGGGCTGGAGCTAGTGAACGACTTTCTCAGCTGAAAATTATGTTGCATGAGCTTGCCGCCTTTTATGGGCAGGCACGTATTTGTAATAAACCTGTATATCTGGTTGGTTTCCTTACTCCATGGCCTCCAATGACGACCCAATGACGACCTAGTATGACCACATTTGTAAACACCAGAGTGTCAGACACGCTTTAATGGCCTTCTAGTTTGACTCCGCCCAGGATTAGGTGCCGCAAGAGATACCCCCCGCGGGAGGGTAGGAGTGACAGGATCTAGAAATGGCAATTTGTTCCAGTTCACTCCTGGATACATGGCAGACATGTTCGCTCATGGGACCAGAAGTCTGATGATACCTTCCCCGTAGTTTTGTAAGTTTGTTTGGGCCCGTACATGAATGGCAACCATCCTGCAAAGAGCTTTCCCCTTCATTTGTAAGCCCCCGAGTTTTCACTCCTGGCTCGTTTTCAGCGATCATGCTGTGTTCTCCATATCGCGGAGATGGATGGAGGGAAAAGCACCACCCCGTAGCGACGTCGATTCTGCTGCCCATCCCGCATTGCTTTGCTTTCCCGACATTCTCTTGCCTCGCTGATTTTTTAAAAAACGGTATACTACTGATTCGCTGTACCACCCTTGGATCAATTTCAAGTCAACCTTCGAAAGACCCTGATATTTTAAGGTACCTGATAGTTACTGCTGCCATACCCAAACTGTTTGACTTGTCGAGAAACCTGCACGATGCAACCGGTGGGGCGCCCTGGCCCCAGGCGCAGGCAGGCAGAGTCATTCCCCTTTTGCATCTGTGCCTACTGCTATCAATCGCCTACTGCTATTGAGCCGTGGTGTCAATCGATGCCATGTGGATGCTGCCCATGCGACATCTCTCCCCGTAGCCCAAGCCACTTGTTTGATTGACGATGCACTAGATTATTGATCTGTTTCCTGATGGCTGTTGTTTAGCAATGTAGCGCTGCTACAACATCGCGCTGACGGTTTCTTCCTCCCAGCCTGCGCGGTAGAAGAGTGCAAACGCATCCTACGATCCAATCTTTAAGATCCATCAATCTTAAGGATCCATCTTTGCGATCCAATCTTTAAGATCCATCAATCTTAAGGATCCATCTCTACGATCCAATCTTTAAGATCCATCAATCTTAAGGATCCATCTCTACGACCCAATCTTTAAGATCCATCAATCTTAAGGATCCATCTTTGCGATCCCATCGAAACACCCGGTTGGTTGTCCCTCGCGCGCGCTTCTTCCCAGGATGACTACAAGCAAACTCGGTTCAAGGACCTGCCTCCTGTGCTCGTGTTGTCGTTGGAGCGATCTGGGAAACAAGGCACTGCCAAGGTACGCATGCCCTTACGTGCGTGACAACAAGGCACTGCCAAGGTACGCATGCCATTACTCAATGTATATAACTCTGCCGTGCTCTATATCACCTTATAACGCTACATTCTATCTCATCCTATATCACCTTATAACGCTACATTCTATCTCATCCTATATCACCTTATAACGCTACATTCTATCTCATCCTATATCACCTTATAACGCTACATTCTATCTCATCCTATATCACCTTATAACGCTACATTCTATCTCATCCTATATCACCTTATAACGCTACATTCTATCTCATCCTATATCACCTTATAACGCTACATTCTATCTCATCCTCCCGGTAGTGCCAATGTTCATACAGCGGTGCATGCACTGGACTATTACAGAACAGTATTGCCTTTTTACATCAAAGAATTCAAGACAAGTTACAAGATGGGTAACCTGCGTTGTGCGTGCCTGCAGTCACGGTTGTGCCATTGGTGGCGGTTGTGACTGCTAGTACATGTCACAATCCCAAGTTCTTGGTTCTATGTCCCATCCCTTTCCCTTGTCTACCCAACCTTCCGAAGGCTGAGAGGGAGGCGCACTGGTGGTGCAGGACGCATGGATGGCACCACTGCAGTTAGATCTAGTTAGATCTAGTTTGTCATTTTTGTCTGAGGACACAAATATGGCACCACAGCAGCTGGTTATTTTTTGTCTGAGAACACAAACATGGCACCACAGCAGCTGGTTATTTTTGTCTGAGAACACGAGCAGTGTCGTTTGGGGGGCGCTTGTGGACCGCAGCCCTCCGGCTAGAACACTGTAGTACGCCGCACTGCACAGGATGCTCTGGGAGTGCACTGCGCCCTGTGTGCGTTTGGCACGGCGACCTTACATGCTCTACGCTTGAAGAAAAGTTCCTGGTCTACGTGGCGGTCCGGCCCGCCATGCCCTCTGCATGCCTTCCTTTAATGACTAGCAAAAATATGGGCCACATATGCGCCAGGTAGCTGACGACAAGTTTTACACCAGAGTTTTACACCTGAATAGAAGTTAACTACTGATCACGTCCAAGGAAAGGGGTGGAGCGTTAGGATTGATACGGTAGTCCCACGTGTTCGGCTCATCTTGCAATTCTAGATGGTTTGGCAAAATAGTCTTATGTGTACGTCTTTCAAGTTGTATTGTATTAAGTGAGACAACTATTCATGGTCGCATGGCGATCCAACGCCGTGCAAGGACTAGGGCAGTTGTCTGAGAGGAACGACGCGAAGACCGCGGGAGCCGTGTGGGTATCTGTAGGTAGACCTGCAAGGAGGGAGACGCATGGTAACAAACCCAAAAGGTTTTTTATATTTTTTTAAAAAAAGCACCACAACCAACTCCAACCCCACAATCAAACAAACAAACAAACAAACAAACAAACAAACAAACAAACAAACAAACAAACAAACAAACAAACAAACAAACAAACAAACAAACAAGCAAGCAAGCAAGCAAGCAAGCAAGCAAGCAAGCAAGCAAGCAAGCAAGCAAGCAAGCAAGCAAGCAAGCAAGCAAGCAAGCAAGCAAGCAAGCAAGCAAGCAAGCAAGCAAGCAAGCAAGCAAGCAAGCAAGCAAGCAAGCAAGCAAGCAAGCAAGCAAGCAAGCAAGCAAGCAAGCAAGCAAGCAAGCAAGCAAGCAAGCAAGCAAACAAACAAACAAACAAACAAGCAAGCAAGCAAGCAAGCAAGCAAGCAAGCAAACAAACAAACAAACAAACACAACACACACACACACACCAAAAAAGGAAAAAACTAACAAGGAAAAAGAGAACACACACGAAGGGGTTAGAAGAAAAAGTAAGAAAGTATAAATTTAATGGGGAAATTAATAATAATAATAATAAAAGAACATGTAAATAATAATAATAATAACAATAATAAATAAATAAAAAGTAAAGAGTAATAATAATAAGGATAATAATAACAAAACAAATATGGAATAAAGAAAGAGGTCATTGCTGGGATGTGGTGAGGCACAGGCGATGTTGGAGTACCCGACGAGGCCGTGTATCACTCTCGTCGTACGGTATGTTATAGTATGGGTCAGGCGATGTTGGAGTACCCGACGAGGCCGTGTATAACTCTAGTATTACGGTATGTTATAGTATGGGTCAGGTGATGTTATAGAATGGGTCAGGAGTTCGATGTTTGAGCGCCCGTGGTGCTTGGCCGGGGGTCCCCTATCCAACAAGGTCTAAAGCCTCGTGCCCAGCTCACTCCAATGCATTACGAAGGGCTTTAAGTTTTGCATACATAGGGGGACCCATGATCACTGTGAGTTATGAGACTATTTGCATACATAGGGGGACCCATGATCACTGTGAGGTATGAGACTATTTGCATACATAGGGGGACCCATGATCACTGTGAGGTATGAGACTATTTGCATACATAGGGGGACCCATGATCACTGTGAGTTATGAGACTATTTGCATACATAGGGGGACCCATGATCACTGTGAGGTATGAGACTATTTGCATACATAGGGGGACCCATGATCACTGTGAGGTATGAGACTATTTGCATACATAGGGGGACCCATGATCACTGTGAGTTATGAGACTGACCTGGCGTTTGGTCGAATATTAGACGTGATGGTCCTTTTTTACCATTCGATTTTTGCCGTTATCACTTTGCCAAACCATCGACCGTTATTTTGAGGTACCTCGTGACATAAGGTTGACATGTTGCCTATCTTGCTCCTCAACCCCCTTCTTGTCCCTCCTCGTTAATCGCTCTTATTCACCTGATCAACGACCGCTACGACATAAGGTTGACATGTTGTTCTTATTTATAATCGCTCTTATTCACCAGATCAACGACCGCTACGAGTTCCCCCAAGAGCTGGATCTGGACGTTGACAACCGCAAGTATCTCACGCAGGACGCCGACCCGAGCGTGCGCAACCTGTACGAGCTGCACAGGTACGGTACTGGTGGTATGCCACTAGTATAGTATAGTAGTGAGACCTGGTTAATAGTGACCGGTGATGCCGACCCGAGCGTGCGCAGCCTGCATGAGCTGCACAGGTAGGCTACTGGTTATTAGCTGCACAGTTTTGTGAAGAGCGCTGTGGCGCTGTCACACTAATGATAGTCTAAGAATGGTGGGTGTATGGGTATATAAAGCAGAGTGACTTGTAAGACCTGGCTATAATGACTGTAACGGGCTAATACCTGGGATAGCATGCAGTGGTGGAGTACTTGTGGTACTGTTTCACTATTAGTTATTCATGTCCCACGTAGCTCCCACAAAAACCAGCATCTTCATTAAAACAATAAGTGGAAGCATACATGTGACACTAATTGACATGCCCGGAGGCACGCCGTTCAAGGCCCTTCATGAAGTACGTTGCCCTAGAGGCAACCAAGACAAGGGTGGGTGGGTGGGGAGCAAAGAAAGAGGCCGACAAAACCAGCCAGAGCGGCTTTTAGTCGCAAAACCTCCCTTATCCCTAGCTAACTGACGTCATTAAACCCTTATGTTTAGTGGATGCTAGTAAGACGCTAACCGTACAGACCGGGGGTAGAATATCCCGAATCTGCACGGCTAGTATTAAATAATGCGTAGGTTGTTCTTTTCAGGGGCACTGCACCTCACGCCCCGTTCCGCCCGGGTATAATCAACCCAAGCGCGGAACGCACATTTTATTTAATTCATTTTTCAACCATGCACTATATTGCATCTACTAATCACAAAAGCTCTAGCCAAACAGCTACGAGTAAACACTGCGACCTATAAGCCGCTCATCCAGCGGCCTCTTGTTCCCGCATTCACGTATAGAAGAAACTCCGTTCAAAGAACCCCGATTCATGTCCCACGTAGCTCCCACAAAAACCAGCATCTTCATTAAAACAATAAGTGGAAGCATACATGTGACACTAATTGACATGCCCGGAGGCACGCCGTTCAAGGCCCTTCATGAAGTACGTTGCCCAATCACCCCCGCCCTGGCTTTCCCTTGAAGCCGCACTCCACCTTGCTCGTTGTCACAAGTGACCGCCCTGCCGCAAAACGGGAGCCCCCCCACATCGGGAGGCGTGTGCCCGGCGGCTGTGGATGCATGGCCAGGCCCAAAAAGGCCCAGCGCATTTGCACTGCGATTGCGCACGGCCAGCCTATCATGACCCCTCTCGGGGCCCCGAGTCGGTACCGCTATGGCCGTCTCCCCATAGACCCGGGGTGCTTCGAGAAAAAACGTGGACCTAGCCCAGGCCCCGCCAGCCCGGATGCCCGAGGCCACAGCCCCAGGCACCTGGCTGAACGAGAGTCCGTTCAGCCAAGACCGCATTCCCCCCCGAGGTTTCTATGCGTGGGGAAAAAATTTCTAGCTTAGACGCTTTTCCCATCGCCGTCCCCAGCCCCAACCACCCCCCCCTCGGCGGAAGGCAATTGCAAAGTTTGCTGGCCAGCAGCAATTTCCGAAGAAAAAGCCGCAGGCCGCGGACCGAGACACGGGTCGCCAGTGCCAGCCATCCGGCTCCAACCCGGGGTGCAAGCATCCCCAGGTACGGAGCACCAGCTCGCGCACTGGGCCGACCAAGCGACAGTTGAGCACCTGTCACGGCATCCGGCCCACCAAAGACCCCAAGCTGGGGAAAAGGTGCGGACCGGAGGTAATCTTTTTCTTTTCTTTTAGTTAACCGGGCGAGGAACTACGCCTGGCCGGTTAACAACTGGAAGTCTCACCACTGGCCAAGTGGCCAGTGCAACCAGTGCTTTTGGGATTTTGCTCCGCAGCACCCATAGCTGCGGCTGCCGCCGCAACGACAACGAGCAAAGAAAGAGGCCGACAAAACCAGCCAGAGCGGCTTTTAGTCGCAAAACCTCCCTTATCCCTAGCTAACTGACGTCATTAAACCCTTATGTTTAGTGGATGCTAGTAAGACGCTAACCGTACAGACCGGGGTAGAATATCCCGAATCTGCACGGCTAGTATTAAATAATGCGTAGGTTGTTCTTTTCAGGGGCACTGCACCTCACGCCCCGTTCCGCCCGGGTATAATCAACCCAAGCGCGGAACGCACATTTTATTTAATTCATTTTTCAACCATGCACTATATTGCATCTACTAATCACAAAAGCTCTAGCCAAACAGCTACGAGTAAACACTGCGACCTATAAGCCGCTCATCCAGCGGCCTCTTGTTCCCGCATTCACGTATAGAAGAAACTCCGTTCAAAGAACCCCGATTCTCTGGTTGGGAACCTAGCCATCATGACCACGTAGATGCTCCTACCATGCACGAGTTGGCCATACTATTGCAAGGCGTGCTGCGTTACCAGAGCGCACATACCGTGCAAGATTACGGTAGATAGGCTCACTACTAGAAAGGATGGTTATTATTATGCAATAGGCTCTCTACTAGATAGGATGGTTATTATTATGCAATAGGCTCACTACTAGATAGGATGGTTATTATTATGCAATAGGCTCACTACTACGAGTACAAGAACGTTGATGCTGCAAGGTTATAGTACTCCGCTTACTATTTTATAATAGTTGGCTTTCTATTATACAATATGCTTACTATTTTATAATAGTAGTAGGCTTACTTTTATATAATATGCTAACTATTTTATAATAGTAGGCTTACTACTACTAGAACGTTTGTGCCGCAAGCCCAGAAGTTGGGAGCATATTTCTCGAGCCAAGCGTCAAAGCGCCCACTTTACCTCATGCATCGCTGCCACCTGTTGCGCCATGCAGCGTGATTGCCCACGATGAGGGGGGGTTGACCGCCCGCTATTATGCCTTCATTCGGCCCGACCTGGGCGACCAGTGGTACAAGTTTGACGATGAGCGGGTGACCAAGGTGGATGCCGCCGCAGTTATACCCGGATCCTTCGGGGGGGAGCAGAAGGTGATTACATTCTTTACAACTGTACTGTGTTTTGTAAGACCACCTCAGCAGCAGGGTTTTGGAAGGCCTTCAAATAAGTTTCTTCCAATTCTGATGTTTGTAGCCGTAGTCAGAGGTCATCCTGTCTTCTGCAATCCCTTGTCAAACCTCTTTCTTTGTTCGATATCTTGGGCGTAGGCTCTCGCTTTGCAGACACGTTATCTATCAATAACCTGTGATAATCATAGTAGTGATGATGATGTTAAGCTGTAGGTGCTGCTAGCTACGGCGGCGTCCGCTGGCTTTTGCTGGAGTCAGCTAGTCGCGCTGGACACTAACTGATATTTAATGCTGGCATCCGTGTCCCTGTGTATGGCCGTGTATGGCATGGGGCCCGATCTCTTCTCCGCGTACTTCCCTCGGCCTTTCTCGCCCCAGGCCGTGTCCGCTTGCATGCTGGTCTACGTGCGCAAGAGCGACAAGGCGCACGTGATGTGCTCCGTGAGGGAGGATCACATGGCGGCCCACCTGCAGGTAGGCAGCCCAGGTGCGGCCCTCGTGGCGGCTTTTAAACAAAAAGGGGGGGGGGGGGAGTCGTGACTGGTGACATGTCGACAGGGTAGGGCATCATGTCGATGAGCTAGCATGAGTGGCACGTGGACGGGGTAGTCACTGTGCATGAGTTCACCGATGTGACATGCCGACAGGCTATGACTTGTCGATGCGTTGAGGTTTGTATGGCAGGAATGCCAAGCCTTGCAGGGCAGCATGTCTCGAAAGCACACACTTCCATAGCTCCCCTTTTAGATAGATGCTGAAGCCAGGCGGTGTGGATTCTCCCCCAAGCGCTGTAACATGTGCTAGGGAACCCTATGCTACCCGTGTGCTAGAATAAGGGAGACGACGATGCGATGGCAAGGGGCAGTTACCTGTTAAAGGAGAGTTATTCGATGTGCATTGCTACCCGTGTGCTAGAACAAGGTATACCACGCCTTAGGGCAGCCACAAGGAAGCCAAGTGTGTGCTGCGAATATTGTCGACCCTGCCTGTTCTTTTCCAGGGCCAGCTGGCCGCCTTGCATGGAGTGCCTGCTGGCGATGCGGCCCAGGCTGGACGAGCTTGAGGGATTTGCTTTGTACCCATCCTAGTGGCTTGTTTCACACAGCTCGTGACTTGTTTGTCACAACTTACCATGGATGAGGAGTTAAGATTCAATATGCTGATTGGGCACCCACCCGCCAAACTCTATTCTTACCAAGCGTAAGTTTCATCCTCAGCCCATTACTTTGCCACTTGAGTGGAAGTCTAGAGGCTTACTACCGCAAGAAGACCTGGCCGATGACTTCTTCGGACGAAGCCTTTTTTACCTTGTATGCCGCATTTGGCTTCACGCCCATGCCATGAACGCACTGGGTTTACCTCCCTCTAGCTCATGCACTTTGTGCTGTGCTTTTGAGGGAGGCCGCTACATGCCCTAGCTGATATATTACATGTATCAGCTATATGACATATATAACATCATACCTGATGCGGGCATTGACTGCAGGACTGGGCTGCGCGGGAGCTGCGGGAGAAGCAGGCCGCCATGGAGGCCCCTGACATGCTGATAAGGGTGAGTTTTCCTTTCCCGCATCACAATGCAGGCGATGGTTATGGACAGTTTCAGTTCGCGGCGAGCGTCTTGCATTTACTGGGACATATTCTAGTCGAGGGTTCTTCTAGACACCAGTTATTTTGGACGAGGGTGATTGGATGGGCGTGGACTGTTGGCTTGTTTTCTATTCGCTTCTTGCATGACAACCTTTCTAGTGCTCTTTCTAGTGTAGGTGGGCAGTTAGCCTCCCAAATTAGGCCTGTTCGTAGGCTCTGGGTAAAATAAGGTTCCCATTCAGCCATGGGTGATGGTAAGCCAGAATATGGCCCACTTTGTGTCTACTCACCGCAGTTGCCGCTCATTAACCATTGAGTATGCTCTACTTGTTCAGATGCTCTTTTTCTTGCCATAAATGGCTCCTGTCTATGTATGGGGTCACAACAAGGAATCCTACCAGGTACCAGCTTTCTATCTAGTGGTTCACAACAAGGAATCCTGCCAGGTACCAGCTTTCTATGTATGGGGTCACAACAAGGAATCCTACCAGGTACCCGCTCGTCGCCTAGTGAGTCACTCGCTCACTGCTCGGTATGTGCAGAGTGTTACTCTTTACCCACCGTACATTGAGCGCAGGACTCGCTACGACCTAGTTCCCGACTACCGAACGTCCTGGGCAGCGTTACATTTGCAACGTCTAGTCCTTACGCGTCACAGGTTGCCCGACGGAAGCCTTTTTTGTGTTCTTGGGGAGACAAGGAAAACCCTCAGCTGTGAAAAATGGTAAATTTCGATGTTTGTACCGTATGGCAATGTTCATAGTAGTATCATCCATCTTCTGTTATTATTACAAACTCATGCACAGAGTTTGCCTTGCGCCACTAACAGCATGGTTTACCGCCACAAGTGGCCACCCATGCAGGGACAGCCATGGTGAGTATATATATAGCACCTCCCTCCCATCTGCCTTCGGATCAGGAGACTCACACAGCCGCGAAATCATGTCAAAGGTCCTATGTTCGATTCCTAACTGGTAGCTTCTGGGCTTTCTTATTTTCTGTGTTCCGCGGAATCTCAGATTTGGGCAGCTAGCGTTTTCACGTTTGTTGCTTTCTGACGACAATAAATACAGCACCTCCCTCCCATCTGTGGTTGTGCTGACTTTTGTACTTTGCGACAGGTGGCCACCAGTGAGGACGTCCGCAGCCAGATCGGCACCAGCCAGTACTTTGGCCTGGTGGATTATGGTCAAATCAGGTCGTTCCGCGTCTCCAAGCAGATGCCCCTCAAGGAGTTCAAGGGGCTGGTGCGTGGCCTGGGGTATTTCTAATTTATTATTAGAGAAATACGAAAAAGATAAGGGATGGGACGCAACACCAGTAATGACATTGGGTTTTGTGGATAAGGGATGGGACGCAACACAAGTAATGGTTATGGGTTTTGTTGATAAGGGATGAGGGATGTGGCGCAACACCAGTAATGGCACTGGGTTTTGTGGATGAGGGATGTGGCACAACACCAGTAATGGCATTCGAGTGAGGATCGTTGTCCATTGGCGTTCAACGGGATTGTGTGTGGCCTGGGAGCTTATCAATAAGCCTAGCTTGTCTATCAGTCTTTAAGTGAGTAGTTGACGGGCAGGTGCATGGCACAGGGGGTACTGATTTCCAAGGGGCTCGTGCGTGGCCCGGTACGGCCTGCTACTTGAGGACAGCCACCCATGTCTCAATATCAAAGAAGCATTAAGGGGCTCGTGCGTGGCCCGGTACGGCCGGTTACTTGAGGACAGCCACCCATGTCTCAATATCAAAGAAGCTATTGTGGAACTACGAGGGTTGTAGCCTAGGACAGGAGACCTTTGTCAATAACTAACCATGCACAGCTTTTTTGAGGGGCTAACGGGCTATTGTGTTGGCTGCCTTTGACTGCGCCATGATTTTCTAAACCCTGGACAGGAAGTTCCCTGGATGGGTGGTGTGGTGTTTTAGTCACATGGGCACAAAGGGGTTTTGCAGGCGGGAGGTGAGGGTAGACTTTGTTAAAGACCACATGAAACGCGGTGTCATCTGCCTTCATGGAGACCTCGGATGCGCATGTGTTCAACCCTTGGACGGTCACCATGACCTAACCTAAGGGGTTGGGGGTGAACCCTGGGTATGCCCCTAAAAACCCTCAGGCGGGCTGTGTGGGGTTAGCATGCCACCTACCCCCACACCCGTCATCATGGCCGAGCGTACAGTCGACTTTGGTAGTCCGGATGACGCGGAGTTGCTATCTGCGACTCCAGACCTGGGCGAGTGAGTCGCGCCACGGGTGAAGTATCCGCGTAGAAAAGTACCTCATCGGGTACACCGTGGCATGCCTTCACGCGCTTACTTACTTACTTACTTACTTACTTACTTACTTACTTACTTACTTACTTACTTACTTACTTACTTACTTACTTACTTACTTATGACCTAACCGCAGCAAATGGTTAGCGGGTCACGCCTCACATGGGTGCAAGCTATGGTCCTCTCAAGAAAACCTCTGCTGGGTTGAAGCATTTGCTGCGTCAAGCAACCCTTTGGGTAGAGGCAGAATTCGTCTGTCCATCGGCTGTGGCACCTAATGCTGGCGTCTGTCCATCGGCTGTGTCACCTAACGCTGGCGTCTGTCCATCGGCTCTGTCACCTAACGCTGGCGTCTGTCCATCGGCTGTGTCACCTAACGCTGGCGTCTGTCCATTGGCTGTGTCACCTAACGCTGGCGTCTGTCCATCGGCTCTGTCACCTAACGCTGGCGTCTGTCCATTGGCTGTGTCACCTAACGCTGGCGTCTGTCCATTGGCTGTGGCACCTAACGCTGGTGTCATATTTTGTCCATGCGGTACTGTGCTATCGAATGTGCTGGCTTGCCCACATGCCCCATTCATTACACCATTTGTTTCTATGTTTTGTGAACACGCTATTCTTTTATGGCTTTGGTAGACATCTGTTTGGGGGGATGTAGCGCTTGTGACTGGGCCGGGTGGCCCAACTTTCCACTCGTCTGTCTAACCGAGAGTTGCTCCATGGCCCTCTTTTTCTTGTCCTTGTTCCTTCCTCGCCCCCCTCGCCAGGTGGCGAGCGAGCTGGGCATCCCGGTGGAACAACAGCGCTACTGGAGCTGGGCCACCCGGCCCGACCAGGCGTGCCGCCAATTTACGTGCTACCAACCGGATCCCCACCGGCCGGTGGGTAGATATGCGGCCATGCTATCAAGGAGACAAACACCATGCTAGGTGTGGAGTATGGGAGAATAGTAGTATTAGTACTTATGGAGCAGTATCTGCCTAATCAGCAAGTGGCTACCAACCAGACACCCACCGGCTGGCGGGTAGAGCGACCCTATGTGGATCAAACGGTTAAAAAAAAGAAGAAGAATGTACAATTGTTATCTGCGACGTCTAGCATATCGTATGTATCCCATGGCGCAGCGTGCATGCCATGGAGGAGACTATAGTGCTTCTATTAACCGTGGAACGTCATTAACAAAGAAACCTAGACAGTGGCAGGTTTATATCTCAACGTAGCTCCTGCCACCTGGCCAGAAAAACTGGCCAAATCTGTGTGTCACTACCGATCCGGATCAGGCCGCAGTGGCCTCAAAAGGTATGGCACATGAGCACTATAACCTAGCTATAGCGGCTACCCTTCCATCTCACTATAAAGAAACTATGTTCAGAGAACCACGCATACATCTTCTATTGTGTATTAAACATACATGTCTTCTTTCGTTAGTGGCGGGCACCCAGCGGGTGGGTAAATTGATGCAATGTAGACCATGTAGATGCCCTGTGTAGTTCTGCTTACCAAGCTAGTGGCCGCTCGCCCACGTGCCAGGCTACTTGTCAGTTATAGGTCGTATGGTAAATAAACGTGTCTGTGTAGCTGGGTTTTTGTTTATGGGCGAGTTTTTGTTTATAGCTGGGTTTTGGCAAAACGGTACCTAGTGTGGCTAGTCCTCCTACCTGTATGATTGATGTACAGTCATTCGCGCCTTAAGTTGGGTTCGAGATTTTCGAGGGTTCAACCCAACTTAAGGCGTGAACCCGATTTAAGGTGTGACGGGCTCTACTCAAATGTACTAATTTGAACTAAAGATACTAAAATATACTGTTCTGAACTACTTTGAACTTGGAATGCCAAAATCGTATGCAACCCAACTTGAAGGTGTGAACACAACTTAAGCCAACCCAACGTAAGGCGTGACTGACTGTACCTACTAACAAACCCTCCCCATTCCCCAACCCCAATCTGCCGGTCCCTGGATAACCCCCCCTGGGTACCACGCTGGCTGAATATGACCATGACCCACTCCAACGGTGAATGATGGGTGGTGATGGCGGATGGCCCATCAACACCCCGCGCTGTGCGTAGGGCTTGAACACGCTTCATTCCAATCCTTCCAAGAGAGACACATCCCATTGTGTGATTGTTAATGCTATTTTCGATGCGGCAGCGCACAAAGCACTTCAGTGCGCTCCATCTCCTGCCGACTAAGGCACACATTTCTTGTTGTGTGATCACTAAGACTTCTACTCGTGCTGTTCTGGCGGTTCTTGGAAGCACTTGTCAGTGCCTTGCATCCTATCAGCGGAGAAACCTGTTCTATGTTCTATGTTCTGTGTTCTATGTTCTATGTTCTATGTTCTATGTTCTATGTTCTATGTTCTATGTTCTATGTTCTATGTTCTATGTTCTATGTTCTATGTTCTATGTTCTATGTTCTATGTTCTATGTTCTATGTTCTATGTTCTATGTTCTATGTTCTATGTTCTATGTTCTATGTTCTGTGTTCTGTGTTCTATGTTCTATGTTCTATGTTCCATGTTCTACGTTCTACGTTCTATGTTCTATGTTCTACGTTCTACGTTCTATGTTCTATGTTCTATGTTCTATGTTCTATGTTCTATGTTCTATGTTCTATGTTCTATGTTCTATGTTCTATGTTCTATGTTCTATGTTCTATGTTCTATGTTCTATGTTCTATGACTGCTTGATTCCGTACTTCCGTACATCACTCGTTTCTTCCAACATGTATTTATCCCCAGTTTCTGCTGTGGCTTAGGAGCCTCCTGGCCCCCATCTGCTGTGCTTTGTGCTACAGTGTGTGCTGTGGTGTGCCTTGCTCTCTTGCAATCACCATGTTCTTATGTCCAGCTGTGCTCCCCACCTTCATGCTTCGCTGCTAATCATCGTTGAGCTGTCCATCATCCTGTGGCTCCTCAAGTTTCTCCCTTCGCCTTGCTGTGTGCCCCCCTCTCCCCCGCCCCCCCTGTGACGGTGGCCAGCTGTCCACTTGGGCCCGGTTCCTCACCGAGCAAACGGCCGGCCTCGACCTGTGGCTGGAGCCGCCAGCACAAGGGGTAAGCCACTTACACCCGCTCATTACTGGATTGGCTAGTATTTGCTGCTGATCGCTCAGGTTGTGGCTGGAGCTGCCAGCACAACGGGTAAGCTACTGACAGGCTCCATGGGCATAGCACTGCGTGTGTTCCTGTTGATGTGGCTGTATCGTGGCTCGTCCAGCGGCTGGAGCCACCACCACCACAGTCGTGAGCCACCAGCAGCCCCGGTGTGGGCTACCGCTTTGCAAGTCTACTACTGTTTGTGTTCTGATTGGTGTTGTCATAGTAAGTCTGCGGCTCCCATTCCCATAGCTGAGGCCCAGACATTAATTAATTAATTTAATTAATTATCACGTAGACTGCGTCACGTGGGTACCGATAAAGGAACCTTCAACCCCTATACACCATGAGGACGGAGGGCGCCCTGGCTTCTCTCACTGCCCTAAGTGGGCAGGCCACAGAGCGCTCTCTCCGCATCATGGTGCGGGCGCAACTGCGGGAGCAACAAAGCTTCCATATATAGCAAAAGCGTGGCGGATGCAGTAAGGATGCCCCAGCCGTGGTCCAGAGCCCACAGATAGGCTTGGAACACATTTACCGTTGGTCAGCATGTTCCTATGAGATTAGCCTTGCAACGGCTCACCATGTTCCTACGTCGGCGCCTTACCATTCGTTATTGTTATCTTGCAAGGCGAGCTTCTTGCGGGTCTCCACGTTCCTACGGCGGCGCCCTATTGTTTGTTGTCATCTTCCTATTTCTGCCGGCGACCGGGGCATGGCCCGGACAAGTGCTATCGTAAGCACCCTGAGCTGCGCCCAGCGAAGGGCGGCGAGCAGGCCCATGCGACCGAGGCTCAGCATGAGGCCAGCACCCTCCCTCCAGGTTTCTGCTTTGCCACCGGAGTGACGGACGATCTGAAGACAGTGCTCTGAGACCTATCATTATCACACAGTTTTTTAAATACTTATACCCCAGCTATTGTTCCATGAGTGTATCTTGGATGTGCGACTTACTGCTTCTATACGGGCCCGGGGGTGTCCTGTACCCCACTAGCCTGTAGTTTGGTAATAGACCCACCGAGTTCTTCGCTCTCGGCCACGGGGGTGTGTTTAGAGTATTTCGTTTTGCCCTCCAGCTTGGTCACGGGGGTGTGTCACGGAAATGTGCCCATGCTGTTCGTAGGCAAACCTAGTGGCCAAGTCCGTGATTTGCTATGGCCGAAATGTTTTACATTCGTTCGATAGATTTCTGGCCTAGCCATATATGGCCGTGGACATAGTGTGATTGCTTTACGGAATATTTTCACTAGAAATTTGTGAGTTACGCCGAGCCCTAGTGGTCCGGTGCGGAATTTGTGATTTACGCCTTGACTGTGAGTTTGTACCAAGTCCGGCGCTTGTGTGGGCGCCGCGCAGCGCCAAATTTGGTCCGGAGCCAAATTTACCAAAGTTGAGCCTTGCAGCTTGTGAGCCGCGCCTTAGGAACGAAGTCTAATATAAGTGACGAGTACTTAGGCGCGGCTCACAAGCTGCAAGGCTCAACTTTGGTAAATTTGGCTCCGGACCAAATTTGGCGCTGCGCGGCGCCCACACAAGCGCCGGACTTGGTACAAATTCACAGTCAAGGCGTAAATCACAAATTCCGCACCGGGCCACTAGGGCTCGGCGTAACTCACAAATTTCTAGTGAAAATATTCCGTAAAGCAATCACACTATGTCCACGGCCATATATGGCTAGGCCAGAAATCTATCGAACGAATGTAAAACATTTCGGCCATAGCAAATCACGGACTTGGCCAATAGGTTTGCCTACGAACAGCATGGGCACATTTCCGTGACACACCCCCGTGACCAAGCTGGAGGGCAAAACGAAATACTCTAAACACACCCCCGTGGCCGAGAGCGAAGAACTCGGTGGGTCTATTACCAAACTACAGGCTAGTGGGGTACAGGACACCCCCGGGCCCGTATAGAAGCAGTAAGTCGCACATCCAAGATACACTCATGGAACAATAGCTGGGGTATAAGTATTTAAAAAACTGTGTGATAATGATAGGTCTTAGAGCACTGTCTTCAGATCGTCCGTCACTCCGGTGGCAAAGCAGAAACCTGGAGGGAGGGTGCTGGCCTCATGCTGAGCCTCGGTCGCATGGGCCTGCTCGCCGCCCTTCGCTGGGCGCAGCTCAGGGTGCTTACGATAGCACTTGTCCGGGCCATGCCCCGGTCGCCGGCAGAAAGAGCACCGCTTCCGCGTCGCCGCCCCCGCCGATGTCGCGTACACCTGGCCTGGGGAAAGGCCTCTGGGGTCGGCAGGGGGCTGCGGCTGCGGCTTGCCCTGGGGGGCCTTGGTTGGGGTCCGCTTGTCCGTGAGATAGTCGTCGATTTCCAGTACCAGGTTCTTGACCTCTTGAGTGGTCATTCCATCCCTGCGGCGTGCCGCCATGGCCTGTCGGTAAGGGTGCGGCATTCCTGCCAGCATATAGCCCTTCCAGGCTTCTTCCGTGAGCAGTATGCCGAGGTCAGAGAAGCGCTTGCGGAGTACCTCCCCGCGCGTCCAATAGTTGATCCCGGACTCACCAGGGGCCATCTCGATGCGCTCCATGGCCCGCTTCCGCTCCTCCTTGTAGGAGTCGGTCATGAAAGGTTGCTTGATAGTGTCTTGCAGGCGTTTGAACACAGAGGAAGCCTTCTGATCAGGACAGGAGAAGGCGAGCGTCAGGGCCCAGTCCGTTAAACACAGCAAAAGCGGGGCCAGTAGGGTCTCATCCAACGTCCGGTTCTCGGCATTGTCCTCAGCAGTGCCTAACAGAATGTCAGAGACCCCATGGGCCCGGCAGAGCATGGTAAATTGGAACTCATAAGCCAGCCAGCTCTCTAGTTCTCTCCCGTTAACCTTCGCGATGTTCTTAACCGTCTGAGATATTGCCCTGGTGGTATTTAGCCGCTCATTGAAAACTGCTCGGGCGGCTGCCATGTTGCAGGTTGACCAGTAATAAAAGAGTTCAGTAAAAAACTGATTACAGTGGGATGGCGCTCACTCGCGCAACAGCAACTCAATGAAGAAACAACCGGTGACTGTGCTGGTAAAAAAAACTCTGGACACCAAAAGCACTGGTATTAAGAGTGCCGCGTAGTTGAGAGAAACGCCTTGAATACAGAAAGAAGCTGGGCACGAAATCAATCAAGTTCCACGCCCTGGTCTCGAAGTTGCTGGAGATATGACAGGAGCAATGTGTTGAGCCACAGAAAGTCCAAAGGGCAATCCTGGCCAGATTCTCTTGATGTTCTGATGATGTCCACTATCCAGGGCTGTGCCTTTGTTGGCTTAACCGAAACTATAGCCTTTTTGCCTTGAAATTCGAATGTCACCTGCACATAGTCTATAGGGGCTTGATCAGGGCCATCCATGGACTCATAGTATGCAGAAAAGACTCCAAACTAATATGGACAAAAGCTTAGCCGATTTTTTCCAAACAATAGCTCCTTGCAGGCTGGAAGATTGGTCAAATAAGACCTTGAACAATCTCATGCGATACCATGTCAAAATACTAGGAGCTGGGTAACAATAGTCTCCATAATTCACCAAACCCAGTGCACAGGTATATGGAGGAAACTTTTGATCTTTCACTCAGATAAGCTACTCAAGCATGTTCGGCTAATGTAGACAAATAATTCGTTTGTTCATTGCCAGAATATTGCCATAATATTTAGGAGTAGCTGCCAGGTGTTGGCCAGCCACCATAGCTTGCTTGAGGCCCTAGGTGACACAAAGGAGCAAAAACAAAGGACTAAATGCTACACTGCTCTTCAGCAGGTCACGACACACATGTAATATTAGCCGTCAGATGGGTGGCGGCGCATCACTAGGCATCGGATGCATTTTCACATGCACATGGGTCATGCACATGGCTAGCCTATGTCAAGGGGGCAGCGCCGGCGCCAAAGTACTCGTCACTTATATTAGACTTCGTTCCTAAGGCGCGGCTCACAAGCTGCAAGGCTCAACTTTGGTAAATTTGGCTCCGGACCAAATTTGGCGCTGCGCGGCGCCCACACAAGCGCCGGACTTGGTACAAATTCACAGTCAAGGCGTAAATCACAAATTCCGCACCGGACCACTAGGGCTCGGCGTAACTCACAAATTTCTAGTGAAAATATTCCGTAAAGCAATCACACTATGTCCACGGCCATATATGGCTAGGCCAGAAATCTATCGAACGAATGTAAAACATTTCGGCCATAGCAAATCACGGACTTGGCCACTAGGTTTGCCTACGAACAGCATGGGCACATTTCCGTGACATCATACTTTCTTTGGCTCTAGTTTTGTTCCGGCGACTTTGTGCCGCTATTGCTTGTCATGTTCTTGGGAATGTGGGCCCATCATGGCTGACCCTGTTTAAGCCGCCGCCTTCTCCGCGTCTGGGTCACCTGCACTCTCATTGGGCACCTGATGGGCCCTGCTATCCTGTTTAGTGTGCATCAACAATGGTGGGGTGGGGAGGGGAGGGGAGGGCTGGGGAGGGGAGGGGGGGAGGGAGGGGAGGGAGGGGAGGGGAGGGAGGGGAGGAGGGGAGGGGGGGGAGGGAGGGGAGGGGAGGGGAGGGGAGGGGAGGGGAGGGGAGGGGAGGGGAGGGGGGGGGGAGGGGAGGGGAGGGGAGGGGAGGGGAGGGGAGGGGGGAGGGGAGGGGAGGGGAGGGGAGGGAGGGGAGGGGAGGGGAGGGGAGGGGAGGGGAGGGAGGAGGGAGGGGAGGGGAGGGGGGAGGGAGGGGAGGGGAGGGGAGGGGAGGGAGGGGAGGGGAGGGGAGGGGAGGGGAGGGGAGGGGAGGGGAGGGGAGGGGAGGGGAGGGGAGGGGAGGGGAGGGAGGGGAGGGGAGGGGAGGGGAGGGAGGGAGGGAAGGGACGGGGGGTGGAACAGGGTGTGAGGCTTAACCCTAAAAGTTGTTGGTTGTGTGTGCATTTTCAGGGGTTTCTTGTGGGAAGAAATATCGTATAGAGGTGTAAGCTGCCTGGTTGGTTGCCGGCTAATTTCATCGTATCAGAGTTGACATATTGTATCTGTGCAATGGTGGCATGGACCTCAAGACCAGAGTTTTTCGTCTGCTTGGGCTGGCTGCTTTTCTATTGCTTGACCTGCATTCGCAAGCAGCCCTGAAGTCAGGTTTCTGGGGTGCGTGGGTCAGGGCCTCAGGGCAGGCTAACTGTCTGCTTGTTTACCCTCACCCCTCACCTGCAGCCCTGCGTTGTGAAAGCCACCCCTGGGGTTGGCACCCTGATGCAGACCCACCAGGCCCGGCCAACCCTAGGCCAGGTTCAGGCAACGACATGGTCCATGTTTAGGCTATAAGGTAATAGGTTCAGGCAATGATCTGAACATGCCATGATCATTGACTGCACCTATCACTGCCTAAACTGCTATGGGTGCATGCTGATGAAGCCGCTAATCGGATGTCTGATTTGGTTGTGCTTCTCGGCACCTCTCAGGCCGGCCCTGACGTGCCGGCCACCCTCCCCCAGGTTGCACCCGACGACCTCCTCCTCTTCTTCAAGCTGTACGACCCAGTGGAGGAGAAGCTCAGCTACGTGGGCCACCTGTTCGCCAGGAGTGGTTGGAAAGTGTCGGAGCTGTGCCCCCACATGCGCCAGCTGGCAGGCTACCCGGCCGATGTGACCCTGGCGGTGTACCCGGACGCCTTCCTCAAGCAGAACATCGGCCCCTGTACGCCCATGAATGGGAAGGATACTCTCAAGGACTACGAGGTGGGCCAGACAGACGACAGCATGTGTCGTGGGCTTACATGGGCGCTGGGCAGTGCTGTGAGGTCCTGGAGCCTACAAGCGTCGGTCTTCTCGTATCCCTCCTTATGCCCCGTGTCCTTGAATTAGTGGCTGTGGCTCTTCAGTGGTATCCTTGTATTAGTGGTTGTGGCTCTTCAGCGGTATCCTTGTATTAGTGGCTGTGGCTCTTCAGTGGTATCCGTGTATTAGTGGCTGTGGCTCTTCAGTGGTATCCGTGTATTAGTGGTTGTGGCTCTTCAGTATTCGCTCCCTGGTTGTGCGGTGAGCTAACGCGGGCAGTGCCTTGAGGCTCAGCGATTAGCTAACCTATCCTATCCTATCCTATCCTATCCTATCCTATCCTATCCTATCCTATCCTATCCTATCCTATCCTATCCTATCCTATCCTATCCTATCCTATCCTATCCTATCCTATCCTATCCTATCCTATCCTATCCTATCCTATCCTATCCTATCCTATCCTATCCTATCCCATCCCATCCCATCCCATCCCATCCCATCCCATCCCATCCCATCCCATCCCATCCCATCCCATCCCATCCCATCCCATCCCATCCCATCCCATCCCATCCCATCCCATCCCATCCCATCCCATCCCATCCCATCCCATCCCATCCCATCCCATCCCATCCCATCCCATCCCATCCCATCCCATCCCATCCCATCCCATCCCATCCCATCCCATCCCATCCCATCCCATCCCATCCCATCCCATCCCATCCCATCCCATCCCATCCCATCCCATCCCATCCCATCCCATCCCATCCCATCCCATCCCATCCCATCCCATCCCATCCCATCCCATCCCATCCCATCCCATCCCATCCCATCCCATCCCATCCCATCCCATCCCATCCCATCCCATCCCATCCCATCCCATCCCATCCCATCCCATCCCATCCCATCCCATCCCATCCCATCCCATCCCATCCCATCCCATCCCATCCCATCCCATCCCATCCCATCCCATCCCATCCCATCCCATCCCATCCCATCCCATCCCATCCCATCCCATCCCATCCCATCCCATCCCATCCCATCCCATCCCATCCCATCCCATCCCATCCCATCCCATCCCATCCCATCCCATCCCATCCCATCCCATCCCATCCCATCCCATCCCATCCCATCCCATCCCATCCCATCCCATCCCATCCCATCCCATCCCATCCCATCCCATCCCATCCCATCCCATCCCATCCCATCCCATCCCATCCCATCCCATCCCATCCCATCCCATCCCATCCCATCCCATCCCATCCCATCCCATCCCATCCCATCCCATCCCATCCCATCCCATCCCATCCCATCCCATCCCATCCCATCCCATCCCATCCCATCCCATCCCATCCCATCCCATCCCATCCCATCCCATCCCATCCCATCCCATCCCATCCCATCCCATCCCATCCCATCCCATCCCATCCCATCCCATCCCATCCCATCCCATCCCATCCCATCCCATCCCATCCCATCCCATCCCATCCCATCCCATCCCATCCCATCCCATCCCATCCCATCCCATCCCATCCCATCCCATCCCATCCCATCCCATCCCATCCCATCCCATCCCATCCCATCCTATCCTATCCTATCCTATCCTATCCTATCCTATCCTATCCTATCCTATCCTATCCTATCCTATCCTATCCGATCCGATCCGATCCTATCCTATCCTATCCAGGAGCTGTGGTCGCGTCTATAGAGCTTTTGTGCTTGGGAGGTGAGCGTGCCGGTGCCTGCCTTCCTAGCAACATTTCTGGTGTCCTCCCAATGTATGCTCCGACTCGGCGCCCATCACCCAAGTTCTTAACTGTGAAATAGCAGGTATTCCTGCTATGGTCAGGTATCCTGTACTCTGAGCACACGTTTGTTAGGGCGGGATGACACACGATCACAGCCATGAGTGGTACTTTCATGAAGGTGCTGATAGCCCTGAAGTATAGTTTTAACCTATTTTTGGCTGCTTTGGAGTTTCGCGGTGGAAAATGCCCATTTCTTGTATGGCTTGGCGCGGAAGCGACTCGAGTAATCGATGGCCACAAATAAATACCAGGTTTTAAATGCCTTTGGCTCATACCAACGCTGGTGTATTCCCTGTGCTGTGGTGGTCTGTGACCTCAGCTAGAAAACAGGGACATCCTCTATTGTACTGGCCTCCTTGTACTGCGTGCCGCTTGCCTGTATCAATATTCCATCTTCCACACGTGAAGAATGGGTGTAGTCACGGTCTGTCTGTATTGAAAATGGTGTGCTCCTTGCCTATTTGGTATATTCTTGACCTCAGCTGAAGAATGGCGACATCCTCTGCTTCCAAAAGCCGGCCCCGGATGGTTGTGTCGACGCCCAGTGTCGCTTCCCCCTCGTGCGGGGCTATCTCGAACACACACGCAACCTGAAGCGTGTGCGCTTCCGCTCGCTGGCAACTCCCACTGAGGACGCCTTTGTGCTGGATTTGTGAGTGGAAATTCTTTGACAAAAGGAAATTCCATTTAAAATTTTTTTTTTTTGTATCTTTAGTTCATCGTCAGATATGTTTTACAACTAACAACAGCGACGTATTCTAGATGTTAGTCCGTGTGACATGTCAAAGGCTCCACTTATTAGCCTCGCGTGGCGACCTATTCTGTTGGGAAGGCGTGGCAGTGAGGCACTTCTCAGCCATATGAACGGTGTCTGATTATGGTGAGCAACCGATATCTACTGGGGGCTGGGGGCTCTCGCATGCCTCACGACCTAGCGTCGTGGCGGCTATGGGTAAGTTGCGCTTGGTTGCGGACACGGGGCTAGCCAGGTGGACTGCTCTTGTACTGTCCAGCATTAGATATACGTATTGATAAACTATATTACATGCAATCCGTGGTATTGACACCGTGGACCGGCTGGACTTCCTAGTGGTATGTCTAATAGTGGTATGTCTAATAGTGGCATCTCTAATAGTGGCATCTCTAATAGTGGCATCTCTAATACACCCCCCCCTAGATGTTTAAGAATGGGGTCCGACCGACCCAGGGCTGCAATCTTAAACATGAAGTAGGCACAAACCCCTCCTCGCGTACCTCTGACCGCTACTCTAAAGCAGGCTTTGGTGCCTACTTTAAGATCTTTTTGCCAAAACCAGCCCTGCGATCTTAAACCAAAAAAATTGAAAATCCAGGGTCTCAAGATCCTTAACCTGAGAATCTTAAACGTCAAAGGGAGGGTGTAGTGGTGTCTCTAATAGTGGCATCTCTAACAGTGGCATCTCTAACAGTGGCATCTCTAATAGTGGCATCTCTAATAGTGGCATCTCTAATAGTGGCATCTCTAATAGTGGCATCTCTAATAGTGGCATCTCTGTAGTGGCGTGCCAGGTGGAGCTTCGTGGTACCACCTTTGGTTTTATCAAGCCTTTGTACTGTCCAGTGGTCAAGTGTATGCATCATCCATCATCAGGTCGTGTGTGCTGTGGGGCACCGGATCCACTGGGCTAGGTGTCACATGCTCAACGTGATCCGGGCCACTTGCTTCTTGTTTAATGTTCTTGTTATCATCGCCATCGCTACAAGTATGCTGTCGTTTAGGCTATATCTGCGGCCGATGTGGGCATGTGTTGGGACGAGCCGCCGAGCGCACGCGAAGGCGCAGGCGTTCCCGAAAAAATGCAAGGTCACAAGAATGCCTTTGCTAGGCAGCGACAGGCTATAGGGTGCTTACAGGGTGCTTTTATCCCTGTAGGCGAACATCACTTAATGTAAGGGTGCAAAGTTGAATGTCTCGTTGCACCTGTTTCACGTGCCTGCCTGCCGCAGGTCCGTCGACGAACCCTATGAGAAGGTGGTGTTCGCGGCAATGGCGAAACTGCGTCAGATGGCAGCCCAGGGGGAGAAGGCCGGCAGGGACGCCATGGCAGCGTCACGTGGCCAGCTGGCACGGAAGCACGACATCCAGCTGACCTGTCACAGCGTCCACCTGAACGCGCCCATACCGAGGGCGGTGAACTCCTTTGATGTTGACAGCCTGGCGGACTTGCTGCCCTATGGCGGCGATGGGGACAGGGAACATCTCATCCTCTACTACGAGGTGGCGGGACTCGATGACTCACTGGAGAAGCTTGCTCCTAGTAAGGGCATCCCGGTGTTGGTGCAGGACGTGTGCACGGAAGAGGTGAGCGCCCTGCCAGCGTGTGCATGACTTGCTCGACACCAGCGGACCTAGCTCTTACCGCTCTTGTAACCAATAACGCAGGTAGAGTTTATTTTGTGACCACTAATACTCTTTTATTTTATTATATTCATAACCATCATTGGATTGGCTTCGCATGTGCTAGTTTGTCAACCATCATTGGATTGGCTTCGCATGTGCTAGTTTGTTAACCATCATTGGATTGGCTTCGCATGTGCTAGTTTGTTAACCATCATTGGATGGGCTTTGCATGTGCTAGTTTATCCTGTCGCTATGGATATATGCTATGGATACGCTGAATGTATCATGGTCTAAGTGCATTGCCCTTGAGCACGCGGTACCACATAAATCAACGGTAAAAGGTGGCAGGTGGGTGGGCTCAGGTACTCCAAGTTGGGCGGATGCAGCCCAGGATGCATGATATTTTTAGTGGCCTTCCTTTTAACTAGGAGAGCAGTTGCAAAACCCTTGTGCATCCTCACCTGAGCACTCTGCGCTGTCATAGTACGCAGTAGTAGTAGTGTAAGCGTTGGCATTTTTGCTCCATATTTCATGAAGCTGTTTTCGAAACAGCATTCTTGAAATGCGGTGCTAGCGCGATGTTGTCGCACCAGGCTGTGTGAAGAGGCATTTGTAGATTTCCCGAAGAATGTAGGATTGATACACAAGGCAATTGTGTATGAGTATCGTAGTATGAAGTTATACCATCAGAGTGCAACGTACACGCTGCGTAGTAAAGTATACTGTAAGTGTTTCACTGCGTAGGAAAGTATACCGTTGTGGCTTTAATCAAATTCCGAATAATTCTTTTCGAATGACCCCCCGAAAAGTGCTAAAATAATACTTCAATTTACCCCGTAAAGTATGAAAACCGGGAGGCGCTACACCTGTTTCTGGCTGCAGGCCGCGGCGCAGCTAGGTAAAAGTGGAGCGCCGCGCTCGCCGCGCCACGCCGCGCCGCGTCGCGCCAGATTGAGAATTAATTAAGAAATAGCACTGATTAGGGCCCTATTAGCACTGATTAGGAGCCCTCTTAGCACTGATTAGGGACTTATGTCATACTGGTACTCACTTAATTAATTAATTGTCATATAGGAACTGCGCTTGGTGGGTAATCATTTTAATCCGGGTAAATGGGTAATCACTAATCAGTTTGATGTACTTGATAGGTTAGAATCCAAGTCAGACACTGAAGTGACTGAAGTAGGCGCCCTGACTACTGCCCGTATGCCACTGGTTATAAACAAGCTCCCGGGCTCAAAATTTACCTAACCCGGGCTGAACTTTCCCCGTAAAGTGTCAAATCCATGCAAAAAAACCCTCGAAAAAATAATTATTCGCAATTTGATTAAAGCCACTACGGTACTGTGAGTGTTTCACTGCGTAGGAAAGTATACTGTAAGTGTTTCGCTGCGTAGGAAAGTATACTGTAAGTGTTTCCCTGCGTAGGAAAGTATACTGTAAGTGTTTCACTGTGTAGGAAAGTATATTGTAAGTGTTTCACTGTGTAGGAAAGTATACTGTAAGTGTTTCGCTGTGTAGGAAAGTGTAGTGTAAGTGTTTCACTGCGTAGGAAAGTATACTGTAAGTGTTTCGCTGCGTAGGAAAGTATACTGTAAGTGTTTCACTGTGTAGGAAAGTATACTGTAAGTGTTTCGCTGCGTAGGAAAGTATACTGTAAGTGTTTCATTGTGTAGGAAAGTATACTGTAAGTGTTTCATTGTGTAGTAAAGTATACTGTAAGTGTTTCACTGTGAAGTAAAGTATACTGTCAAAGTATCTGAGCAGAGGATGCAGAGAGTGTAGAACTACATGGTATAGATCCATCAGAGCAACATGTTCTAACACTCAAGGTCCAGAGCGTTTTATACACCAGTGCTTGTGAACATGTGGACAATACATGTAGGCTGTGGGCGAGGAACTCGCTGAAATTTCTTGAGGAAGAAACTGGCTTACGTGAGCATTGCCTCACTTCTTTTTACTAGGATACTTGACCCGAGGCTTGAAAGTGCTCTCGTCGACCCAAGGCTTGAAACAAAACTTGCTATGCCCAACCATGTCTCCCTTTCTCTGCAGATTAGACGATAACCCACAATTGTTTCAGTGAGATGCAACACGTTCAAGCAAACGCTTGCGGCATGTCCACTTTCACTCCAGCACCCTGTTGCAACAGATACATGTACATCAATTAACAGCTCACATCACGGTAGCCTGTTGGTGCTGTGGCCGGACATCCTGCTTCACCCGGCAGGTCATGCATCAGCTCCATCTAAACACTCTCCTCTTGTCGTCGATCTAGCCTGTCGCTAAACGCAACACAATCCTGCCCACGTCACGGTGCATGACAACACCAATGCTTTCGGGGACAGGTGGCGTCATTTTATCTCGACCTGCCCCCATGGGTCGAGGTGCCCGCTGCGCTCGCCCTCGTCAAGGAGGCGCCCGAATGCGCCCACCTGGGCGAGCTGGCAATGGCCAGGGTGCACGGCCACCAGATCTGCAAGCTGTTGACGGATAAGGACAAGGTGGGGGGACAGGACCTCCTCTGGACGCTGCTGGTGGAGGAGGTGGCCGTGCGGTCGCCGGGTCGTCCCTTCTCGTTGAAAACGATCATGAAGGTTGAAGCAGACGGCATGTACTCCGGCGGCATATGGGTGCGTGGTCGCGTGGCAAGATGTGGTGGACTGCACCTATGTGATTCTCTGAACATTATTATATTCATTCAAGCAATTTTGCTCCGCTGCATGCTTGGTCTAGTAAGAAATGTGGTAACCCTCCACACGTACTACTAATTGAATATCGATTGTTGAGCATGGCTAGCGAGCTGTGGGTGTATCAATGAGACAAAATGAGCAGCGGGTATGTGTTAATGCCGTGAGTGGCGGTTGGCGAGTGGTAGCCCTCCACACATACTACTAATTGAATATCGATTGTTGACTACGTCTAGCCAACATAGTGTTTGTGGGTATATGTTTGTGTTTCAATCGATGGCGAGGGCCTGGCAACGGCACGGAGACTACCGAAGAAGCAGGCCACAGTGCAGCCGGGGAGGGCGGCACAGGGGACGGGGGGGGAGGCGGAGGCGGTGGGGACGGGGGGGAGGAGGGAGATCCACATAAGAGGGGTGCGGAGGTGGGGACGGGGGGGAGGCGGAGGCGGCGGGGACGGGGGGGAGGAGGGAGATTCAGATAAGAGGGGTGCGGAGGTGGGGACGGGGGGGAGGCGGAGGCGGCGGGGACGGGGGGGGAGGAGGGAGATTCAGATAAGAGGGGTGAGAAAGTGGGGACGGGGGGGGAGGCGGAGGCGGCGGGGACGGGGGGGAGGAGGGAGATCCACATAAGAGGGGTGCGGAGGTGGGGACGGGGGGGAGGCGGAGGCGGCGGGGACGGGGGGGAGGAGGGAGATCCACATAAGAGGGGTGCGGAGGTGGGGACGGGGGGGGAGGCGGAGGCGGCGGGAACGGGGGGGGAGGAGGGAGATCCACATAAGAGGGGTGCGGAGGTGGGGACGGGGGGGGAGGCGGAGGCGGCGGGGACGGGGGGGTAGGCGGTGGTGTGGGAGTGGGAGCTCTCCGCCAGCGACCTTGAGGACATCATTTGCACGGGGCAGTCAGGGCCGAAGAAGAGGAAGCGGGCTGCAAGGCAGGAAGCGAAGGCGGCGAAGGAGGTAGGGGCGGCGGGAGATCCTCAGGCGAGTGCGGCGGCAGAGGGGACGGTGGGGAAGGAGCCAGGGCCACAGTCGAGGGAGGAGGCGGCGGAGAAGGGAGGGAAGAAGAAGAAGGGAGGGAAGGCGGAGGCGGCGGGGGGGAAGGCGGGAGCGTGCGCCGATCATCCCCTCGACTTAGCAGGGGATGATGATGATGCATTGACTGTCAGCCCTGTGGATATCGATGATTCTAGTGACCCGTCATTTCCGCCTGAGTGTCCTGGTCCCGACGAGGGCTGCAAACAATGCAAGAAGGGTGCGAAACTCTTGATGCAGCACCGTGAGGCCAGGGTGACGGCTGGCCGGAGTACATGGGGGCATGGAGGCTGATGAGCTGTGCCCCAGACGCTGCTATCGAGTTTGCAGCCGCGGGAGCTGCGGTGCTGTCTAAGGGCGGGTACGGGCTAGGAAAAATTCTCACATGTCGAGCGAGGGGTCGCGACCATGACCCCAAGCGATGCTCGGTGGGCCGGCACGTCATCCGGTGGATGATCGACATCGAAGCAGGGGAGCGCAAGACCTTTGAGAAGTGGCAGGATGTGGTGCGGAAAGCATGCGCTTATTATGTATGCGGGGAAGCAGGTGGGCGATGAACTGGGTGCTGAGATAAGCTTGAAGACTGTGATGTGGCATCTGCAGGGGTGCGACCTCCGCGAAGTAGGCCACACATGTCGCCCCACGGACGAGCTGCTCGTGAAGCTTCCTATCTGCTGCGGGTGGAAGTGCACATATAAATATGGTGGTATTTCCATCGTCACTGCCATCCAGAGGGCGCTGACCCAAGGGCCGGGCACCGATGGGGACACCTTGTGCAGCCCGTCGTGCGAGGGTTTCCATGAACGAGGTATACGAGTCTTCAAGACTGTCCCCTCCATGATCCCGGTCATGAACTTCTTCAAGCCCCCACTGCCGGCAGAGACTGAGCAGGAATTGCCGGAAGAGATGGTGGTACGCATCATGGTGGGGGCCGAAGAGCGTAAACAGTACGAGGTGACCGCGCATGACACGCAAGTACTTACTTACTTACTTATGTGTCCAGGATTCAAGTTTTGTATCAATGCTCCCGTCAGGCCATGACAGGATGAAACTGGAGCTGCAGCTATTGAGACAAAGCCGGGAACCCCAGGATACATGCGTGCATGGTGAACACCTAAACAAGGTGTGCCTCAGCCACAATATACATGCAGGCTTGCGTGTCCTTGGCCTTGTCGCCAATTGCACCGTCCAAGGGCTGGGTGCATGTGGACTGTTTGAAACTTTCCACTACACGCCACTCCGCGGCCCTGCCAACGCGCCGTAGGAGCTGCCAGTGCTTGGGTTGTTTATACACGACGACGGCGCAGAGCCACGCGGTCACCTCGTACTGTTTACGCTCTTCGGCCCCCACCATGATGCGTACCACCATCTCTTCCGGCAATTCCTGCTCAGTCTCTGCCGGCAGTGGGGGCTTGAAGAAGTTCATGACCGGGATCATGGAGGGGACAGTCTTGAAGACTCGTATACGTCGTTCATGGAAACCCTCGCACGACGAGCTGCACAAGGTGTCCCCGTTGGTGCCCGGCCCTTGGGTCAGCGCCCTCTGGATGGCAGCGACGATGGAGATACCACCATATTTATATGTGCACTTCCACCCGCAGCAGATAGGAAGCTTCACGAGCAGCTCGTCCGTGGGGCGACATGTGTGGCCTACTTCGCGGAGGTCGCACCCCTGCAGATGCCACATCACAGTCTTCAAGCTTATCTCAGCACCTAGTTCATCGCCCACCTGCTTCCCCGCATACATAATAAGCGCATGCTTTCCGCCACTTCTCAATCAAACATCCTGCCACTTCTCAAAGGTCTTGCGCTCCCCTGCTTCGATGTCGATCATCCACCGGATGACGTGCCGGCCCACCGAGCATCGCTTGGGGTCATGGTCGCGACCCCTCGCTCGACATGTGAGAATTTTTCCTAGCCCGTACCCGCCCTTAGACAGCACCGCAGCTCCCGCGGCTGCAAACTCGATAGCAGCGTCTGGGGCACAGCTCATCAGCCTCCATGCCCCCGTGTACTCCGGCCAGCCGTCACCCTGGCCTCACGGTGCTGCATCAAGAGTTTCGCACCCTTCTTGCATTGTTTGCAGCCCTCGTCGGGACCAGGACACTCAGGCGGAAATGACGGGTCACTAGAATCATCGATATCCACAGGGCTGACAGTCAATGCATCATCATCATCCCCTGCTAAGTCGAGGGGATGATCGGCGCACGCTCCCGCCTTCCCCCCCGCCGCCTCCGCCTTCCCTCCCTTCTTCTTCTTCCCTCCTTTCTCCGCCGCCTCCTCCCTCGACTGTGGCCCTGGCTCCTTCCCCACCGTCCCCTCTGCCGCCGCACTCGCCTGAGGATCTCCCGCCGCCCCTACCTCCTTCGCCGCCTCCGCTCCCTGCCTTGCAGCCCGCATCCTCGTCTGCGGCCCTGGCGCCGCCCCCTCCGTCCCCTCTGCCGCCGCACTCGCCTGAGGATCTCCCGCCGCCCCTACCTCCTTCGCCGCCTTTGCTTCCTGCCTTGCAGCCCGCTTCCTCTTCTTCGGCCCTGACTGCCCAGTGCAAATGATGTCCTCAGGGTCGCTGGCGGAGAGCTCCCACTCCCACACCACCGCCTGCCCCCCCGTCCCCGCCGCCTCCGCCTCCGCCCCCGTCCCCACCTCCGCACCCCTCTTATCTGCATCTCCCTCCTCCCCCCCCGTCCCCGCCGCCTCCGCCTCCCCCCCCGACTGTGGCTAGCCAACATAGTGTTTGTGGGTATATGCTTGTGTCCCGAGTGGCAGCTGGTGAGGCCTTGTGCTGGGCCCGGCAACGCCAAGGGGGTGATCACTGTAGCTTCAGACTAAGAGTCACAGCACTAGTACAGTTACAGTGCAGTAGTCACAGTAGCTTCGCTAGAGTGGCCGAATGGAGCCTTGTGGGGAGGCACCCTGGGGTCCTCCTCGGTTGTCGCCGCAGCAACCATGCGACCAACCGGGCAGTTACCGACGATTTTTGCGCATTGTTGGGGAACATCACCATGGCGTGCCGCCGCTGTCATTGCTGGCCATGGTGAGCAGGGGCACGGATGTGCCAGCAACCAGCAAGTCATGTGCATGGGTGAGGAGGCTGCGTAGCGCCATGAAGTAGGTCATGAATAATAGGCCATGAATAGTAGGTCATGAATAATAGGTCATTAATAATAGGTCATGAATAATAGGTCATGAATAATAGGTCATGAATAATAGGTCATGAATAATAGGCCATGAATAATAGGTCATGAATAATAGGTCATGAAAGGGGTCTTTGTTGCAAACTAGATGACACTGTACCAGTCATCCGCTTTGGTGGGGAGGCCGCAGAGCACCGCTGACTGGTGTAGAGCCCTGCATTTGGTTTGTTGTTACGGTAGGAGCATTGTACATGCCATGACATATGTGTTTGCGATAACACACTAGTGAACGGCCAGTGTTTTCGCTTACGGGCCGCGCGCGGCCACATGTGGCCGCGAGCCGCCGGATTTTGGACGGTGCGATCACACGTGGCCGCGGAATTTTCGTGCCCGCGGTCGCGGAATTTTCGTGCCCGCGGTCACACGCGGCCGGGGGATTTTTGTGGCCGCGGCCACACTGTGCTAGGGGTCAGTTGTTGGTCGGCCAAGTGTCAATGGTAATTCGTCTGTCGTTTGAGTTCTGATACTCTGGTGAACTGGCCCGAGATTTGTGTCAAGGCCAGCTGTTGTCAGTCAGTCAGAGAGTTGTAGAAGTTAGTATTGTCCAGTCATCCGGTACAGTCCAGTGAGTCTGATTTCAGCACTCTGAACTGTTCAATCGAAACGTACTAGAAGCCAACTTTCAATTACATACCTGAAACTATCCCAGAAAAGGCGTGGGTTTTAACTAACTAACTAACCTGAGACTACTTAGAAACTATTCTCTGGCGGCTGGGCAGCAGTACAGCGTGAAGTCCAATGCTTTATGATTTATGCGCACGTACGTGAAATCAATGCACGTTGGTCGTTGGCTCGCGTCAGGCGATTTTCTATTCAAGGTGCATCGCAGCGTCAATTACTGTCCAGCAGTAAACAAATTTCGGAGATATATTATGCAATCGGTGGCGTGCTGCTGGGTAGTTTATGGCAATTGGCAGGATTGTCAGGATTTTGAATTTTTCAAGGGTATAACTTAGAAGCGCTGCTCAGATTAATGGAATTTTGCCTGCCTGAGAGTTACGATAGCAATTTGATATATTTCGTCGCGGAATGGCCAGCGACAATAGGGAAAAATCTGGTCGGCACCAGGAACTTTCGTCCAGGGGTAGAGGACTGTTATCTTTTTTCAGGCGCGCTCCACTGGCAGCAAACGCAGCTGTCAACAGCATTGCTCCTAGCACCGTGCCTGATTCAGGCTTGAATTTGGCGTTGGTATCAAGCCAAGGCGACTTACAGCTGCGGGGCGGTTTGGAAAGTGCCAATATCAGTCGCCCACCTGATTCAAAGGAGCTAGCCGGAGGGCAAAGCCATGGGGCGAGTGATCCCGAATCTTCCCCTCGCTCCGCTGATTCGGGATCACATCAACATCTTTCCCTGGCGGACTCGCCATCGCATTCTGATCATGCGTGTGTTCAGCTTGTGACGAGTGACCACATGTTTCTTAGCTGCTTGAATGCGTTCATTCTATCCGGTCACGTTTTGATAGCGTGCACGGTTGGCACCTGTTTTTTTTTTTGAAGGCATAGAGCTAGGCTCACAAAAAGTAGACATATGTTACGATGCCACTTTGTGCCTTGTGGCCTTGCCACTTGCCAAGGTCTGCGACTTGCATGGTCATTGGTTGCCCTGCACGCAAATGACCTCTAAATATGAAGGCATTTTTCATTACCATAACTAACTGACTTTTGTATCATCATAATTCTGTGGCTCGGTATAATTAATAGCACAGAGCAGAGTGATGTCAATATCACTTCCAAATAGGGATAAAGTGACTTGCCACTAGGCGCTAGGGTGGTGGTCAGTTGTCCTCATGTTGGCGTGCTTGTGATTAAAGTGCTAAGGGCGTGCGACCGCGGGATTTCGACAGCCTAGGCCACCCCGGCCGCGGGATTTTGACGGCTGAGGCCACTGCAACCGCAGGATTTTGACGGCTGAGGCCACTGCGACCGCGGCGTTAAAACCCTTACCAAAAACACTGAGTGAACCTCATTCGTCGGCGATTTTTTTCTGCTTGTCACTAGCCTCTGTATTGCAGTCCGCGCTGCAGCATGTTTCGATAAATATGAATTTGTTATAAACTATCGCACATATTGCACGTGTCGATAAATAGGATAGATAGGTCGTTATATACTTTCGCATCTATATCTATGGGTTTATGGCTCACTTTCGGCTGATCGATTGCGTAGTCTACTGGGTGGGCTCTTGCTTGCAGGCCAGAAGTTACGGCAACAGGGAGGCGCCGAAGACTCAGCGTATCCCTGTCAGCCACCTGCGGAGGGGCGAGGCAGGTGGCAGCAACAGCTCGGTGAGCATCCGCACCATAGCGAGACATTAGTTTACAGTAACGAGAAGATGACAATAGCCAGACAATCGCGAGACATTGACAACAACAAGACAATAACCTAAGCAAGTCAATGACAATAGCACCAATAGTCCGGTAAGCATCTGTGTGCAATATTGTGTCATAGTAGACCGAACTGCGCCGCACGATACTGTATAGTAGTATCAACTTTACGGTGGGGCAGCCCTCGATCGCCCGCTAAAGCAGGGGAACTGTTTAGGGTCGCACAACTGAGTTAGTCTTGTGTTCGCTGTTTAGGGGCGCACAACTGACTTTGACTTTCAGCAGCTGCTTTTGTCCTGCCTTGGACTTGTTGCGTGCCCTCCTATCCTGCACACTGCCTACCTTGCTATCTTTACAGCATTCAGCCACGCCCTAATTATCCTTGTGTTTCCTTCCTGACACCCCACACACATCCCCTGTACTTGCGTTTCCATTGTGTCGGCAGTATTCTTCACAAGATACTGCCTTTATGTGCCTTCACACGATACTGCCTTTATGTGCCTTCACACCATACTGCCTTTATGTGCCTTCACACGATACTGCCTTTATGTGCCTTCACACCATACTGCCTTTATGTGCCTTCACGCGATACTGCCTTTATGTGCCTTCACACGATACTGCCTTTATGTGCCTTCACACGATACTGCCTTTATGTGCCTTCACACGATACTGCCTTTATGTGCCTTCACACGATACTGCCTTTATGTGCCTTCACACGATACTGCCTTTATGTGCCTTCACACGATACTGCCTTTATGTGCCTTCACACCATACTGCCTTTATGTGCCTTCACGCGATACTGCCTTTATGTGCCTTCACACGATACTGCCTTTATGTGCCTTCACAAGATACTGCCTTTATGTGTCCATCTAATTATGTACCCTTCACAAGGGAATCCTCTTACGTGTACAATATCCTTATCAGAAAACGTTTATCAGAAATCTTTTATATAATATCCTTGAACATATACTACTCACTCATATACATGTTCAACATCCACTATACTATACGTTTTGGATTACAGTTAACCGCGTTTGGCCACCCTTTCGTGCTGGCGATCGGCGAGCGGGAGACGCTGGCGTCCGTCAAGCAGCGCGTGCAGGCCAAGCTGGGCGTGCCGGACAAGGAGTTTGCCACGTGGAAGTTTGCCATCGTCGTGGTGGACACGGCGGCGCCCCTCGATGACAACGACGAGGTGGTCCCACGCTACCAGGTAGGGTGGGGTCTCCCGCTATGTACCAGGTAGGGTGACCCTGGATGGTCGGGTCATGATGGACAGGATGATGCGGTCTCTTGTCACCAGGTACGGCTTGATGGTCGGGTCATGATGGACAGGATGATGCGGTCTCTTGTCACCAGGTACGGCTTGATGGTCGGGTCATGATGGACAGGATGATGCGGTCTCTTGTCACCAGGTACGGCTTGTTGGTGGGGTCATGATGGACAGGATGATGCGGTCTCTTGTCACCAGGTACGGCTTGTTGGTCGGGTCATGATGGACAGGATGATGCGGTCTCTTGTCACCAGGTACGGCTTGATGGTCGGGTCATGATGGACAGGATGATGCGGTCTCTTGTCACCAGGTACGGCTTGATGGTCGGGTCATGATGGACAGGATGATGCGGTCTCTTGTCACCAGGTACGGCTTGTTGGTGGGGTCATGATGGACAGGATGATGCGGTCTCTTGTCACCAGGTACGGCTTGTTGGTCGGGTCATGATGGACAGGATGATGCGGTCTCTTGTCACCAGGTAGGGCTTGTTGGCTGCGTAAGGATGTTGTATGAGCATTACGGGCGCTTGATGAAACAATCGCACCCTTCTGCCAGGTAGGGCAACCCTTGATTGTGGCGTTACGGTTTATAGCATGATGATGTGGTCTCTGGTTGTAACCAGGTACGGCTGCTCTAGAGGCTTGTAGCAAGGTTTTGAATCGGTCGCCTCCTGCTGCAAGGTACGAGGACCTGTGATGGTGTATGTAATGCTGTGGGAGGGTTATAAGGGTTTGTAGGTAAGAGGAACGTGGTGGTTTCTTATGGTACTGTGGGAGGGTTATAAGGGTATGTAGGTAAGAGGACCGTGGTGGTTTCTTATGGTACTGTGGGAGGGTTATAAGGGTTTGTAGGTAAGAGGACCGTGGTGGTTTCTTATGGTTCTGTGGGAGGGTTATAAGGGTTTGTAGGTAAGAGGACCGTGGTGGTCTTTTATGGTACTGTGGGAGGGCTATAAGGGGTTGAAGGGCAAACGCCTTCCTACAAATTGTCTAGGTACATCCTAGGAAAGTTTCACTAGGAACGTTACTCAATATTTTTTGGCTGTAACTACTGCCTTTTTTCACTGACCCAAGACGACTCCTGCCTGTTCTCATGCGACTATCGCCAGGCACTCAAGGGCAGCCGGTGGGAAGCCTGGCTGGGTATCGAACACCCAGCGGAACCGACAGATAAACCGCGGAAACGGAGCCGCGATGACGAGGGAGAGGTCCTCGAGGGGGAAGGCGGTCCAGCACGGAAGAGAAGGTGCGAGCTGGCAAGGCGCTGTGGGACCGGACAAGACTCGGCAATGGCCGACATTTTGTCCTGTCTTTACCCTTGTTGGATAAGGACAACGAGGGGGTTCGGCCTTATCCGACCCCCTGTGAAGGAGTAGGCTGTGCCCAAGAGGGGCCACGTGAAGAGAAGGACCATAGCCGAAGTGGATGCGGACAATTCTAGGTGGCATTGTAAGCTGATCACGAGCACAAGTGCCACCATGCCCCATCATGGTATGCAGGCTGCTCGAGGTATACTGGTTACTTGTGGTGGCT
The DNA here is from genome assembly GCA_009746045.1 of Mesostigma viride. Classification (NCBI taxonomy): domain Eukaryota; kingdom Viridiplantae; phylum Streptophyta; class Mesostigmatophyceae; order Mesostigmatales; family Mesostigmataceae; genus Mesostigma; species Mesostigma viride. The sequence continues at coordinate 5,770,098 of RPFO01000165.1, read as the reverse complement.
AACTGTGCTCGTCCATTGCCTTGAAAGGTTGTCTCCTTTTGTGGCACCGTACCTCATGCTGGCTTGCCGTGGTAGCTATGTCTGCTGGATAGCCGTGGATAGCCACAAAATGATAGCTACCACGCCGTGCATAGCCATGATACATCCTACTAGACTACTGTGATACCCGATCGGCCCGCCCAAGGTCCCCCAACTCTCCAACCCCCTGCCCATGCTCCCTTTGAAGCAACTCTCTGCTGGTCCATTCGTCGCTTCGCCAGGAAGCCAGTCACCTTGTGAGAGTCATTCCTTGTGCCCTAAACCCTAAACCCTAAACCCTAAACCCTTGTGAGAGTCATTCCTTATGCCTCTCTCGCTCCTATACCTCCCCTTGCATTAACCCCGCAGGCTCCGTTGTAGGCAAATCCTTTGGTCCTTTTGTCACTTTCTGTTCCCTTTGGTCCTTTTGTCACTTTCTATTCCCTTTGGTCCTTTTGTCACTTTCTATTCCCTTTGGTCCTTTTGTCACTTTCTATTCCCTTTGGTCCTTTTGTCACTTTCTATTCCCTTTGGTCCTTTTGTCACTTTCTATTCCCTTTGGTCCTTTTGTCACTTTCTATTCCCTTTGGTCCTTTTGTCACTTTCTATTCCCTTTGGTCCTTTTGTCACTTTCTATTCCCTTTGGTCCTTTTGTCACTTTCTATTCCCAAACTTATTCCCACCTCGACGTGCATAATCCCCACAGGCTGCCCTGCAGGACACTGACGGGGGTTGAATGGAAGGAGGAGCTCTTTGCTGAGTCCTTCGCCTCAAATGCGAAGGCAGTGGGCGCGCCGGATACCCGCCTGCGCCTGCAGCAAGCGCTGGCCTGGCCAGCGGAGGAGGCCTGCCAGCTGGCGCTCACCACCCAGAGCCACGGCCGGACCCTGTGGGACACGGTGCTGACGCTGGATGCCCTGCGGGGAGTGATAACGGCGGCCGACGAGGAGGGGCGCCGGCTGTCGGCTGTGTGCCAGCAGAATGAAGCCGCGCTGATGGAGGCCGTCGCGGCCGCGCGCGCAAGCCCCCTGGACGACGCGGTGATATCTGCCAGGGACCGGGCGCTGGAGGACCACCTGCAGTCCCTGCGGAGGCTGGAGGAGGCCTACGCGAGAAAGGCTGCGCTGTCCGCGGAGAGGGCGGCGCAGAAGGAGAGGTTGGAGGCCGTTTCGGGGTCTTCCACCGCGGCGGTACCCATGGAGGTGGGCGGGGAAAGTGTTGGGAATGATCCTGCCCAAGCCCAGAGACCTGATGGTGTTCGAGGACCTGGTTTGCTTCAAGGGGCCAACGGGGTGGACAGGCCTGATGCAATTCAAGGGCCTAGTGGAGTTGAGGCGCCTGACACCCCCCAGGGGCCCACATTCGAGGACGTCCATAAGGCCCTTGGGCTGGCAGGTCTCGCCATCACTAAGTGCCGCGAGTCGCTTCTGCCGGCGGCGTTCGCGACCCAGCAAGCGATGGTGCAGCTGACCAAGTGCCTGGCGAAGCAAAAAGAGGCGGCGGCAGAGCTACGGCAGCAGCTGGACGATGCGCACGAGGCGGGCGTCAGGGTGATCCGTCAAGCGGCGCGGGTGATGCGAGGGGAGACACCGGGCGTCGATGCGGAGCAGGCGCGCGTGCTGCAGGCGCTGGCCCAGCAGAGGCAGCAGCAGCTCAAGGACGTGGTCGCCGCACGCAAGGGCCTGCAGCCGACCGAGGTGCGCATGGGCGTGCTGCAGCGCGACCTCCTGGAGGTGCGCAAGGAAAGAGCGCTGGCCAAGGCCCATTTGGAGATTGCGGAACTCTCCGAAAAGGGCAAGGAGGCAGAGGCACTGCGCGCCAAGCTGGACACCCTGGAGGAGAAGCAGAGGGCGATCGTGGCCTCGTGGAACCAGCTGGTAGCCGAGGCCCTGAAAGCTGCCCAGAAGCTGGACCAGTATTACCCAGAGGCGGCCGTGCTAGTACCCGAGCGTGCCAGCCAGTTGAGCAAGGCACTCCCAGGGTCTAGCTCTCAAGGCAAGGCGCTTCCTGCGGGCGGCGGCGAGGGTGGCGATGACGTCATCGACCCTGACTGGTCCCTGTCGAGGTTCCGCAACATCGGGCGGCCGCTGGGCAACTCCAGGGTGCGCCTCGTGGAGGACGCGCAGGGGACCCCCTGGGTGATCAAGGAGCTGTGCCACGAGAGGGAGCTGAGGAGGGAAGGCGGGCGGCTGCAGGCGCTGCGGCACCCGCTGGTGATTCGGCTGGAACGGATCTTTTTCGACAGCGGTGTGGCGTACCTGCAGATGCCCTACTGCAAGAATGGAAGCCTGCGCGCCTGGTTCGAGCGCATCAAAGGCAGGGCGAGGGAGGGGCAGCCCCTTGGCCTGGAGGAACGCCAGCAGGTGTGGGTGACCATGCGGCAGGTCTTCCAGGCGGTCGCCTTCATCCACCGCAAGGGCGTGGTCCACCGGGACCTGAAACCAGAGAACATTCTTCTGCAGGACGATGGCCAGATCGCCCTCTGTGACTTTGGCGTCAGCCACGACGTCAGCAGGACCTTCCAGACCACCCTGGCCACCCAGCTTGGAGGCTTCACCACGGCCTACGCCGCCCCGGAGATGCTCGCCAACCAGCCGTCAGCCAAGCAGTGGCCCTTTGCGCAGGACATGTGGTCCCTGGGCGTGATGCTGCTGGAGATCCTGACAGGGTCCCTGCCCCACTGGAACGCCGTCGCCGGGCGCCTGGAGGACGCCCAGGGGGAGGCAGTGGCCATCGATGCCGGCTTGGCAGGCGGCCAATCCCAGGGTGACCCCTGGACAACAGCTTTGCGCCAGCTGGCATCTTCCCTCCTCCAGGTGGACCCTGCAGGGCGCCCCACTTCTGAGGACGCCCTAAGCGACCCGCACGGTTTCCTGGCGCGGGACCTGACGCAGGTGGCGGTGGATCAGCAGCGGCGCATGCACGCGCTCAGCAGCTTTCTGGAGAGCCTGCGACGCTGCCCCGCACGTGCAGGGCGTGCGCATGTCCTGCAGGTGGCCGACCTAGACAACCGGCCGCAGCTGGTGCAGCAACTGCTGGAGGCGTTTCAAGCCGATGGGCTTGATATGCGCATGCCACTTGCGGTGAATTGCGGGCAAGTGCGGGTCCCCTTGTCCGAGGTGCTGGACCGGTTCTTCCAAGCCGTGGTGCTGCCAGAGGTGGGTCTGTTTGAGCAAGGGCGCGAAGGGCGGGAGGATGTGCTTCCAGACACTCAGCTGCAGGAAGCGGTGGCGTTCTTGCCTCGTAAGACCCTGCAGGGTGGCCCGGCAAAGCAGCAGCACCTGAGGGACCTGAGGGCGGTGGGCAGGGTCCTCGCCAAGGCCGTCCTCGAGTTCCTGCACGTCCCTGTCAGGTTTGCGACCGCCCTCTGCTGCTTCCTGGTGGGGGACGAACAGCTGTCGCACGCCACCCCCTCGCGTTGCCTGGAGCTGATGGCCGAGTTTGACCCGGTTGTGGCGGGCCAGATGCGGAGTGTGCTGGCCATTGCCCACGGCAGCGGCCAGGAGCATGGCATGATGGCATCCATGCTGACGAGGTGCGCCGCCAAGAACGATTTCGCAATCACGGACGCGAACAAGGGGGCGGTGGTCCGGCAGGCGGTGCAGCGGCGGCTGGTTGAATACCGCAGGGAGGAGCTGGGGGCTCTGCGCGAGGGTTTTCTGTCCCTGGACGACCTGATGGCGGACCACTTGAAGGTCATGACGGGCGAGGTCTTGGTCACGCTGTTCTTTGGCCAGGACTACTTGGACGTGGACAAGGCAGTCAAGGCCTTTGTTTTTCCGGATGATGCGTGGAGGGGCGCCAAGAATGGGAAATCGTTCAAGGAATGGCTGCACCGCTTCATCCGGGAGGTTTCCGAGACAGGACTGCGGCTGCTGTGCCTGCGGGCACTGGGCAGCGTGGATGGCTACCAATCGGGCCACACATGCCAGGTGCTTCCAGGGGGCAAGAATCGCGAGTTGCCCGCCTTTGAAAGGGGTTTGGGCTGCATGTATGTGCCGGAGGCGTGCCCGGATTACACCATCTTCCAGGCGAGGATGCACCGCGCGTTGCGGGCTGGGGAGTATGGCGTCCGCACCGATGCCCAGCAGGAGGAGAGGCTGGCCAGGGAGGAGATGGATGCGATGGTGGGTGCCATGAGGGGTCAGGTGAGGGCGGGAGGGTGGTACCGCTGCCCCAACGGCCACCCCTACGCCATCGGGGACTGTGGGGGGGCCATGCAGGAGGCCAGGTGCCCCACTTGTGGGAGAGCCATTGGTGGCCGGCAGCACCGGCTTCGGGCAGACAACCAGAATGCCCTAGACATTGATGGCGCCGAGGAACCCGCCTGGCCGCAAGGTTGATATATTGTGACATAGGCGAACAGCAAATAGTAAACAAAATGCTGCCGACGTACTGGTATGCGGAAAAACTCATCATAGCTCTGGCACGTTTTCAACCAGGGCACGTCTCGAACTAGAACCTCTGGTATAGATTTCTCACGGGGTCTCCTGATCCCAAACTAGAACACCACTGGGAAAAACTGTTACCCGAGAGTGATGCCAGTAATTTGGAAATCGTGCTAGATAAGCTATGTGAGAGTGGTGCGTAGGAGTACTATGCACGTGTCGGCACGATCCTAGGTATCAAAACGGCTGCGAGGTTGATATAATATGCACTCATTTCATCGACGATTATTTTCGCATGACGCAGTCTACGTGTTATGAGTTGATCAATGGATGTGAATCTTCCTTGGCAGAGCAGATGAAGCAAATCAGCGAATAATGAATGAAGTAAGCGGCAATCAGCGGTGACTGGAAGATTGTATGGCATTCACCAATGAGCATGCATTTGGCTACATGTGCCACCCTAGGAGGAACGGGCAGCCTCCCGGTATGTCTGTATACGTAATATGGAGGCCCATGCAGCTCGCTCGATGGCTGCCCAGCTCGAAGGCCTGACAGCGCCTGACGGCCCCCCTCACTGCCCTCACAGCCAAGGTCAACAACATTGAAGCCAAAGTCGCGCAAAAGCTCCAGCCCCAGTTTACTGCCCTGCCCGAACACACTGCCAGTCTGCCACGAAGGTTTCCGAGGCCACTGCCACTTGGACCGCCCGCCGGTGGAAGGCAAAGTCGGCCACGGCATCGTGAAGCTGGAGGCAGTCGCCACCAAGGTCGAGGCCCTGGCCACGCAGGTCCCCGAGCTATATTGCCGAGCGCACGGCCACCATCGCTGCCCAACCTGCCGGTAGGGCCAGCGATGACCCCTCGACTCGAGCCTCCTGGGCGGACCTGCTCAAGAGCCAGGCAAACTCTACCACCACCGCCATCACCACCAAGCTCCAGGAGCTGGAAGACAAGGGCAGCAAGGCCGCTGACCGCGACTGCCGCCGCTGCCGGGTCATCCTCAGGCGCATCGACATGCAGCCAGCTAGGGGAGACCCCAGACTCCGTCTTATCGATGAGCTCAGGAGCCAGCTCTGGGCACGCATGGAGCTTAGTTAGTTTCGGCTACGTCCTCTAGGTTTGTACGTCACACTACAACCAGATTCCAGCCGTGGTCAACCTGCCTACTTCGGCGATACTAGAATATCGCGTAGGTCCGTGCGTAGTACTCCTGCGCACTTAGGTCTAGTGCTGTGTGGTCATCTTCTATAGATTCAGCAATATCGGACATATTGGCACCCCTCTCCGGTAAAGAGGTTTTTCGCAGTTGGGCTGTTTCGAAACGTTAAGTGAGATGCCTTCAGATCAGGAGACTCACACAGCCCCGAAATCATGCCAAAGGTCCTATGTTCGATTCCTTGCTGGTAGCTTCTAGGCTTTTCTTACTTTGTGTGTTCCGCGGAATCTCAGATTTGGGCGGGGACCTTAATTTCAACAACAAACTGCATGTGGAAGCCCCCCCGGGCTCCCCCGGGATAGAGCCTTCAAGCTAGTTGTAGATGGGGGCAATCGATAATAATGGCCAGCTATGACCCCGCGGGACACATATTAGTGGTGCAGGTGCACTTCGTGCACCCAGAGCAGGTGTAGTCTATACACCCTACCCTTGCAGGAAGTAGCCAAGAATGTGATTAAAAGCCATAGGCCCGCCCTTCTCAGGGATATGTGCTACATGTACTTCCAACGGAGATTATGTTCCACTTTAATTTAATGACCCTGCTACTCACGCCTCTTGGGCTGACCTGCTCAAGAGCCAGGCCACCTCTACCACTACCGCCATCACCACCAAGCTCCAGGAGCTGGAGGACAAGCGCCGCGAGACCGCTGACCGCGACCGCCGCTGCTGCCAGGTCATTTGCAGGCGCTTTGACAAGCAGCCGGGGGAGTCTGACCCCATTATTAATATTTATAGTTTACTACTATAATATATTTATAGTATTTATTTATTTTTTTACTCATTTGCCGACGAGCTGATCGAAGAACCTGAGCTCTTATAGTTCGCATCGAGCTGCCAGGTACGACCCTGCAGGGCGCCTACCGCCAGTGCCTCATCCACGGGACAAGGCCGGGCCCCCGCCAGTGGTCCTTCACCTTTAGCGACACTCTCGCAGGCTCCAGAGTAACTTTCCTCTCGCGCCGCAAGAAGCTGGCGCGCACCCCCCGGGTCGCTTGACGACGACCTGATCAACGCCAGCCCAGAGCGCAGCAACGCCCGCGCGCGACCAGTCACGGGCCGACTACTACATCTGCCACAAGACCAGCGCCCCCGAGAAGCCCCAGGTGCACTGGCGGAGCGGGGACCTTGATATAAACAACAAACTGTGGACGCCCCCCAGGGCTCCCCGGCCCAGAATCAATTGTAGCCAGCTGTCTGGAAGAAGGCAATCAACATACTGCTTAGACATTATAGCAGGTCTGCCTTGCCATGTATTACCGCATGCAGCATGTATACTGATCTATAGCCCCAGCCAGTAGGTTTAAAGTGGCATGTCAAGCGCAATGACATTAGTTAGCCCAGCCATGCTCACGTAACACTGTTACGTGTTAATTCATCCATTCATTCATTCATTCATTCATTCATTCATTCATTCATTCATTCATTCATTCATTCATTCATTCATTCATTCATTCATTCATTCATTCATTCATTCATTCATTCATTCATTCATTCATTCATTCATTCATTCATTCATTCATTCATTCATTCATTCATTCATTCATTCATTCATTCATTCATTCATTCATTCATTCATTCATTCATTCATTCATTCATTCATTCATTCATTCATTCATTCATTCATTCATTCATTCATTCATTCATTCATTCATTCATTCATTAAGATCACTCAGCTCCCAAGAAGACCAGCATTTGATTGAATACAATAAGTGGAGCCCTGCCACAAATGCAGCAGTTAACAGTGGCCTTAAGGTTTCTCAATCCGCACGCGGAAGCAAGAAGCCTCCAGGGTGGGAGGGAGGGGAAAGAAACAATTGCGGATCATTGCCTGCCTAGCTTGCTTAAGGCATGGCCCGCCGACACACAAGCTGACATCATCCTAAATTAATTAACACCGGCATGCGTCACACACCGGCCTGAACAGTGCTGAAAACGCCACTACAAACAGCGTGGCCACGCACCCCCAGGCTAGTGCGTTAACCGTACAGGTAGTTGTACAAGGTTCCCAAGACTGACAACCATAAAACGCGCCCATCGACCCCTTGGGCCGGTCCGAATCCACTATACAATAATTAATCACGACTCACTAAATAACCCAAATCAGCCAAAGATTCGGTAAGCAACCAGCCGACCCTACAGGTCCCCACCTAACCTCAGCTGGTGCAACCAAACACGAATCTTTGCAAGTGAAGTCGTATAAAACCTACAATTAATTTTCTCGGACCGCTAATTAATAGCCACCGACCCTTATAAACAACCGGGTCATCCAAGGAAAATTCGGGCGAGCAGGAAACCCTTTGTACAGATCGAATTAGTCAGCCCATGTCGCAGACAGCCTTCCACATCCAGGCCAAGGCATGGCGGCCTTATCTTTCCCGCATGCGTTAATTAAACTATATTCAGAGAAAACCGATTAAGATCACTCAGCTCCCAAGAAGACCAGCATTTGATTGAATACAATAAGTGGAGCCCTGCCACAAATGCAGCAGTTAACAGTGGCCTTAAGGTTTCTCAATCCGCACGCGGAAGCAAGAAGCCTCCACCCAATTACCCCCCCTGGCGCCAACCCCATTGCGCCGATTAAACTCATGACCACCGTGCGCGAAAGAGCGTGTCGCAACATCTTAAATGGCGACTCAGCCCGCGCTAGGCTATATTAACCCCCGCAGGGGCCCGCTGGTTACAATGCGACACAAGCCGGTGACCACCCCAAAAGCAAGCCCTCAAAAAGAGCCAGCATTTCGCAATTCCGGAACCGTCCAAAAAGGAAAGAGGTTTTACGACACCATAATAGACTGAGCCGCGCAGCAGGTGCTGAGACGAAAAGGAACGACAAAGGTCTGGCGTAGCCTCGCCTCCCTGAGACGCCCTCCCCAACTCGAGTCTCGCAATAGGGAAATTTCTAGCTTCGGAGCGCAACTCTCGCGCGGCTCCTATTGTCCCCAACCACCCCTCCTCGGCAGGGGCAGCTGGACAACTGACCTGCCGCCACAAAAAATATTTTATGACAAAAAAAGGTCGTTGCTGACAGGAACCTGGTTCGGGACCTTTTGAGTCCAGGTCACGTCCCACGCACCATCGCAAGGTGGCAAGCCTGCGATGTGACACTAGAGCTGTTTTAGAACCTTATAAACAGCTCCGCCGAAGCTGGCCAAACCGCCGGAGTAGCGCCCCATCCTTCGCCCATGTCAAAAAGACCCGCAGCCGGGGAAAACGACATGGGGGTAAATTTAAATTTTCTTTCCGTTGCACGACCAACTATACTATGCTTGGTCGAACAACTTAGCGGTTGTGCCACCATCTGCCTCGGCTACAAGACAGATGCAACCCGCGCTAGAATGTGCAATTTTGCACAGGCGGCCATTGCCGCCATTCTGAAAGAAACAATTGCGGATCATTGCCTGCCTAGCTTGCTTAAGGCATGGCCCGCCGACACACAAGCTGACATCATCCTAAATTAATTAACACCGGCATGCGTCACACACCGGCCTGAACAGTGCTGAAAACGCCACTACAAACAGCGTGGCCACGCACCCCCAGGCTAGTGCGTTAACCGTACAGGTAGTTGTACAAGGTTCCCAAGACTGACAACCATAAAACGCGCCCATCGACCCCTTGGGCCGGTCCGAATCCACTATACAATAATTAATCACGACTCACTAAATAACCCAAATCAGCCAAAGATTCGGTAAGCAACCAGCCGACCCTACAGGTCCCCACCTAACCTCAGCTGGTGCAACCAAACACGAATCTTTGCAAGTGAAGTCGTATAAAACCTACAATTAATTTTCTCGGACCGCTAATTAATAGCCACCGACCCTTATAAACAACCGGGTCATCCAAGGAAAATTCGGGCGAGCAGGAAACCCTTTGTACAGATCGAATTAGTCAGCCCATGTCGCAGACAGCCTTCCACATCCAGGCCAAGGCATGGCGGCCTTATCTTTCCCGCATGCGTTAATTAAACTATATTCAGAGAAAACCGATTCATTCAATGGCTCATCGTAGCCATTCGCTTATGCCTTCTTAGCAGACGTCCGTTGCGCCCACCTCACACCTTAATTCTTGTACAGCATCAGCGATGCTTCAGCCTACCTCTGGTATCGTTATGGTTGTATTGCACCCACAGTGATGCGCCCCGGCCCCATGCTGTGGATAGAGCACTCTGTGGCCTGTCCATGGACCGACCGACTGGTGGCAGTGAGAGAAGCTAGGGCGCCCTCCCTCGAGGATCCTTCTCATTGTGTACAGCCTGGGGGTAAAGCCGGTTCCTCTACTTAGTCTTGGCACCCACGTGAAGCAGTAAGGTGATAAATTACGTAATCGATAATATTGTTGGGAAAGCTTAGGCATCACAGTGACTCAGATCGATGATTAGCATATAATGAGACAATAGCACATATTAGCTCAGCTGGTTATCTGACTTTGCCTGCATGGGGGGCCAACAGAATCAGAATTGGTATTTGTATTTGCACACTGTCCTCCTGACGGTGGTGCTCGCCATGATTCGGTCGGTTTTCCCCCACGCGAACATCCGGTCCGAGGATGCGGATGGCGCTGCCTTCTATTCCCCCAACCACCGGCCTGACATCGTGGTGCTGGACTTTGAGGGGGGTGGCCGGCATCTGCTTATTGACGTTTCGGTGGCGCGGCCCTTGGCTCTTAGCCACGTGGCTGGGGCCTCCCTCACGGCAGGTTACACGGCGGACCGGGCGGAGCGGGCCAAGCTCCTCCAGGGCCTACGGCGACGTCGGGCACCATCGTGTGGTGCCCTTTGTCCTGGAGGAGTTTGGGGCCATGGGGCCCCTGACCTCCGCCTTCTTCAAGGAGTGTTGCCGGCTCCGGGAGGACCGGCTGGACCTGGAGGGCCAGTGGGCCCCATGGTCGGCGCGGACCTGGACGTCATATTGGCGTCAGCGCTTGTCGGTGGCGCTGACTCGGGCCATGGCTGACATCATGCTCTGCCGTACGCGGGCTGATTTTGCGGTGCAGCATGCAGGGCTATTAGGTTCATCCCGTTAGGCGTTTCCATTGGTCTTATCGTAGTATAGAGCTTTGACATGGCTCTGTATATAGGTTTATAGCTGGGCGTTTGCTTTGGTTTGAGTGATTTCAATCTGCTGTAAGTAATTATATTTTTATAATATAGATTAGTTAGCTCTGGCTCCTTGTGGCCATCAGCTTGCGCTTTAGCCAACGCCTGTAGTGTCTAGCCCACCTCGAACCTTTTTATAGCATAAGCTATGCATCAGCCTACCTATGCAGTATGTATTGCATGGTTGCATGGGGGTTGAGGGTGGACCCTGGGTATGCCCCCCAAAACCCTCACGCTCCGGGAGCGCGCCTTTACATTCTCCCAAACTGGCGCCTCTGAATGAGTTCCAAGCCTATCTGTGGCCACTGGACCATGAGCTCAGCCCTACAGCCCCTACTGCACATGCTATGCTTTTGCTAATAATGCATGTCGAAGCTTTATTGCACCCACAGAGGATGCCGGATCGTTTCGACAGGTCCAATTTTGCACCCTGTGGCATGCCTGTGGCGTGAGGGAACGGGGGGGGGGGTCTCTGCCCCCGGCCTGCCGGCCGGCTGTGCACACTCAGCACTCTGGTGCTCTGTGACTCCCCAACGGGAGCACGTGTTTAATTAATTAAGTAATTAATTAATTGCACGGTGTATGGAGGATTTGTACGCTGATTTGCCACCTGGCATAAGTGTCCCACCTTCTTAGGCACAGGCGCCTGGGCCTAGCCGGGCACCTCAGTGGCCCGCACAGATCAGGTAGACACATCAGATACTGTAGACTGGCTAGCTGGCACCATGGCCAAGCCCACACAGCCCGGGCGTTTTGTCCTCACATATATATATTTTTAATTATATTTTTAATATATATATATATATTAAAAATATAATTACTTACAGCAGAGTGAAATCACTCAAACCAAAGCAAACGCCCAGCTATAAACCTATATACAGAGCCATGTCAAAGCTCTATACTACGATAAGACCAATGGAAACGCCTAACGGGAGGAACCTAATAGCCCTGCTGCACCGCAAAATCAGCCCGCGTACGGCGGAGCATGATGTCCGCCATGGCCCGAGTCAGCGCCACCGACAAGCGCTGACGCCAATATGACGTCCAGGTCCGCGCCGACCATGGGGCCCGCTGGCCCTCCAGGTCCAGCCGGTCCTCCCGGAGCCGGCAACACTCCTTGAAGAAGGCGGAGGTCAGGGGCCCCATGGCCCCAAACTCCTCCAGGACAAAGGGCACCACACGATGGTGCCCGACGTCGCCGTAGGCCAGGAGCTTGGCCCGCTCCGCCCGGTCCGCCGTGTAACCTGCCGTGAGGGAGGCCCCAGCCACGTGGCTAAGAGCCAAGGGCCGCGCCACCGAAACGTCAATAAGCAGATGCCGGCCACCCCCCTCAAAGTATATATATGCATGGTGGCATGCGCCCCAGCAAGCCGCGCGCGGCCCATCGACGATCGCCATCCGTGGACTTTCCGCGTGATAGGCTAGGCATGGACATGTGTATGCAGAGAGTCACTCTCTTCTGAGAAGCCATGCCCTAGCGCTTGTATAGCTATATTATTATATCTTCCACCCCATATGACATGCAGGCCTTCTAGGCCAGTTCCCCACGCCGCCCCGTGTGTGGCTGATCGGGATGCATGACCCATCATGGTGGTGCAGGAGTACCTTGTGCACCCAGAGCAGGTGCTAGTTTACATCCTACACCTGCAGGTTGTAGCCCAGACTGTATCTAAAACCCATAGATGCCCCTTTCGATTATCAGGGCTATGTTATACATATGCTCCCCACGGAGCTATGTTCTTAATTAATGAACTCTATGGACATGTGCTACCCTAGACGGGACGGGCTCTGACACGTGACACGCCTGGGCAGCCTCCCAAGTCGGTAAGTAAGTAAGTAAGTAAGTAAGTAAGTAAGTAAGTAAGTAAGTAAGTAAGTAAGTAAGTAAGTAAGTAAGTAAGTAAGTAAGTAAGTAAGTAAGTAAGTAATAGACACGTGACTGCGTCAAGGGAGCATAAGTCCTCAGTGGGAGGGGACCATGGGATGGAATGGATTATGTAAGCTATCTAGCTAGGTCAGGTAGTTACAGGGTTGTGGGCACCACGGCCCGAGTCGCTATGAATGCCATACGCGGTCACACACGCAATGCAATAGAGCCCCCACAGACTTGGGGGTGGTCTCCTTCACTACTTGCCATCTATCCTTGCGTACCATGTCTGCCTCCATATTACAGACAAACCAGGAGGCTGCCCGGGTGTGAGCCCGTCACGTCTACTAGGGTAGCACATGTGGCATGCCGAGTCTATCACGAAAAGTCCACGGGTCACGGGTGGCAGCCCGGCCGGCTGCCGCGCGCGGCCGGGGGCACGCCAGGGGAGGACATATAACGTCCAGGCTGGGCGGGCTTGGTGCCAGCTAGTCTATCTGATGTGTCAACCTGATCTGTGCGGGCCAGGTGCCCAGCGCTAGCCCCAGGCGCCTGTGCCTAAGAACGGAAACATAGGGCAAATTGACAGCGCACAAATCCTCATTACTATAATGTGCAAACCAAAGGGGATGTTAAGGGCCTTGCGCAGCATCTTGGTGACGTTGCCATCGAGTCGTTGCTCCAGCTCCTGCGTCAGTGTCCAGGTCTCCGCGCCGTAGGTCAGGATTGTCAGAATGACGACCTTGAAGAGGTCACGCCAGTGACGATCCGGGGTAGGGCTCCACCAGCGGCGGTGGTCATGGCCGGAGTGGCGCCCACGCCATGCCGATCCGTGTCGTCAGGTCGTCCTCGCAGTCGGGAAGCCATAAGTAAGTAAGTAAGTAAGTAAGTAAGTAAGTAAGTAAGTAAGTAAGTAAGTAAGTAAGTAAGTAAGTAAGTAAGTAAGTAAGTAAGTAAGTAAGTAAGTAAGTAAGTAAGTAAGTAAGTAAGTAAGTACTTGCGTGTCAAGCTCATCGGGGCATGCCACGGAGTGCTATGCTAATCTCACTGTAGAAAATAATTACACAAAAGTTACAACTAATAATCATCGGCATCATGCCCTGGCAACGGCATACAGTCACTAGACGGGGATATAATCCTCGTTTGAGATGTCCTCTACTGTAATTATGGCAGACGATGCAGTAGTGACTTTGTGTAGTGGCTATCCTCAGGGGCAATAAACTCCACATGCAGACTTCTACCCTGCATGATGCTATAGTAGTGGGCATGCAGCGGGGGCCGTGGGGATAAAAGCCGGTAGACTCCTGCAGACAATCCATGGGACCTGGGTTGTCTGTAGAATGGAGGCAGATGGCTCGCAAGGATAGGTGGCAAGTAGTTATGAAGGAGACCACCCCCAAGTCAGTGGGGGCTCGATCCGTGTGTGGCCCAGTTTGGCATTAAATCATAGCGATTTGGGACGTGGTGCCCACAAACCTGTCTCTAGTAGGAACTAGATAGAGCTCTAGCATCATCCATTCGATCCCCGCCCCCACTCCACCTCTTAGACGACACCGAGGTCAATAACCCTACTTCAGGCCGCTTCAAGTTGCTAGGCAGTTGGCTTCCCGACTGCGAGGACGACATGACGACCTGGCTAGGCATATGGCGTGCACTGGGCGCAACTCTATGACCACCGCCGCTGGTGGTGCAACCCCCCCCCACCCCGGGGCCCGGATCGTCAATTAAGCGTGACCTCTTCAAGGTCGTCATCCCATGACTGATCCTGACCTACGGCGCCGAGACATGGACGCTGACGCAGGAGCTGGAGAAACGACTCGACGGCAATGTCACCAAGATGCTGCGCAAGGCACTTAATATCCCCTTTGGTTTGTCGATTAGCAATGAGGATTTCTACGCTGATTTACCATACATGCTTCCCAAATTATTAGGCACAGGCGCCTGTGCCTAGCCGGGCCGCACCTTGCACGCACAGATCAGGTAGACACAAGTATAGTTATGGCAGCATAGCTCAGCAGGCACCAAGCCCGCCCAACATGGGCGTTTTGTTCTCACATGGCGTGCCCCTGGCCGAGCGCGGCGGGGGCGCCACCCGTGGACTAACTGGACTTTCCGGGATAGACTAGGCATGGATATGTGTTACCCACGTCGCAATGGGCTCACGCCTGGGCAGCCCCCTGGCATGTCTGTAATTTGGAGGCATGGATGGTTCACAAGGATAGGTGGCAGGTAGTAATGAAGGAGACCACCCCCAAGCCAGTGGGGGCTCCGCGTGTGACCAAGTTTGGCATTATTCGGGCCGTGGTGCCCATGCCAAAACACTGCTGTAAGTAGGTCTTACAGATTAAGGGGACGTGCGCCCGCCGAATTTTTTGGCGCCAAAAATATTCGCGGTACCGCCGTGAAGTGAAAAGTGGGTGCACGGTGCGCGCACCCCTTGCGGAAGTGGCCATGGCGACTGCGTTTAGGCGAGACTAGCCATGTAGGGCTAGAGAAATGCAAAAAAAATGCTCGAATGTTGGAGACGATGATTTAATGATGTTGGGTTGTGGCGGCAAGTTGCTGGTTTACAATATCGCTGCTTTCTTTTACTGCCATCGGCATGGGGGGTAATCTGCATTTTTTGGTCGCGCTGAATAAAATAGAATTCGTGATAGCGGCAGTGAATTCGCAGTTTTGGGGGGCTTTTTGACCGTAAACGATGCATTAATATCGGTAGCATTGAATTCCAAACCAAACTGGTGCTTTTTGCTACATTTTCGGCTATTCTCGGTAAGTAATTCTTCAGGCCTGCGCAGTGCATGTCGGAACCTTCCATGGAAGAACGGCCGTTGTTGCGCGCCTGGGCGAGGGATCTGCGAGGGACAGGTATAGATTTGTCGCGAATGTTATGTGCTATCAGTTCTTTCTTCTATGAGCTCATCGTTCGAAGTTTTTTTCGTTCTTTTTGGGCAGTTTCCGCCAGCTAGCTCGCCGTTGCTTGCCGTGGTGTTGTCGAATACCTGGTAGATTTAGATTGTTTTCGCTGACGTCGTGGTCAGGGCCGCTTCAGTCGAAGCCTATATCTTCTCGGGAAGGTTTAAGGCATTTCATAAAACGTGTTCTGGCAAGGATGTTGTGCGTATGGACGCTTCTTGTTGTGTGAGAGTGACGCACCCTCTCTTCGCAGCGGCATCACAGCGCTCATGCGCTGGAGGGCCGCCAATGGTTTCTTTCCATTTTATCGTGCAGGGGAGGAAGTGTTTTATTGACGATCATGTTGGAGATATTGCATTTGTGTGACTGCATGTAGATAGCTACCACCATTGGTTTATTTGAGCTTTCCCTTGATATCATCATGTGAAAAGACTGCAATGTGCTGAGCCAACCATGGTTGACTGCATGCAAGCTTTGTATGCCATGATCTCCTTGGTTCCTTGCCCTCCATAGTTCCAGTTTGTTGCCCATCTCAGGTAGGGCAGTTCAGGAGTTGTTGCTGTGTTGATTAGCTTGGTTGGCATCAACCTTACACTCTAACCTGGGAGAAACATAGAAAATGCTGGTAAGGCATTTTAGTGCCATCATCATTATTGCTATTCACATGCTTATTAGTCTGGCCATGCTCGAGGGACGGTTAAGGGGTATGAGGTGTGTGGCCAACCCTGTGTACTTCATAACATATTCAGCATGGATTTGATGCATGTTGGATGGCATGTAAAGTGTAATTGTGTTTATACTTGGTTACTGAGTGGTCCTTAGCGCCTGTCCGGTGGTCGTCTAGGAAACTCATCAGTGCGTGTCACAGTGACCCCCAACCTTGAGCATGTGTCGTCATCAGTGTGTAATAGTTATTTATATGTGCTTTTGGTCATAGATTTGCCGAGTTCTAATCATGAAGTTTACAAGGTAACCTTGGGTAGAGTATAGTGTATGCTCTCTTGGCATGTATGCCTAGCGATCGTGTTGCTATGCTTGCGTTTGCAAGGTTGGCCATGCCGAGGGCAGGTAAGGGCAGATGCGGTGCCTAGCCGTTTGCTTATGGGTGTAGACACCTCCCCCGCTGCCCTTGCACAGCTGGATGAGCTGAGGAAAAAGAGGGAGTGCCAGCAGGTGGTCAAGAAGACGCTAGAGTACAAGGCTGAGGCAGCCCGGGCGTGGCATGTGAAGCGTGGCCATCGCTGGGATGAGGGCAAGGTAGATGCCCAGAGGGGCCAGGTCACCTACAGCAAGGGGGTGCACTATGGGGGTGTGGGGGCTGCTACTGGGGGGCGGGGGCGGGCAGCAATGAGGATGATGATGACACTGCACACATCCCTTGCTTGCGCTGCTCTAAGACCGATGCATCTGATGATGACCCTTTCTTGCTGTGCAGCACACCCGGGTGCGATGGGGGGCTCCACCTGAGCTGCACGGTCCCTCTCCTGCCCAGCGTACCTGATGGGGACTGGTTCTGCCCAGTTTGCTGTGGGGAAGACTGTGATGATGGCAGTGATAGTGACAGTGACTAGTATAATGGACGCCCAGGTGGCATGCTGCCAAAGAGCATAACTTCCACACCGCTTGTCCAAATGCAGCCAGATTTTGCCAGCGTGTGTGTCGATGACTAATGGAATTTTGAATATCATGTTTGGCCCATTTCACATGTGTTTGGTATTTTATTATTTTTGGCATGTGTGAAAAACAGCGTTTTTGTACTTGCAAGAGCATAAAAATTCTAAAGCATGTCAGATATGGGTTGTGAGTGGCTCTAATTTTTGGCCACCCACGACCTGCTTGGGCAATATCATGCCTGGCCTGAATTGATGTGTGCATTGGCTGGGGCATACTGTGCCCTAATTAGCGTCTTTTTCTATTTTTAGCGCGATACCGGCGCGTGGTTGGGGGTAGAACCTTCAATGAATGCATGGATAACTCACTAAACATGTTATTTAGGGCCCCTAATCATGGCTGGGCATAATTCAATTGAATTCATATTGAAAACAGTGTATTCCAGTTTTGGGGGGTTTTGGTGGCACACCTCCCCTTAATTAATTATAATTAATATATAGACACGTGACTGCGTCACGTGAGCATACGTCACCTCAGCCGGTGGGAGGGGAACATGGGATTAATTCATTGATTATTAATTAACACCTTTCAGCGTTACCGCCGTTACGTGAGCTCTGAGTATATGCAGTCGAGTGGGATGGGATGGGATGGGATGGATGGAGCTAGCTATCTAAGACCTAGTTACGGGGTTGTGGGCACCACGGCCCGACTCATGCACTGTGAATGCCATCATATACTTGGGATGGAACATGGGATGGAATGGATTATGTAAGCTATCTAGGTCAGTAGCTATCATACCAGTAGTGTAGATTAGTCAGGCTTAGCCTAGCATGTGGCCCACGCGCATGTGCGCCCATAATGGCCCCCATGGATGTTGTCTACAGAATTTAGCCAAGCCCTGCCTATAACGGGACCCCCATGGATGTTGCACTAAGAATTTAGCCATGCTACGCAGTGCAGAGAGATGCTCTCTGTCGAGAAGCCATGCCCTAGCTCTTGTATAGCCATGATGATCTTCCCCCACATGACATACTCCCCCTTAGCTGGGCATAGTGTGAAGATCATGAGGGTGCAGGTGCCTTGGTGCACCTAGAGCAAGTGTTGTTTACATTCCCACCCTTGCAGGAAGTAGCTTAGAATGTATGATAGGCCATATGCCCCTTCTCTGGGCTATGTGCTACATATACTCCCAACGGAGTTATGTTCCAATTCAATTCAATTCAATTCAATCTAGGTCAGGTAGTTACAGGGTTGTGGGCACCGCGGCCCGAATCGCTATGAATGCCATAGGCGGTCAAACGCGGAGCCCCCGGCACAGACTTGGGGGTGGTCTCCTTCATCGATCACTACTTGCCATCTATCCTTGCGTACCATCTGTCTCCAAAGTACAGACAAACCAGGAGGCTGCCGGGGTGTGAGCCCGTCTTGTCTAGGGTAGCACATGTCCATGCCGAGTCTATCACGGAAAGTCCACGGCTGGCGGCTAGCTGCCGCGCGCGGCCGGGGGCACGCCAGGGGAGGACATATAACATCTAGGCTGGGCGGGCTTGGTGCCAGCTAGTCTATCTGATCTGTCTACCTGATCTGTGCGGGCAAGGTGCCCAGCTAGGCCCAGGCGCCTGTGCCTAAGAACGTGGGCTGGAAACCTAGGGCAAATCAGCGTACAAATCCTCATTACTACAATGTGCAAACCAAAGGGGATGTTATTAAGGGCCTTGCGCAGCATCTTGGTGACGTTGCCGTCAAGTCGTTGCTCCAGCTTCTGCGTCGGGTCCAGGTCTCGGCGCCGTAGGTCAGGATCGTCAGAATGACGACCTTGAAGGGGTCACGCTTGACGATCTGGGGTAGGGCGGGTTTGCTCCACCAGCGGCGGTGGTCATGGAGTAACTGCGCCCACGCCATGCCGATCCGTGTCGTCAGGTCGTCCTCGGAGACTGTCGGGAAGCCAACTGCCGAGCAGCTTCAAAGGCGGCCTGAAGTAGGGTAGTTGACCTCGGTGACCTCTAAGAGGCGGAGTGGGGGCGAGGACCCGGCCATGCCGGGAGCCAGGGCCTCCGTTTTGGGGCTGATTTCTAGACCAACCGCCCGAGCCTCAAGCGCCAGGCAGTCCAGCCAAAGTTGGGCAGACGCCGGCTTCGCGATGTCTTACAGATAGCTAGCTCCCGATCCATCCCATCCCATCCCATCCCATCCCATCCCATCCCATCCCATCCCATCCCATCCCTGCATCCCATCCCATCCCATCCCATCCCATCCCATCCCATCCCATCCCATCCCATCCCATCCCATCCCATCCCATCCCATCCCATCCCATCCCATCCCATCCCATCCGGGCATCCCATCCCATCCCATCCCATCCCATCCCATCCCATCCCATCCCATCCCATCCCATCCCATCCCATCCGGCCATCCCATCCCATCCCATCCCATCCCATCCCATCCCATCCCATCCCATCCCATCCTATCCCATCCCATCCCATCCCATCCCATCCCATCCCATCCCATCCCATCCCATCCCATCCCATCCCATCCCATCCCATCCCATCCCATCCCATCCCATCCCATCCCATCCCATCCCATCCCATCCCATCCCATCCCATCCCATCCCATCCCATCCCATCCCATCCCATCCCATCCCATCCCATCCCATCCCATCCCATCCCATCCCACTGATCCCATCCCATCCCATCCCATCCCATCCCATCCCATCCCATCCCATCCCATCCCATCCCATCCCATCCCATCCCATCCCATCCCATCCCATCCCATCCCATCCCATCCCATCCCATCCCATCCCATCCCATCCCATCCCATCCCATCCCATCCCATCCCATCCCATCCCATCCCATCCCATCCCATCCCATCCCATCCCATCCCATCCCATCCCATCCCATCCCATCCCATCCCATCCCATCCCATCCCATCCCATCCCATCCCATCCCATCCCATCCCATCCCATCCCATCCCATCCCATCCCATCCCATCCCATCCCATCCCATCCCATCCCATCCCATCCCATCCCATCCCATCCCATCCCATCCCATCCCATCCCATCCCATCCCATCCCATCCCATCCCATCCCATCCCATCCCATCCCATCCCATCCCATCCCATCCCATCCCATCCCATCCCATCCCATCCCATCCCATCCCATCCCATCCCATCCCATCCCATCCCATCCCATCCCATCCCATCCCATCCCATCCCATCCCATCCCATCCCATCCCATCCCATCCCATCCCATCCCATCCCATCCCATCCCATCCCATCCCATCCCATCCCATCCCATCCCATCCCATCCCATCCCATCCCATCCCATCCCATCCCATCCCATCCCATCCCATCCCATCCCATCCCATCCCATCCCATCCCACCCCATCCCATATCCGGGCATCCCATCCCATCCCATCCCATCCCATCCCATCCCATCCCATCCCATCCCATCCCATCCCATCCCATCCCATCCCATCCCATCCGGCCATCCCATCCCATCCCATCCCATCCCATCCCATCCCATCCGGCCATCCCATCCCATCCCATCCCATCCCATCCCATCCCATCCCATCCCATCCCATCCCATCCCATCCCATCCCATCCCATCCCATCCCATCCCATCCCATCCCATCCCATCCCATCCCATCCCATCCCATCCCATCCCATCCCATCCCATCCCATCCCATCCCATCCCATCCCATCCCATCCCATCCCATCCCATCCCATCCCATCCCATCCCATCCCATCCCATCCCATCCCATCCCATCCCATCCCATCCCATCCCATCCCATCCCATCCCATCCCATCCCATCCCATCCCATCCCATCCCATCCCATCCCATCCCATCCCATCCCATCCCATCCCATCCCATCCCATCCCATCCCATCCCATCCCATCCCATCCCATCCCATCCCATCCCATCGGAGCCATGAGCCACGAGCCACGAGCCACGAGCTGTACACGAGCCACGAGCCACGAGGTAGCCATGGCTGACGGCGGTGCTCATAACTTTCACGGCGTTTGAGCACCGAATTCGGCTGTGAACATCACTATCGCTTCGTTTTTCTAAGACGCACATTCTGATACGCAATTTTCCGAAGCTAACACGCAATATATGACGAGCAAACGCTCCTCGACGCAACGCAGCCTGGCGCAGCCATAATGTCATCGTCAAGCACTTCGATCAGTGTGAGCTAGTACGGCAATACGGCAATACGGCAAAACCTCGGCGTATTGCGTATTTCGTATAATACGTGTATTATACGCGTATATTACGGCGTACTACTAGCAAAATTTCTAGTACGGCAATACGCCAAACCTCGGCGTATTGCGTATTTCGTATAATATGGCGTATAATACGGCGTACTAGCTCACACTGAGTCTTCGATCAGCCGGAAGGTGAGACCTCGACGAGTCTTCTCACTGCATTAAAGCGGGACATTCTTGCCCCCATGCAACTCACTGGTGAGCTGCGGATGTCGGCTGTCCGCCTCCCCCGCGCGCGGGGTAAGGCTGGCCCGGCACCCGTGCTCCTCACCTTTTAAGTACATGGCGGACAAGCTGTCGTAGCCGCAAGAAGCTCTCGGGGTCTCGCTTCACGCTGGACGACGACTTGACCCTGGCCCAGCAATTAACAGCTGCGGCGCGAGCTATGGCCGACCTACCTTCAGCTCCGGCAGAGCGCAGGGGGGAAGCCGGTATACTGGAGGGGGCGGTCATCCACGTTGACCACAAGCCATGGCAGGCCCCTCCTGCCACCTCAGACTAGGGAATATATACCAGTAGTGTAGATTAGTCAGGCTTAGCCTAGCATGTGGCCCACGCGCATGTGCGCCCATAATGGCCCCCATTAATTAATTAATTAATTAATAGACACGTGACTGCGTCACGTGAGCATAAGTCCTCAGTGGGAGGGGAACATGGGATGGAATGGATGGTATAAGCTATGTAGGTCCTAGTTACAGGGGTGTGGGCACCGCGGCCCGAAGCGCTATGAATGCCATACTTGGTCACACGCGGAGCCCCCACAGGCTTGGGGGTGGTCTCCTTCATCACTACTTGCCATCTATCCTTGCGCACCATTAATTAATTAATTAATAGACACGCGACTGCGTCACGTGAGCATAAGTCCTCAGTCGGAGGGGAACATGGGATGTAATGGATGGTATAAGCTATCTAGGTCCTAGTTACAGGGGTGTGGGCACCGCGGCCCGAAGCGCTATGAATGCCATACTTGGTCACACGCGGAGCGCCGGAGCCCCCACAGGCTTGGGGGTGGTCTCCTTCATTACTACTTGCCATCTATCCTTGCGCACCATCTGCCTCCATATTACAGACAAACCAGGAGGCTGCCCGGGGGTGAGCCCGTCACGTCTAGTGTAGCACATGTCCATGCCTCCATATTACAGACTCCATTGCGCACCGTCTGCCTCCATATTACAGACAAACCAGGAGGTTGCCCGGGGGTGAGCCTGTCACGTCTAGTGTAGCACATGTCCATGCCGAGTCGATCTATCACGAAAAGTCCACGGGTGGCGGCCCTGCCGCGCGCGGCCGGGGGCACGCCAGGTGAGAACATATCGCCCAGGCTGGGCGGGCTTGGTGCCAGCTAGTCTATCTGATGTTAAATAAATAAATAATTAATTAATTAATCCCATCCCATCCCATCCCATCCCAGTCACGTGTCTATTAATTAAGGGGTCCGGACGGACCGGAATTATTTCGCGCCAAAAAATTCGCGCCGGTACCCGTCACGTGAAATTGTGGTGCACGATGCGCGTAACCCTTGCGCCAAGTTGGCCATGGCGACGTGCGTTAGGTAATAAATGCAGTAATATGGCAATAAGACCGCAGAAAATTATGCAGATGCGTCAAATCAAAGTTTCATCATGATCTTGCGTAGCCGAAGATGCATTATTGACGAGATCGATGCCATTTTTCATCCGCGTTTGCGAGGGGGTCTGGCCCGGAAATCTTGCCGCAACGAATAAGCAGCAATACATGCCTACAGCGATAATTACAAAGGTTCTTAGTCCCTAGCGATGCAGAAAGCAACGTTCATTAACGGGGAGATTGAAATGTTAAAGAACCTTTTATTTTATCACTTTTCCTCGTCATTTTCGGAAAGAAAACGCCAGGTCCTGCTTTATGCGCTGTCAACCCGTCCATGGGTGGCTGGCATTTCTTGCGCGCCTTGTCAGGAAAGATAGCATGCCATTGTACGTCTATTATCCAGTGGTTACCCCCGAAGTCTATTGCGTTTAGAAATCCCTTTATTCTAAGCTTTCAGCACGGTTTCCTGGAAGGGTGCGTTGTTTTGTTCGCCGCTTGCTGCATGCACGTCTCTAGTTTTCCGGCAGCTTTCAACCGATTCGCTTACGTTATGCGTGGCAAGCTCTGAAATCCTGTCTAGGATTGATTTGGTAATATCAAGGTAAGCTGCTACGTTAATGTAATGATATATGGAAGGATTTGGATGGCAGAGTGCTTATATTGCATATTCAACACGTACCCCGGCATGCCTCGAGGGCGGCATGCAACAAGCTGGCGAGCATATGAACCGTGCGTCTCAACGTGCTGGGAAACAAGGTGGCTATACTTCTCTTGCTGGCCATGCTTTGTATATGTGTAAGCTATGCTTACGTGTGTGTTCTCTTTAGATTTGTGGATCACAGCCACTATGCATCACAATCAATGTGCTCTCAAGGATGCTAGCCATGCTTATGAGGATGGCTGCAAGCCATTTCTCTTATGGCTTTGCTGTATTTCGTGTTTGCGCTTACAGTTCTGTTTTGTTGGTTGGTTTTTGAACGGGGTGATGTGAACCTGCAGGGTTAGAACATTGTGTTATTATTGCTGGTTGATTGAGGCATCATCCTCTACTCTAAGTCAGCATAGCACGTGTATATGAGCATGCTGTTTATGCACCTTATTGTTGAGCATGGTTTACAACCATGGTGAGGTGTGGGGTGTGGCTAGCATGTACGAGTCACCCATCTAATCCCACATGTTTCTGTTGCTATTGAACGTTGCTTGGGCCTCTAAACATTTCTGTTATTACCAATGAAGATTGCCAACTATGCTACCATAGTGTGGTGCTGCATGCTATGAATGACCTCTCTAGTACTCAAGGCTCATGCTCAGCTTGATCCTGCATTTGGTGGCTGTTTGTATAACTCAATTGGCAGCCGTCTATGTTAGGATTCTGATGATTTGTGGTGGGCAGGTGATGAAAAGGGTTATGTTTGAGCTCATGCCAGTCTATACTAGGGTTGAGGGGTGGCAGTTGAGGACACTAGTTTATGCCATCAGTCTAGCTCAGAATGACCTGAATTTTGATTCCAAGATAGTTTGCATGATAAATAACTTGCTGGCACCTTGTTTGCCCCACTTGGTGGTGGGCAAGGTTGTGATTGGTGCAGCCCTTTGGCATAAAACCGTATTTTCGTGCATTTTTTTTTTTCATACAAAAGTGATGTTTGTTCACATACGTGGTCAGAATGAGCTGAAAATTGGTCCCATTGATATTCCCACCCTGGGGAAGTTATCTATATCTCCCTGGGCCCAACCCATGCGTATTTGATTTGATTTTTTTTTTTTAGTCACAAAAAAGACGTATTTTTCGGTAAACTGCCAAAGTATGCCCAGACGTGCGATTTTGGTGCTGCAAATTAGCTCCATTCCTTGGTCTGGGTGGGGATTTGACTGGAATATGGTGTTTGGTACACAAGTGTGGGGGGGTTGTCCTAGGCAATCCGTGCTTTTAGGGGGTGTGCGTGCCCAAAAAAGCTCCCTGCACATGTATTGTGATGGGCCTTGAACTCAAAAAGTAGCCAGATGCATGCCCAAGGGTCATATTTATGGTCCCCCATCATAATTTGCATTGCCAGCATGGGTATTGAGTGCAAAACATGTGTATTCAATTTGGGGGGGGGCAGGTCCGTCCGGACCCCTTAATTGATTAATCCCATCCCATCCCATCCCATCCCATCCCATCCCATCCCATCCCATCCCATCCCATCCCATCCCATCCCATCCCATCCCATCCCATCCCATCCCATCCCATCCCATCCCATCCCATCCCATCCCATCCCATCCCATCCCATCCCATCCCATCCCATCCCATCCCATCCCATCCCATCCCATCCCATCCCATCCCATCCCATCCCATCCCATCCCATCCCACTTGACTGCACTGAGGACTTATGCTCACGTAATTAATTAATCGATTAATCAATTAATCAATGAATCCATTCCATCCCACGTTCCCTTCCCACTGAGGACTTATGCTCACGTGACGCAGTCACGTGTACATTAATCAATTAATTGATTAATGGTTGTATTGCACCCACAGTGTTCTAGTGCCCTGGCGTTATGCTGCGGAGAGAGCACTCTGTGGCCTGCCCATTTGTGGCAGTGAGAGAAGCTAGGGCGCCCTCCCTCCTCGTTCTTTATAAGGGTTGAAGGTTCCTTTACTCTGTATTGGCACCCACGAGACGCAGTCTGGTGCTTGTTGATTAAATAATAGCGACTCGAAAAAATATGGAGCCAAAGCAGAAGGATACCAACCCCAGGTTGGTGGGGGTCACGGGTGTGACCAAATTTGCCAACCATAGCGATTCGGGCCATGTTGCCCGCAAACCCGTAACTATAAGCTAGACAGCTGGGTCCCTCCACCCCATTCCATTTCCATCCCACTGAGGACTTATGCTCACGTGACACAGTCTAGAAACAAGTTAATGCAGCTGTCATATACTACTACATGGATGCGGCGATGCTTCATGCATTAGTCATTCTCGTAGACAGTCTGTTGCTCAATCTTGCTGTGTTGGCTGCACATCACCACCACATACATGCCCAGCAAGGAAACATCCAAAGAAGCAGACAAAGATGGGAAGAAACAGCTAACAAACATCAGTCCACAACGCTTCACGAGGGTGACCCCGAGGCCAGAATTGGGTAAAATACAACAGTGACTTGGCATGTACTACAACCATCAAGGAGCTGCACGTGCTTTTCTATTACTAACTTATGAATGAAGAAGAAACTCAACTAGTTCAGTGACATGGGCGCGTAACAGGCCCATGAAGGACATCCATGTAGAAGCTGAAACACATGCTCCTTGGCATATCAACATGCATTCTGCTGCGCCTAGACTTTCTAGTCCTGAACACGCCAAACCTTGCCCCAATCTCACCATATCGGTGCCGAATCAGACACGCATGGATGAACTCTCGAAAACTAGAATAGATTGCATGCCTTGAACTTTGGGAAAAGATTGCATGCCTTGAACTTTTGGAAATCTGTCAAGAATTGCTGGTACACGTGGATCGGTAGTCACTCCATGCGACCATAAAAGATTGAATGAGGAGCTTGCACGCTCGCCCCTCGTCCTTGGACATGCTAGGTACTGCTCTGCATGGACACGAAAGCATATGGAAACAAAGGAATCTCTGTCTATGTATGTAACTAGGTTGCCCACATTCCCAGCCCAAGCGCTCCCTGTCCTTTGGAGATGCAGCAAAACTTCTCCGTGTAGTCACACTATCACACAGTCTGAACAGGAGGAGCCCCTATGTACCCACTCACTTCTCGTCCTTGGAAATGCGCCAATACTTCTCCGTGTAGTCACACTATCACACCGTCTGAACAGGAGGAGCCCCTATCTACCCACTCACTTCTCGTCCTTGGAAATGCGCCAATACTTCTCCGTGTAGTCACACTATCACACCGTCTGAACAGGAGGAGCCCCTATCTACCCACTCACTTCTCGTCCTTGGAAATGCGCCAATACTTCTCCGTGTAGTCGCGCTTGCCGATCAGCCCCGCGAACACCTCGTCGTGCGTGATGACAATCAGCTGGAAGTTCTCCTGCTCACGGCGGTGCTCCATCAGGCTGGGGTCCACGCCACACGGGGGGAATGATCGCGACACATGACACGCAACTACTGGAATAAGCGACGCCCCATCAGGCTGGGGGAGGGGTGGGTGAATGATGCCAGCAACACCTAACATAAAGATGATGGCATGGCACAGGATGTGCTCCATCAGGGTGGGACGGCTGCAAATATATTTGACAAAGGAAATACAGCACAAGAAGCATAAAAATAAACCCCAGGTAACCAGCACTAATTACTTCATCCTTTCATTAGCATGACTGCCATGCCCCCACCCACTTGCACACTGGACCCAACGACATAAACCAAACAATAAATAGCAAACTAGAACGACCAAACTACATAATGACCAATCTATATGATGACCAAACTATAAAAACTGGACCCAACGATACAAACCAAAGTGGATTCCAGATATCCACTTTAGAAAAAAAGCAAAACCGTTGCGCCCCCACCCGCATGCGCAGCGCCGCACGACACCCAATCACATGAACCCCAGCTAGTGACCAATACGTCTATACACCAGGATGTGTATACCCCAATACGTGTATATACCAGTACGTCTATACAAACCGCAGGTGATGCATGAATAGCTACTTGCTTTACTAGGAGACCGCAGCACCCCCACCCACCTGCGCAGCGCAAGCGCCAGGCTCTCGGCGTTGCGCTTGTCCAGGTTGGTCGTCGGCTCGTCGAGCGCCAAGATGCCGCAGTTCAGGCAGAACGTCTCGGCCAGCGCCATGCGGATGACCAGGCAGGCCAGCACCTGTACATGAGGCAGGGTCCGGGAGGGGTGGGTATGCCAAGGAATAGAAGCAGCGGGTATGGACCAAACTTAGATCCCAACATGACGGGGCCAAGTGGATGCCGACGCACGTCAGCACCCGGGGGTTGATCAAGGGTGGGTGGTGGCCGTGCGGGTTGTTCTCGTTCTTGCTGTCGGTCATGTGCGGGGGAGGAAGCGACAGGAAAGCAATGAAGCGTGATGATGGCGATTGCTTGTTTGAACCGCCGAGACTTTACGCGCGACGCCAGCACCTGGAGGGGGCGTTGGGGAGCATGGGCAGTTAGCACTCGCACTTGCCATAAAGCCCATGTCTACTAATGAATCATGCAAAGGAAAGCCAGGGGATTCATTGACTTGGTGAACAGCAGGAGAGCCGGTGATGCATGACTAATGCCACTGCCCGCGTGCTTGCATGATGACGCAAGTGGTCTGTGGGGAGCATGACGACGAGCCAGACCGCTAAAGCTACCGTTGAAGATGCTTTGATATTCACGATGTCGACCTGAAGATGCGGCGACGCACACCTATCTCCAAGATCTCAAGCTCCCCGCCCCAACATAGAACAGGGCTTCCCAACTTGCTTCAGTGTGAGGTTACAGTGAAGGTCACTGTGTGCATGTCGGCGCAGCTGGGGCTGTTCCTTCTGCCTCGGAAAGCTGGTTCACAAAAATTAATACCATCCCTAATTACATGAATACGGGCCAGGCACATGCGTTCCTATAAAGCGAACAATGGTGGCAGTGCGAGCAGGTGGGGCGTTACTCTCTAGCAAGAGTACATTACTGTTACTATTTTGGGGTTCTCAACCGATACCTTCTGCCCCGCGCTGCACCGGCCGCGCATGTCAAGCTCTGCGTCGCCGCTCTTCATGACGACCTGCACACATACAGGACAGACAAAACACGCGAAGAAATTTGCTAGTTCATATCTTCTTTTATATAACTTGTTTGATGACGTGTGAAGATATTTGCTGGTTCATATCTTCTTGTATATAACTTGTTTGACGTATGGTGTTAAGATAGTGTGCGCTCCATGAATGCCTGCAAAGGTGAGCACGATGGGACAGCTAGCAAGCCAGGGGAGGAAAAACAAGGGTGAGCTAATGCTCGCACTGGTAACACTCGCACTGCACAGTTCATGACCCGTTCACCTGCTGGTGCCGCAGACAGGCCAGCAAGCAGGCGAGGTTAGCACGCCTGCAAGGAATCACATCCAAACCTATTATCCAGTCCTTCGAGTGATTCAAGTGACTCCGTTGGCACAGGGTACAAACTTTGTCCCCTGTCTTCCCTGTTTGCCTCCGTTGGGAGTGTCACAGGTACCCCCCAAACTGTGTCAGCAGGTACCTCCAATCCCTGAACGACATACTAAACCAAACAAGAGGGAAATAGAAAAGGGGCCTAGTATTAGACCCACACCCCGTAGTTGTAGGACCGCTTGCCGCTATGAGCACTGTCTAAGTCGGAGCAAATGGCAGTCAATGCAAGGTTCTGCCCATTCACCTCGCCACAACTGGCCCAAGCTAGATACCGCGAGATCATCGGAATGCAGCACTCTCACAAGCTGGACACCGCGCGATCATTAGAACCCAGCAGTCTTACAAGGCACTCTAATAAGTTAGATACCAAGCTATCGTAGGAACCCAGCACTCTTGCTTAAGAGTAAAATTACATCGACAAGGCATATGAGATAGATACAATTGAACCCCATCAATCTTATTAAGGCACCCACCCGGTAGTTGTACGAGCGCTTGCCCGCGGTGTCCTGGTCCGACCGGATGGCGATGCTCTCAATGTCCTGCCCCTGGTACGTCTTCTGCCACAGCTCGTGGATGATCTTGTTGATCTCTGCCATCTTGTTGCCGTGGTAGGCCATCAGCGCCCTGGTGAAGGGGGAGAAGGGGGGGGGGAGGGGGAATAGCGGCCATATATGAACTCGCCCGCTCACTAAAATGCCTGGCATCTTGTTGCCATGACAACTGTCATGCCGATCGCTCTGGTCAGTGGGGGGGTATGAGGGAGGAAGCACAGAGGTGGCAAGGTGGGGAAGGTGAAGAAGCTGAAAGGCGGGGAGGGGGAGGGACAGAAGGGGGAACTGTATCAAAAAAGAAGGAAAGGGGGGGGGCTGCCGTGGCGGTGGTGGGGAAGAAGGCAGCGGGGGAAGTCGGTGGGGCTGGGCGGGTAGGAAGGCACATGTGCGGTCGATCAGGGGTGTACCCGGGTGCAATGAGGTCTGAGGTTTGGCCAAGCGATTGAAAAATCTCGGGATGATATTTTCGAATGCTGTTACTTGGCAGAGGTATACTTGGAACTTACCACCAACATCTCATGTTACCCTTGAGCAGAACGGTACAGGCAAGATATTGCACGAAGGCAAAAATTGCATTCATTAATTTCATTTTTGATTTGAATAATGGGACATTACTTTCACGTCATTCGACACCCTGGAGTGCGGTGGATAAGAAGAGAGTACGCTGCTGAGTGGGGTGCTCAGGACGTAAAGCTCTTCATTTTCTGCTCGAAATGCTGGAGTTGAGGAAGACGGGCTGTAATACCTCGCTCCAGTCGGCCACGTGCCCAGCCACCACTTGCGTGCCATGTCGATCCAGCGTAGCTCTTGCTGCATCAGCCATGGCTTAGCCATGCGTGAGCAGAGACCGCTGAGTTGGAATCATTCCAAACTTTGTATTATGGCGCATTCATGAACTCAAATCCTTCGGTATCAACTTTGCAAACAATGCTCTGCCCTTGAGTTGTTCTTTTGACGAGCTTACAGATTTAAAGAGACGCGTTCGCAACTGCACAGCAGGAATTTTTTATAGCTGTAAAACACCAGCCGTTTGTCGGGCACTATAAACACTCGCTTGTTGTGCATTCTATTCACAAACTCACTTGTCGAGCGCGTTGTAGTACTTGTCCAGGTCCTTGATGGCCATCTCCGTCGTCTGTCACGCACATAAAGCCGTGGGCGTGGTTTGCAATAGGAGACAAGCCATCAGGAACTAGGAACAGTGTGCAATAGGACAAGCCATCAGGAACTAGGAACAGTGTGCAGTAGGACAAGCCATCAGGAACTAGGAACAGTGTGCAATAGGACAAGCCATCAGGAACTAGGAACAGTGTGCAATAGGACAAGCCATCAGGAACTAGGAACAGTGTGCAGTAGGACAAGCCATCAGGAACTAGGAACAGTGTGCAATAGGACAAGCCATCAGGAACTAGGAACAGTGTGCGGTAGGACAAGCCATCAGGAACTAGGAACAGAAATAGGAGCAAGCGGTGCTAGCACGGATTAGCGGCAGCCAATCCGATGGTCAGAGGGCGACCAGATTCGCCGCCATCTGCTGCACACCCTGTAACTCAATGGCCTGGTGCTTGTTCCAGCGTCGATATAGTTACAATTATTTGCTGGTCATTGGTTACGAAAAGTCCTTTTGCCACCCATTGCACCTAAGCTCAACGAGCTGGTGATGAACCGCTCGTCGATGTTCAAGCAGCGAAAGATTTGGTACGATAATCACGAAATTACCCAGAGCTAATTAACAGAAGCCTATACATTCCCTTTTGCCCACCTTCAGCTCGATCAGCTGGTGCTTGTGCCGGTCGTCGATGTTCTTGAACTGCGGCTGCTTGAGTTCCTTCTCGTTCTTTTCCACACTCAGCTTGAGCCCGCTCAGCAGCCCGCGTCGCTTGTCTTGCTGCGGAACCAGCGACGAAAGGGATGAATTGATTTTGCACATCACATCACATTATCGCACACACACACACACACAACAAGGCCATCTCATGCGTTGAACAAGGCATTCTATGAGCTTCTCTAGGGTACAATCTTCGTTCGACATTCATACCCCTTTACTAGTGTTACTGTAGGTAGGGCACGAATATAAACCTCCTAGACACGTGTGTAGTACTCCTACACACAGATCTCGAATGATTTATCTAGTACCAAATCCGAAAGGCTTGCATCACTCCCCGGAAAGGAGAACTTTTGCGGATGACTGTAGGTGTCAGTTGGCGATGCCTTAGGATCCGGAGACGTCCGTCCTATAGTCAGCAAAATTGGTGCGAGAGGTCCCCAGTTCGATTCCGGCCTGGATTCATTTGCAGATCGCGTTTTACGCGGACCGGCACTGAACGCAAATGGTTTTCACCTTTGCGGCGTGCCAAATCAGAATAAACCTCCCCTCATTCCCCTTATTCACCTACTCATGAGGGTAGGAAATGATCAGGCAGCCTGACTCATGTGCACCAAACGTGACACCAAGCGTAGGCTCATGCAAGCCCTCGGCCTCCAACTCAAGTATCTACTTTCACAAAGCCGCGTATGAATCCAATATCTCACCGTATGGTACAAGAATAACGCTCCGTTCATGCCTGCCTATATACCCCAACCAGTTCCACACATCCTCAGTTTCCAACACCAACTGCTACCTAGTCAGTGCGATGCCCCCCGGACCCCCTTCCCTTCCCTCCCTATCACACAGCTTGCTCCGCAGCTCCATGATCAACAACAAGCGCGGCTTTCCCTGTACAAAATTGAGCCCCCCTCCCGTCACGTTCCTCCACAGCTCTCCAATCCACAGATGCAGCCCTGCCCACAGCTCATGCAAATTGACTCATAATCTCATGGCGCACCTTCAGCACAAGCACTACCACCACCTCCACCTCCACCTCCACCACCACCACCTCCACCTCCACCGCCGCCACCGCCGCCGCCGCCGCCGCCGCCGCCGCCGCCGCCGCCGCCGCCGCCGCCGCCGCCACCACCACCACCACCACCACCACCACCACCACCACCACCACCACCACCACCACCACCGAATCCTCCCCGCCCCCCCCCCCAAATCTCCCCCCCCCCCCCCCCCTCCCCGCTTCCCCCCCCAAAAGACATCACCGCACAACACAAATTTCGTTCTGCAACTCCACCCCCCACTGCATCCCCGTGCATGCATCGTGCATACCCATCATTACCCATGATTCTACCACACCACACGCACCATACAGCTGCCGCAAAGGGCGCGCTAAGGAAGAACACGAGTACACGAGTACACACCCTGCTGCGCAGGTCCTCGATCTCCCGCTGAAGCTCGGCGCACTTGTTGCGCAGCATGCGCGGGTCGCCCTGCTCGTTGGCCCTCCCGCTCGCCTCCTTTATGCTGGCGTCCAAGGACTCGATCTCGTTCAGCGTGCGCTTGTACTTGATCATGTCCTCCATCGCGCGCCGATAATTCTCGTAGCTCTGCGCGCCCGTGGGATGGGGTGGACAGGGGAGGCCCGCGATGGAGAGAATACAGGGGACAGGCAGGTGAAGAGGCGGCCCACGATGGAGAGAATTGAAGGAACAAGCGGGTGAAGAGGCGGCCCATGATACAGGAGATGATAAGGCTGACAATTGGGCAAATGGGGGGGCAAATAATACCATGGTGAGGGGAAGGAAAAAGTACGGACCGCGTCTCGTTGTCCTGCTGACCGTCACGGGAGGCGAACAATAGAGTGAATAGATAGTGTGTGTCATGGGATGGGAAGGGAAGGTAGACCGTATCAGTAGACCGTATCAGTAGACCGTATCAGTAGACCGTATCAGTAGACCGTATCAGTAGACCGTATCAGTAGACCCTATCAGTAGACCGTATCAGGGAGGCGAAGAACCGCGCAAAGGAGGCACAAAACATACCATGACAAGGGACAGAAAGAATAAGGAGAGCATATGCTGGCCCGTCCATCTCTCAGTGAGAAGGCAAGAGAAGGCAAATGGTGGGGTGAGAAATAGATTTAAGAATTGCATGACCAATAGGGCAAGCATTCGAGTGAAGGGCAGGCAAACAATACCAAGGATGTACAGAGCGAATAAGGCAAACAATACCAAGGAGGTACAGAGCGAATAAGGCAAACAATACCAAGGATGTACAGAGCGAATAAGGCAAACAATACCAAGGAGGTACAGAGCGAATAAGGCAAACAATACCAAGGAGGTACAGAGCGAATAAGGCCAACAATACCAAGGATGTACAGAGTGAATAAGGCAAACAATACCAAGGAGGTACAGAGCGAATAAGGCAAACAATACCAAGGAGGTACAGAGCGAATACGGCAAACAATACCAAGGAGGTACAGAGCGAATAAGGCAAACAATACCAAGGATGTACAGAGTGAATAAGGCAAACAATACCAAGGAGGTACAGAGCGAATAAGGCAAACAATACCAAGGATGTACAGAGAGAATAAGCAGCGGGATATTGTCCTGGCATCCCACTGCTGAAAAAAAAAAAGACCATACTTATAAACCCTAAACCCTTAACCCTATACCCTAAACCCGTAACCCTAAACCTTCAACAGTTACGCTAAAAAATAAAGGCTAGACAGTTAGATGTTGCTGGAACCAACGTCGTGGCCATTAAAGAGCTAGTGACGCTGCAATCTGAAACACATGAAACAGCAAAAGCCAAGAAAAGGTGAACACAGAAGCCAAATTATCAGCTGCTCATTTACTAGCATTTGGGCGCCCTCTGCCTTAGCCATGACGACATGAAACCTTTGCCCTATGGGCGCCCTCTGCTTAAGCCATGATGACATGAAACCTTCGCCAGTTGGGCGCCCTATACCTTAGCCATGACGACATGAAACTTTGCCCTTTGGGCGCCCTCTGCTAAAGCCATGATGGCACGAAAACTTTGCCATTTGGGTGCCCTATACTTAAGCCATGACGACTCTAAACCACCCACCGGTCCCATCTCCCGCAGCGCATACAGTGGTTAGTCCAGACCCACGGGGTTCCTATTACTGCTTCAGGGTTAAGGTTTAGGATTAAGGTTTTAGTCCAGACCCACGGGGTTCCTATTACTGCTTCAGGGTTAAGGTTTAGGATTAAGGTTTTAGTCCAGACCCACGGGGTTCCTATTACTGCTTCAGGGTTAAGGTTTAGGATTAAGGTTTTAGTCCAGACCCACGGGGTTCCTATTACTGCTTCAGGGTTAAGGTTTAGGATTAATTAAGGTTTACTTATTTTGCGTTGCGAAGCGGTTGGACCCCCTCACCTGCTCCACCGCCCTCTGCGTCTTGAGCTCCTAATAAACAACCACAAATTCACCGCAACTCTCACCGCAACGTTACCAGTGTTGTGTCGTTATGAATCACGTTAGCCTTACCAATGCCGTAACTATACCAGTGTTGTGTTATTATTAACCACGGTATTATCATTCATGCACTTATTAGTCACGTTAAGCCTTATTAATTCTGTAACGCTACCACCACAACAGAAGAAAGTTTTCACCACCACAACTGAGACGACGAGCAAAACGCATGCGGCGGCCGCTCCCTTACCTGTTCGGATTCGCGCTGCGTCTTGAGCTCCTCCTGCAGCGTCGCCAGCTCAGCGGCCAGCTGGTCGCGCTTGCGCTGGTTCCCCGCAATCATCGCCTGCACCCTCTCGAGCTCCGCCGGTTTTCCCGACTCCCGGAAGCTGGGGGGGCAGGAGTAACAAATATCAGATTACATAAAATCACGCGACAAGGGGCCCATCATAGCAGGGGAAAATGGGACATTAAAAAAGATAAGATGGAGGGAGGGGAGGGGAGGAGGGGGGGGGGGAGGAGCAGGGAAGGGCGGCAAGAGGTGAAGGAGGCGTTGACGAAGTTTGCCAGAGTTGGAGAGGAATGCAAGAGTTAGCACACAGTCTATATATTCATTGATAATGATAAATTACGGTGTATGTATATTAAAAAATATAATTGCTTACATCGGTGTATATATATTCACATACAGTACGTATAGTAGATCGTGCTATCCTCGTTACCCGTAGTCTCAACGCACCCAACCGCAACAGAACCTCAAGAGTTCACTGCTTCACACTTTCCCCATGACCACCATCAATACAGCAATGCGTGTCCATCGCGCCCGACCTCACGACCAGCCCCTGCAGGTGGTCCACCGGCTGCAGGTCGCGCTCCAGTTCCGCCAGCTGGCTCGCCACCCGATCCTCCGACTGCGCCGCCTCCTCCCGCATGCGCACGCGCTCGGCCACGGCCGCGTCGCGCTCCGCAGCCAGGGGGGCGATCTCTTGTGCCGCGGCCTGTGGGCAAGACGTGGAGAGTAGAAGAGGGGGGGAGAAGAGGAGGTAGTCAGAGACTGCAGCGAGTGAGAACATGAACAAAAACGCATGAGCGGTATGTGGTTAGACAGGGAGGGACAAGAGGGTAGTCATGGATAGCCGTGGAAGGGAATGAATAGGAATACAGCGGCGCCCTGTCTGTGAGTAGAGTGGGAGGGACAAGAGGGTAGTCATGAATAGCAGTGGAAGGGAATGAATAGGAATACAGCGGCGCCCTGTCTGTGAGTAGAGTGGGAGGGACAAGAGGGTAGTCATGAATAGCAGTGGAAGGGAATGAATAGGAATACAGCGGCGCCCTGTCTGTGGGTAGAGTGGGAGGGACAAGAGGGTAGTCATGAATAGCAGTGGAAGGGAATGAATAGGAATACAGCAGCGCCCTGTCCGTGGGTACAGGAATAGAAAAGGGTTGCATATATAGAAGGAAAAAGGGTTGCCTGTGTAGCAGGGAAGAACGACAAGGACAGAAGGGCGCATCAGCAGCCGTCAGTAACGCTTCTGGAAGACTTGTGGAAAAGTAAGAGAGGTTTGGCCAGCCAGGACTGTGTAAGTGCCACAGTAGCAGTAGGAAGCTTGGCAACTGGAATCCTGCACATTGGTTAACGAACACCATGGCCCAACCTGCACATCAGCGACAAAGATGACAGGGTGGCCAGCAGAGAACGCCCTAAAGAGGACGCCCAGCATGTTGTGAACTTACAAGGGCGTCGAGATCAGCCTGCGGGATGCTATAAAAAAGCTGGCTTCCGTACCATGGGTCGCAGGCAGCTACTGTCGCCCGCAACCTGTTCCCACACGGTGATCGTCTCTTCTTCTTGAGGTAGCCAGAGGAACCTTGTTTTTTTTTTTAGTGTACAGAACAAGGAGGAACGCCTCCTTTTTACTCTAGTATGAACGTCCCCGTTAGACGCACAATAAAACCCACTTCACACCAAACATGCAAAGCACACATTGCATGTGTAATCACAACTCGATTCGCGTACACCATGAACTGTAAAGCCCACTTCGTATCTGTAAGCAGTGACCCCCTACCCACCCCCCAACAGCCCCCAACCCAAACCCCGACTATACCCCACCTGGATCTCGGCGGCCAGTGCCTGTATGCCTGCCGCCAGCTCGTCCCGCTTGGCCGCCAGCGCGTCGCGCTCCCTGCGCGCGTCCTCAGCGCGCCGCAGCCGCTCGGTCGCCAGGTTCAGCTCGCGCTGCGCGGCATCCAGCTCCGCGCGCTTGTCGTCCCGCAGCCGCTCCTGCCGGTCGCGCTGGAACTGGAGGTTGCTCCTGCATGGTTCGGGTGTGGGGCGTGGTGGGGGTGTGCGGCGTGGTTGGGGTGTGTGGCGTGATGGGGGCCACATGTAATGGGGATGAGTGGTAAGGCGAGGGCAAAGGGAAAGGTAGGCAGGTAAAATTTCTACCCCCGACTTGCATTGAAGCTCGAGGTCGCTCCTGCGGACGGGGGTGTGGTTGTGGTTGTGGTGGTTGGGTAAGATGGGGGCCGAGTGGAGTGGGGAAGGGACTTGGGTGTGGTTGTGTGTGGGAGAGGGGGTTGAGATGGGGGTCGAGTGCGGGGAGATGAGAGGGGGGGCAGGGTGAGGATGACGTGAGAAGAGCACAGTGAACGTAGGGCAGGTAATGGAGCTGGTCTCTGTCCCATCAATGATGCAGGTCGCATCGGCAGGAACCCTATGGCAGCACGCTACACAACATAGAGTCCATGCCATGCTACATGTACTTACCCTGGGACTACGCACGTTCTTGCTCTTCGTCAACTCTGGCATCTAGTCTCCTCTAGTCTAGTAAATCCTCTAGAAAACTCTAGTCTCCTCTAGTCTAGTAAATCCTCTAGTCAACTCTAGTCTCCTCTAGTCTAGTAAATCCTCTAGTCATTTCTAGTCTCCTCTAGTCTAGTGAATCCTCTAGTCAACTCTAGTCTCCTCGAGTATCTCGCATCTCCGTCAACTCTTGTATCTAGCCCCTAGGACAAGCGCATAAACTGCTGCCATAGTACACCCTATGGCACCGCACTTAATGATATGAACGCGCTTCTTCCCCACCAGCTCCTCCAGCTCCTGTACAGAGTCTAATGCATAGTTTTTATGCTGCACAATAAGATGCAAAAGCCATCTGATACCGACAGCAAGCCCGCGCTCACTTCTTCTCCGCGAGCTCCTCCAGGTCCTGCGTGAGCCGTGCCAGCCGGTCCGCCAGGCTGGTCCCCTCGCCCTGCCCCCTGTCACCGCCCCCCATCTCCTCGCGCTGCCTCGCCAGCTGTCCGGCCTGCCGCTGCCAGTCCATGTACTGCGACTCCATGTCCCTCAGCTCCGCGCGCAGCTTGAACAGCTCCTGGGCGCTCACCGCAAAGGCGGCACTGGCGCTCGCCAGCTGGTTGCGTCGGTAGCAACCACGCGTGGTTCCACATGCAGGGATGTGGCACACGCAGGGTGGTGGTTGGGCACAGACGCATGAATGCAGGTTAGTGGCACACACACACGCGCGCAGATTGGTGAGCTGTCAGCTCGTGTTCCAAGGTACTAGCCAAAGTGGCTGCGTGCGCTCACTAGTGAGCTACTCGCCCTGTTGTGGCCAGCTGATCGTTGCATCAGCATGGACGCAACAGTACTAAGGCTGTGAACTTGCAACGCACGGGCGGCGGACGCTGGGCTACATCAGGCCGGTTGGGGCAGCATACACACACCACCACTACAGTTAAATGGTTAGAAAATCCATGTCTTCAGCTGTTAGATAATAACAACAAAGTACCACATCATGGCTAGGTGATATGATAGGAAATCTACTAGCCGTCGATCATAGATCCTTGAAGCTAGCATTACACGGTTGCTGCTGTCGAGCTTCACGTGATAAAGGAATGTGCGCAGCCGTGTGATCTCCATCCAAGTCTGAGGAATCAACATTGTGTGGTGGTGAAATGAGCCACACGTGGCACACAAAGACATTCAGTAACCCTGGCAACGTGGCACCATTGAGAGAGGGCAGCATACTACTAGTTTGCTTGTTTCGCTACGTGCTACCCTTGGTGGGTGGCTGGCCAAGGGTCGCCTACCTTCTGCTCCTGCTCCCGCACGTCCGCCAGCTCAGCCTCCAGCTTGCGGATGGCCTCCTCGTTCTGGCAGACGCCCCCCAGCAGCCGCTCGTACTCCACCCACTTGGGCCGCAGCTGCTCCAGCGAGCGCACCTTGGCCGCGGCGGCCTCGCGGCGCTGTGCCGCCGCCTCCATCTCCTGCGGAATGAGGTTGCGCACCATCTCGTACTGGCAGACGGCAAGACAGGGACGACAGGAACAAAGGGATTGCGTAGGGATTGCGCAGAGGACAACAACAACAAGCAGCAGAAGAAGAATCAACATGGTGAATGGCACATGCACCACGCGCCACCTCGTACTTGCAGACGGCACGTTTAGGGGGCAAGTGCATGTGCATAGGATCTTGTACTTGCAGACGGCACGTGGAGAGGGCAAGTGCATCGTGCTGGCAGACCGCACGTGTAGAGGGCAAGTGCATATGCAGAGGACGGAGCCCATGACTACGGGCAGGAGGCGTGAGCATGGGAGAATGGCTAAGGCGGGGCCAAATGGGCACACCCACGTCAGATGGCGCGCACACGAGCGAGCACGTGAGCTGCAGGTATCGGTGGGGGAAGTACTTCTGGGCCACGAGGAGACAGGAGGCACATGGCCGACGATGCGCCGATGTAATGCCCCGACTAGGGGAAGGGGGGGGGGGGGGGGGGGAAGCGGACAAGCTGAGGGGACACACACGGTGAGAGTAAAG
The DNA here is from genome assembly GCA_009746045.1 of Mesostigma viride. Lineage (NCBI taxonomy): Eukaryota > Viridiplantae > Streptophyta > Mesostigmatophyceae > Mesostigmatales > Mesostigmataceae > Mesostigma > Mesostigma viride. The sequence continues at coordinate 5,730,423 of RPFO01000165.1, read as the reverse complement.
ACATGGCGGATTCCATGGCGGTGGATACGAAACCCGATGCGGTACTGCGTGCCAGGAGACAGCAGGCCCACCTTGTCAACAAAGCCAGCTGTGCTACTTGAACAAGCCTATACACCTTGTCGATGAACTTCATATTCTCCAATGAAGTCGGTGTGGAGCTTCCCGCGATACCAAAACAGCGATATAAGCATGAATGTTAGTATGAGGCTGCATACCTGATTGATGAACTAGGCGTACCTTGTCAATGAAATCAGGTACAAGGCAGTATACCTTACTGACGAAGAAGGCACACCCTGTCCTTAACATCAGGTACTGGGCTGAATACCTTATTGATGGACCAGGCAGACCTTGTCAAAGAGATCGGGTACTAGGCTGCATACCTTATTGATGGAGCAGGCTGCATACCTTATTCATGGACCAGGCAGACATCAGGTACTAGGCTGCATACCTTGTCGATGAAGTTGATCTTCTCCGAGTCGGAGTGGAATCCCCTCTCGCAGATGTGGCACTTGTTGTCCCTCTTGGCCGCGACCAGGTACTTGTCCACGATGCGGCCGATGGCGTTCTTCTCGGTGACCGTGCTGGTGAGTGTCGATGGCAACCGTTGATGAGCGGGACAAAGCATCATGAAAAGGCAACAAGGACGAACAAGGCAACCACCGTCACGTTCTTCTCTGTGAACGTGCTGGTGGAGGCGACAGCAAAGATTTGCTGACAGCAAGGCATCGCCATCACGATGACAACGAGTCGGGTTAATTGAAACAGGCTGCGCCAAAGAGTGAGAAAAGAATGCCTCTTCGTCCAAATGCCGCTGTTAGTCCAACTAAAATTTAAGAGGGAAGTAAAAGAAGCATGCAGCTTAGGGACAATACTAATCACAGGCTGGACACAACCTGGACTGAACAGGCTGAGTGCACTTTACAAGAATAGTTCTAGAACAGCTTCACCCATGCCCTCCACCCTGGTTCCCTTAGAGTTGTCTACGAACTACAGTACAGTATCAACAGCTTCTATAGGATCCTACCCAAGAACTAGAATTTCGCCTCATGACCAGACGGGGTTAAGACTCAAGGTCCTCCCCCCCATGCCTAGGATGATACAAAACGTACCTCCCCCATGACTAGGGCGCCACACAACGTCCCCCCCCCCCCCGATGCCTAGGACGCCACACAACGTTTCCCCCCCCCCATGCCTAGGATGATACAAAACGTACCTCCCCCATGACTAGGGCGCCACACAACGTCGCCCCCCCCCCATGCCTAGGATGATACAAAACGTACCTCCCCCATGGCTAGGGCGCCACACAACGTCCCCCCCCCCCCGATGCCTAGGACGCAACACAACGTCCCCCCCCCCATGACTAGGATGATACAAAACGTACCTCCCCCATGACTAGGGCGCCACACAACGTCCCCCCCCCCCATGCCTAGGACGCAACACAATGCCCCCCCTAACATGCCAAGGACGCCACACAACCCCCCCCCCCCTACTGCCTCGGGCGCCACACAGCGTACCCCTCCGCCTCCCGCAGGCTCTCCCGGGCCGTGCGGATCGCATCGTCCAGCAGGGACCCTGCGTCGGCCGGCTGCGAGGAGAGCGACGAGCCGACCATCTGCGTGCTGCCACTTGGCGGCGGCAGCTCCACCCCCTCCAGCTGGTCGCGCTGGATGGCACCCTGCAGCTCCTGCCGAAGGCCTGGTGGGGGGAGGATGCACAAGACATGCATCCCAGCAGGGGCCACAGGGTTACAAAATGGTCGTCACGAATGGGGTAGGCACAGCACGGATGGGGTAGGCACAGCATACAAGCAGGGGTGTCAGCCCCGACGGTCAGGTACTTGGTGGGAGGATGTACAGGGTGGGAGGATGCGCATGGCACCCGCGAGGAGCCACCCGCAAGGAGCAGAGGATGCAGGAGGCGCGAAAGGGAGCAGTGGCAGGGGCAACGACACTGTGGTAATCGCCAGGTGTGTGGGGGCAATGACACTGGTAACCGTCGGTATTGGCCACCAAGAATGAGCTATAACAGAGAAAGGTGTCGCGCTACAATATTGCCTCAAAAGCAGCCATTGACAGCACAGTAACAACTCCGTTTCTACAATGAGTCTATTTCTGCAGAAACGGCTCCATATCTATTCCTTGCTTCCTCAGGAGAAAATGGGAGAGGAGCACGTACCCAGTGGAAACAAGGGGCTGAGGAGGGGAAGAGGCCACAGACAAAAGGGCGGGGGGAGGCGGGGGGGCCTGACGCATCGCAGGATAAATTACGAGCAATGTGCTGGCGTGTGCCCTTCCCCATGGTCTGCTGCATTCCTCAACATTTACGTAGTAGTACATTGACCATGTACGCTGATCACCCAAGCTCTGTAACAAACCAAAGAGCGAATCCATGTCTGCATACTTGTATTCCTTATAACACAGCCACACCAACGAGCGATCCTGCCGCCTATTCCTTATAACACCGCCACACCAACGAGCGATCCTGCCGCCTATTCCTTATAACACAGCCACACCAACGAGCGATCCTGCCGCCGTCAATGCCTATCGGATGGACATCCACTGTACACCCTACGTAGATGACTCACGCGCGATGCTGGCGTCTGCGTCCCCCTTCTGCTTGCGCGCCTTTGCCAGCGAGTTCTCGGCCACTTTGAAGCTGGCCTTGACCCCGTTGAGCTTGTCCTGCTGGCGGTGGCTCTCCGCCTCCTTGGCGCTGAGGGGGGTGGCCGACCAAGGGCAGGCAAGGTGGAAAAAAAGGTGAATGAGTTCTGTACACACTCAAGGCCTTTTTTTTGGGGGGGGGGCATGCAAGGCCAGACACGCAGGGCGGCTGATGAGGGCAGTACAAGACTTAATGCGCTGGGGGTTGCCAGAGCAAGGGCAGGCCAGACGCACGTGGAGGGTAGGTTAGTCGATGTCTAGTCAATGCAGTGGGTGATACCGAGCCAAAGCAACGATGAATGGAAAGGGGTACAGATTGCAGTAGTCAGCAGTTTGATTAGTAGTAAAATGCAAAGCTTTCACAAAACGCCTTCAGGCCTAAGAACCATACTGGTGATGATCAAACATAGCCCACCATTACAGCCATCACATAACAGGCGACCATCTAGGCTGGCCTGCGCTTGTGCTTGAATAGCTATTGAATAATGCTGTGACAGCATTATAATCGCTCTGCAACAAGAAGCCTACCAGGACTGCTGTCATGCTGGGATATAGTAGTATTCCTTCAGTGCTACAGCCTCATGCGATGCGATGCAGTCCAGTAACCATGCTCGGACAGTGCAGCGATACTGCCATTCCCGTGCTGTGCCAGTATTCCACCATTCCCCTAACAACACGGCGGTAATGCCCTCACTTTTGCATGAGTGCGTGAGCAAAAGTGCCAGCAGCCCACTAGTGCCACTGCTGCACTAGTACCCCCTGACCGTGCCACAGCCATGCCCTCACTCACTCGTGCGCCTCGGATAACCTCTTCACGACGCGGCCCAGGTCCTCCACGCCGCAGTCCTCGCCGATCGCGTCGACGATGCGCGCCTTCTTGGTCAGGAAGCTGCGCCAGCAAGGGGGGGGGGTGTCGAATACAGCAAAAATAGATAGCCCACTAAGCCGCTTGTTGTTAGTAGGGTGGTACCAAGCGGCGCTCGGCCCCAAGGAAATCAGCGCAACAGCTAGTATTACAAAGGACGAGGGCATGCCTTTCTACATAATTCCAAACATGTCAAGTAATTGAACCTGTGGCCTGCCTTTCAAGGCAACGAGAGAAGGGGGGGGTCCCGCGCCCCCTCCTTGCTGTGCATCAAACAGGGATGGATGAAAGGTACCTACTGAAAAGATGGTACCCCGTGACTCTCCCAACGGAGGCGCGTCAATGAATGCATGAACACGTCAAGCAAAAAAGTAGAAGAGATGCGCCACTTGGGGCCTGCTCATGACATTCTTTTTCGTTTGTCCCTCCTTCGCTTCTTTTCCCTCCCGCCCCCTTCAGGAAAGTTTCCTTGACCTGGCCTACTCCCTCCCATGTCTCCTCCCCTTGTGTGAGCTCGCTTGACTAAGAGGTAATCCCTTTGTTGCTTCCCCCCAATCATCCCCGGGTTCTCTATCTGTCATGCGCCACGTCCCGTCGTGCGTATCTGTGTATGCGCGCTCACAAACATGGTCATGTCTCCTCCAACTTGCGCACCCTCACGTCTGCAACCATCGTAGCAACTGTTTGCGCTGGCATGCGCAACTGCCAAGTAGAGGTCAAAAAATGTCATGGCATGGGGTCTACTTGACACTCATGCCTCCTCCAGCTTGTGTTGCTTCAAGGCTGATTCGTCACTCTCGGCCCTCCTAATTCAATAGAGTAAGTGCTGCTACACGAGTAGATAAGCACCCCCCTTCCCCACTCACGCCTCCTCCAGCTTGCGTCGCTTCAGCGCCGCCTCGTCGCTCTTGGCCTCCAGCAGGGACCACTGCAGCTGCTGCGCCACCAGACGGTCCTTCTCGCGCTGGATGTCCTCCCGCCGGGCCTCTGCCTCCTGCAGGGACCAGTCCATCAGAGGATGAGGAAGAGAGAAAGGGGTGGGGGCGAAGGAGGGAAGAAAAAAAAGGGAAAGAAAGAAAACAAAGGGAAAAAAGAGGGAAAAAAGAAATGTGTGTGTGTGTGTAAGGAGGGGAGCGGGAGAAAAAAGGAGGCTTAACAAGCAGGATAGATAGGAAGAATTATGCAGCGTGGCAGTTCAATTTTAACTTCTTAACTTCCCAAGCAACAGCAACTACATACTACAGTCCCGCGTTAAGTTACGATTCTTAAGGTTACGTTCCCGCGTTAAGTTACGACGCCGAAGTTTGGGCGGCGACCGTAACTTAAGCCTGGGTGCCACCGTAACTTAACCCGGGTATGGCTCAACTTGAAGGCGTAACCTAGGCGTAAGGCCACTTTTGACCGCGAAAATGGACAAGTCCGGACGAAGGAACCCGCCGAATGTGATGGTTTTGCAATGTGACGTTTCGGCGGCAAAGTACAACTGGTCTCAACTGATAAAAATCCTTGTAGTCAGGTGCATGCAGGTTGCCCGCAATGAGGCAAGTCACATCACACTAGTGTACCGTCATGCCGAAAGCACAGAAGGGCAAAGACAAGGAAAATGAGGCCGGGGACAATGTCCATGATCAATGGAAGGCGCTGTTGCCTGGAGATTCGTCTAAGACAAAGCAGAAACGGGACACAGAGGGGGATAAGGCAGGTGGCAAGGGCAAGTTCTCTGTCGAGAAGCGCTACCAAATTCTGCAAGAGCTGAAGAATGGCAAGACAAAGAGCGAGCTTGGCAGGAAATACGACTGCTCGGCGGCTGCCATTAGCAAAATCGCATCAAAGAGTGATGCTATCACCCATGCGTTCGAGACTGGCTCGCTGGCCCGCACCGCCCAGCGCATCCGGAGTCTGGACCCGAAGATGGCCGCATTGGATAAGGGCCTCCTGCAGTACGTTGGCTTGTGCAGGCGCCGGTTCGCCAAGACAAAGCTGGGCATCACGCAGCGCATGCTCATGGAGAAGGCGAGGAAGCTTGCCAAGGCTCTTAGCATTTGCACCGAGGTCGAGGTGGTAGGCGATGATGGGAAGGCGACCACGACCGAGACCGAGTGGGCGCCTAGCAATGGATGGTTCTCCTGAATGATCAAGAGGCTGGACATCAAGCGTGAGACCCTGCATGGCGAGGCTGGTGACGTAGACATGGCAACGGCCGCTGGGGCGATGGACTAGTTCAAGGAGGGCGTGGAGGCGTTCGATGTCGACTGCATCTTTAACATGGACGAGTCCGGTATCGCCTTCAGAGCGCTGCCAACCACCAGCTACATGACGCAGAGCGAGGTCGCGTCAAAGCGCAAAAACACCCGTGGCTCGAACGCGCAGAAGGCCAAGGACCGCGTCACCGTCATCGTCTGCACGAATGCGACGGGGAGTTGCAAGGAGCCGCTTACTATAATCGGCAAGCCCGAGCGCCCCGAAGTCTTCAGACTCGTGGGCCCATCCCCTACCCCATACTTTCACCAGAAGAATGCATGGGTGGACCAGGCTGTGGCACAGCTGTGGTTCGACACGGTGTTTGTGCGGGCAGTCAGGCGGTACACGTCTCGCCCTGTCTTGCTGATCTGGGACAACTGCCCAGCGCACATTGTGCGCAACTTGGATCCTCAGATCACCATCAAGCTCCTCCCACCAAACCTGACCGCGGTCCACCAGCCCGCGGACCAGGGGATCATCGCTGCGCTCAAGGTCGGGTACAAGCACGACTACGTGAACCGTCTCTCCATGGTGATTGAGAACTGGGAGGCGGTGCGCAAGATGGGAGAGCATGCACACATCCCCTGGTCCGCGGGCTGGTGGACCGCGGTCAGGTTGGGTGGGAGGAGCTTGATGGTGATCTGAGGATCCAAGTTGCGCACAATGTGCGCTGGGCAGTTGTCCCAGATCAGCAAGACAGGGCGAGACGTGTACCGCCTGACTGCCCGCACAAACACCGTGTCGAACCACAGCTGTGCCACAGCCTGGTCCACCCATGCATTCTTCTGGTGAAAGTATGGGGTAGGGGATGGGCCCACGAGTCTGAACACTTCGGGGCGCTCGGGCTTGCCGATTGTAGTAAGCGGCACCTTGCAACTCCCCGTCACATTCGTGCAGACGATGACGGTGATGCGGTCAAGGTCGGGTACAAGCACGACTACGTGAACCGTCTCTCCATGGTGATTGAGAACTGGGAGGCGGTGCGCAAGATGGGAGAGCATGCACGCCGCGGCTGCAAGGGGCTTGCCGAGGGCCACCCACCCCATCTCCTCGACATGGCGGAGATGGCGACTGCCCAATGGGGCAAGCTGACCCTCAAGATTATCATCAACTGCTGGATCAAGGCCGAGTGCCTGCCCCCCGTCCACAACGAGAGGCTTAAGAGCATGAGCCTCAAGTGGCAGCGCCGCGTGGCTGCCAGCGCACCCGCGCCCACGCCCGCCGGTGACTGTGCGCCCGCCCCCCCCGCCGCAGGCGCTGCCGGGGCAGCCTGCGCACCCGCACCCGCCGTCGCCGCCGATGCCGCTGCCTCCACGCAAGATGTTCAGATGGCCGATGTCAGTGACTTCTCCGATTGGCAGCCAGATGAGAAGGATCCTGTGGACGAGCTCGTATCAAGCATCGTGGCCATGATGGCTGCCATGTCCCTGCCAGATGGGGTGGGCCACGTGGGCAATGCCTCACGCATGCCCGCCATCCTTGTGGACAACCTGTGTGTCCGCACGGATCAGTTTGGGAAAGTGCACAAGGATGTGTCCCTGGAGCAGTTGACCTCAGCCGTCCAGGCGTGGGTGGTCCAGGTGGATGACCCCGATGAGCAACTTGCCATATTGAACGAGGCCGTGGAGGAGTATGAGGCCCAGGCTGCGGAGGGTGCTGCCTCCGAGCCAGATGCCGTCACTGCAGTGGTGGACCTTGAGGACGAGGAGTCAGCTGCTGTCTCTGCATTGGCAGAGACACGGGGCGCCTTGTCTGATTGGCCCCAGATCAAGGAGATGATCGGGATCATCAAGGACTTCTTTGATTACCACGGATACCCCAAGGGGCAGCTTCAAGTCCGGCGGCTGCTGAGTGCAGCAATGGATGATCGCCGGGAGAAGGGGGGGGTGGCAAGGCAGGCCACACTCCATGACATGTTTGGGCAACATTAGATGTTTATAACCTGCCCCACCATGCAATGTCATCTCAGGTTTCAGTCAGACTTAAATATGTGGCAGAGCTGTTGCAAACCACATCCAAGGGTCCATTAATGTTGACTCACACTAAAGCCCACCCTTGCACGCTTCCTCGTTGGACTTGTGGTGGGCTAGGGCTCCCTTTTTGTGAGCTGACTATGTAGCCCTAAACTGCACTACGTGCTAGCTTCCTTGTCGTCTTACCGTTTGTTTACCCGCAATGTGTTATCACTGACTAAGGTGACAGTTTATCAAGTGAGATTTGGCTTGAGCATACCTGAATGGAACTAGTAGTAACTCCATGTTTGGGGATAGCATTTCGCGGGAAGTAGCTTTATGTACGGGTTTAGGTCCAAGTCCAACTGCATGTTTAATTTAATTGAAAAGTTTGCTTGTCTTGCATCAAGCTCAAGGGTTACATTCTTATGTGAAATCACATAAACAGGCCTAGGTAGTTTGCTAGCTTTCCATGCACCAAGTGCACACATGGGGCACTGATCCAATGACGTAAACAGGTCTACATGAATAAGCTCTCCATGCATAAAGTGTGGCATTGACCAAAGAAGATGAACAAGCCTAGGTAGTTTGCTCTCCATACATCATCGAGATTGTCAGTAATCAAAACAGTCGGGGTTCTTTGAACGGAGTTTCTTCTATACGTGAATGCGGGAACAAGAGGCCGCTGGATGAGCGGCTTATAGGTCGTAGTGTTTTCTCGTAGCTGTTTGGCTAGAGCTTTTGTGATTAGTAGATGCAGTATAGTGCATGGTTGAAAAATGAATTAAATAAAATGTGCGTTCCGCGCTTGGGTTGATTATACCCGGGCGGAACGGGGCGTGAGGTGCAGTGCCCCTGAAAAGAACAACCTACGCATTATTTAATACTAGCCGTGCAGATTCGGGATATTCTACCCCCGGTCTGTACGGTTAGCGTCTTACTAGCATCACTGAACATAAGGGTTTAATGACGTCAGTTAGCTAGGGATAAGGGAGGTTTTGCGACTAAAAGCCGCTCTGGCTGGTTTTGTCGGCCTCTTTCTTTGCTCGTTGTCGTTGCGGCGGCAGCCGCAGCTATGGGTGCTGCGGAGCAAAATCCCAAAAGCACTGGTTGCACCGGCCACTTGGCCAGTGGTGAGACTTCCAGTTGTTAACCGGCCAGGCGTAGTTCCTCGCTCGGTTAACTAAAAGAAAAGGAAATGATTACCTCCGGTCCGCACCTTTTCCCCAGCTTGGGGTCTTTGGTGGGCCGGGTCCCGTGACAGGTGCTCAACTGTCGCTTGGTCGGCCCAGTGCGCGAGCTGGTGCTCCGTACCTGGGGATGCTTGCACCCCGGGTTGGAGCCGGATGGCTGGCACTGGCGACCCGTGTCTCGGTCCGCGGCCTGAGGCTTTTTCTTCGGAAATTGCTGCTGGCCAGCAAACTTTGCAATTGCCTTCCGCCGAGGGGGGGTGGTTGGGGCTGGGGACGGCGATGGGAAAAGCGCCTAAGCTAGAAATTTTTTCCCCACGCATAGAAACCTCGGGGGGAATGCGGTCTTGGCTGAACGGACTCTCGTTCAGCCAGGTGCCTGGGGCTGTGGCCTCGGGCATCCGGGCTGGCGGGGCCTGGGCTAGGTCCACGTTTTTTCTCGAAGCACCCCGGGTCTATGGGGAGACGGCCAAAGCGGTACCGACTCGGGGCCCCGAGAGGGGTCATGATAGGCTGGCCGTGCGCAATCGCAGTGCAAATGCGCTGGGCCTTTTTGGGCCTGGCCATGCATCCACAGCCGCCGGGCACACGCCTCCCGATGTGGGGGGGCTCCCGTTTTGCGGCAGGGCGGTCACTTGTGACAACGAGCAAGGTGGAGTGCGGCTTCAAGGGAAAGCCAGGGCGGGGGTGATTGGGCAACGTACTTCATGAAGGGCCTTGAACGGCGTGCCTCCGGGCATGTCAATAGTGTCACATGTATGCTTCCACTTATTGTTTTAATGAAGATGCTGGTTTTTGTGGGAGCTACGTGGGACATGAATCGGGGTTCTTTGAACGGAGTTTCTTCTATACGTGAATGCGGGAACAAGAGGCCGCTGGATGAGCGGCTTATAGGTCGTAGTGTTTTCTCGTAGCTGTTTGGCTAGAGCTTTTGTGATTAGTAGATGCAGTATAGTGCATGGTTGAAAAATGAATTAAATAAAATGTGCGTTCCGCGCTTGGGTTGATTATACCCGGGCGGAACGGGGCGTGAGGTGCAGTGCCCCTGAAAAGAACAACCTACGCATTATTTAATACTAGCCGTGCAGATTCGGGATATTCTACCCCCGGTCTGTACGGTTAGCGTCTTACTAGCATCACTGAACATAAGGGTTCATCGACGTCAGTTAGCTAGGGATAAGGGAGGTTTTGCGACTAAAAGCCGCTCTGGCTGGTTTTGTCGGCCTCTTTCTTTGCTCCCCACCCACCCACCCTTGTCTTGGTTGCCTCTAGGGCAACGTACTTCATGAAGGGCCTTGAACGGCGTGCCTCCGGGCATGTCAATAGTGTCACATGTATGCTTCCACTTATTGTTTTAATGAAGATGCTGGTTTTTGTGGGAGCTACGTGGGACATGAATCGGGGTTCTTTGAACGGAGTTTCTTCTATACGTGAATGCGGGAACAAGAGGCCGCTGGATGAGCGGCTTATAGGTCGTAGTGTTTTCTCGTAGCTGTTTGGCTAGAGCTTTTGTGATTAGTAGATGCAGTATAGTGCATGGTTGAAAAATGAATTAAATAAAATGTGCGTTCCGCGCTTGGGTTGATTATACCCGGGCGGAACGGGGCGTGAGGTGCAGTGCCCCTGAAAAGAACAACCTACGCATTATTTAATACTAGCCGTGCAGATTCGGGATATTCTACCCCCGGTCTGTACGGTTAGCGTCTTACTAGCATCACTGAACATAAGGGTTCATCGACGTCAGTTAGCTAGGGATAAGGGAGGTTTTGCGACTAAAAGCCGCTCTGGCTGGTTTTGTCGGCCTCTTTCTTTGCTCCCCACCCACCCACCCTTGTCTTGGTTGCCTCTAGGGCAACGTACTTCATGAAGGGCCTTGAACGGCGTGCCTCCGGGCATGTCAATAGTGTCACATGTATGCTTCCACTTATTGTTTTAATGAAGATGCTGGTTTTTGTGGGAGCTACGTGGGACATGAAATGATTGTTTAATATTTAGCTTCATGTTTAAATTCATGTGACAATTCTCAACGGCCGGTTTTAAAAATCGGCACCCACCCGTCCGGACGGGAGTAGATGGCCAAGTACGCCTGCCTTTAGTTATGACTATCAGCGCAGTTCAATCCCCGCCTGGCTTAACTCACTGCTGACTAGGGCTTCCTTTTCCAACGGGATGGTCAGTTTGCAATTGAAAACCTGGTGCTTCCAGGCCCTGTAGTCTGCGGTTCCAGAAAGCTCTGTAACGACCACGCTGCCCTTGTCCAACAAAGGGCTAAGTGCCGCTGCCTGGCTTTTAGCTACCCGGCCTATATGGCTGTTGTCATTAGCCTTGAGAACCAGTATGGCATTTTTGTCATACGGGTTGTCCCGTTCCCTGACAAGGACGCATGCCTCGCCGTCAGCTGCAACGTTATTATTGTTGACATGCAGGCCATTGACAGTGAAGGACGCTTCCCTCACCACTGTCCCCATTGTTTTGCCACAAGCAAATGTGAGGCCGGCTGGAAATAGGGATCCGCTACCGAGTCCTGTCGGTTTAGGGGTTGAAACACGGTAGTTTTGGTAAAAAGCGCAGGCACTGTGTGGCTACACCCGGCGTATACCTCACCGCCGGCCTTGACCAAAATATCTAGCCTGAAAAATCGACTTTGATGCTGCAGCTGGATCGGGCTTGACGAGAGCTGTCGATTCCCGTATAGAAGTCCGTCAGAGGAGGAGGGGGTGGGCTGCTAGCCTAATTATACCGTTAAGTTACGTTCCCGCGTTAAGTTACGACGCCCTGAAATTGGCGGCGATCGTAACTTAACGCGGGAATGACTGTACTACATAGAACTTGAGTGCATTAGCACATACCCTGGAGGCCCATGCATTTATCAACCCAAAACAGCATCAATCAGCCCGAGTGACTTGCAGCTGAGACACATTCAAAACCAGATCTCCACGCAAATCTTCCTGCGATTGTAATGCAAAACCATAGGTGAAACAGCACACAACTGGCCCTAACTAGAGCCACGAATAGAAGAACGTCATCATTTCTTTTGGCCTGGGCTGGATATGTGTGTGGCTGTCCACCCGAGGCGAAACAAAACCTGTCTTTTCGACGCGTGGAACACGTCATGTGGCTGCAAGGCTGCATAAAGGAAGCAAAAGGCATCTGGTTGCCTAGTCTTGGTGGCAACATCTTGCCAAAACATGGACCGGGTAGATGCTGCTAGTAGTACTGGATATGGTGGCCACAGGATGGTATTAAGAACAAGTCTTGAACATGTTATCAAGAAAGAGTAATTCCACTAGTAGTACTGGATATGGTGGCCACAGGATGGTATTAAGAACAAGTCTTGAACATGTTATCAAGAAAGAGTAATTCCACTAGTAGTACTGGATATGGTGGCCACAGGATGGTATTAAGAACAAGTCTTGAACATGTTATCAAGAAAGAGTAATTCCACTACTAGTACTGGATATGGTGGCCAAGGGATGGTATTAAGAACAAGTCTTGAACATGTTATCAAGAAAGAGTAATTCCACTACTAGTACTGGATATGGTGGCCAAGGGATGGCATTGAGGACACATTAGAGTGATGCTACTAGAATTACTGGATACAGCAGCTGCCAGAGAGCGTGATGACCGGGCCAGACAATATGCCAGCACGTCCGCTCACGCCCCAATTTCAACTAAGCAAGAAAATACAACAGGCAACGATGGGAGCAGCAAACGCACCCCCAGTTCTCTCTTCACGGTACGGAGCTGCTGGTCTGCTGCCGGGTCGTCCACCGCTTTCTGCTTGCGCGCCACCTCACCCTTCTGCAGGGACAAGGAGGGAGGGAAGTCCCACAGTGTCGAGTGGCCGTAGTCAGTCACTGGCACATGGCGATGCTGCAACCGGCAGTCAACGAGGTTCCTGGTACGATGCCATACACCACGAGGTACTGACAGTGCGCATGAAAGACTTCATAACATCATATTCGCTGCTATTGGCTGCGCTAGGAAATACAAGGGGAGCCGTATATATGCTGCATCACATGATACAAGTATTAGTATAGTATACACAAGTATTAGTATAGTATACACAGTACTACAACACACAACTAAGGAGTATCCCGATGGCGGCGCTGTTTTGCTGCCGATGCTGTTCCAGGATTTGCCTGGTGTATCCGCACCGTTGCAGGCTATTGAAGTGCAGGCGAAGTACCACCCAAACAGCCGCCTGCAGGCTAAGTGACCATCCAGCTAACCCATGCGAAGTGGCCTTGTTGGTGCGCAAGAAATGTGAGAACACACATACACCACACCCTGGCCTCGTCCCTGGGAGAGATGGCTAACCTCTCAGTGACCCGGCTCATGCTTCTGCACACGCTACCTGCCAGTAACGTTGAAATTGGGGAGGATATATACCGACACGACCCCCCTACTTAGGATATATACCGACACGACCCCCCTACTTAGGATATATACCGACACGACCCCCCTACTTAGGATATATACCGACACGACCCCCCTACTTAGGATATATACCGACACGACCCCCCTACTTAGGATATATACCGACACGACCCCCCTACTTAGGATATATACCGACACGACCCACCTACTGAGGATATATACCGCCACGACCCCCCTACTTAGGATATATACCGACACGACCCACCTACTGAGGATATATACCGACACGACCACCCTACTTAGGATATATACCGACACGACCCCCCTACTTGGGATATATACCGACACGACCCCCCTACTTAGGACATATACCGACACGACCCCCCTACTTAGGATATATACCGACACGACCCCCCTACGTACACACAGATACGCCCACCTGTCCCTTCACCTGCTTCCCCTCCCTCACCACCCACGAGTCTCTCCTTGCGCGACTCCATGCAACATCACCCACCCGGCTCTCACACCCACCAGCTCCCCCCTACATGGTCCATCCGTATTGGTACATACTTCCTACCACATAGCGTACAAACGCAAGCACACATACCCGCCAGCCTCTCCTTGAGCTGCTCAAGCTGAGGGAACACCAAATAGCATTGACACAACCCACAAGTACCCACCAGCTTCTCCTTGAGCTGCTCCAGCTGGGGAAACTCAAAGGCATCGCCCGCGAGGCTCTCCAGCCGCCGCTCGGTCGCCTGCAGCTCGTTGCTGTGCCGTTGCTGCGGTGGTGGGACAGGAACGAAACCGTGGCAAGAGCAGCTGGCATGAACACAGGGTTTGGCACCTGGAGCCCCAAAATTGCAAGTAAACAAGCTCCTGGCTTCGCCGTCACTGGAAGAGAGGGACCGGCTGAAACATCACCTTGTCATGGCAAGACGAGTCGGCTTTTGCGTTGGGGGAGCTCGGTTTCATGGCCAGCATGGCAAGCTACCATGCAGAAACGGCTATGGGGGAGGAGTGATGGTTGGGACAGGGGGGGGAATGGTTGCGACAGGATGGGGGCATGGTAGGGAAGAGTGGGGGGTGGGCAGAGTGTCCGGGATGGGGCAGCAATGTGGTACGCGGTGTGCAGTTGGCATCCTCAAAACCCAGGCCGACACGCTGGAGGACGTGCAGGGCTGTCGATTAGAGAGATGTAGTTTACAGGAGTTTTTTTAATGAAGAATCAGTGTGCGTGCGCCTAAGTAACAGACACGGGATAAGCTTGACAGCATTGCGGTCGGGATAGGAGTGAGGCATGCATCACGGAGGGCCTGCCTGGTTCACGAAACCGGTCAGTACCCTGGCACTAACGCGACAAAAAAACGCCCATTTGCATCATCATGAACACGGCATGCTGACCATCGCTGCAGTCGAGAGATCAGCCCATGCAGGAAAGACACTGCTACTGGACAGACAGAGAAAGTAATAGCCTGTACGCCTGTCAAGCCGCACACACAGGAAGCCCTCCTGCCCATTGTATACATCGTAATAAGCTTTAGTCGTAATGAAACTATAGTTGTAATGAAGCCAGCAGTTGAACCAGCATCTCCCTCGGTGAAGGACAAACCTCTTGGGCTTTTCAGTGAACGAGGCATCCCATGGCGCTAGAAAACAGACCACAAGTGCCGTAGCGCAACACAGCCTGGGATCCCGCAACCGTACAAGTGCCAGCAGCCAGCATGCAGGACCAGAGACAGCGCACAGGCCCCTGCAGCAAACCAAGATCTAGGATAAACATGTCCTAGCTCTGCCAAGCAAGCAGGCGGGGCACCCATCTGACCTGCTGCTCCTGCTTCAGCCCTCCATTGGCTACCCCCTACCCCCCCCCCCTCCAAACACCGGCTGCTCCTGCTTCAGCCCGATGCACTGGACCCTAATTTTCAAACCTTCAACCCCCCAGCCTTCCTCACCTGCTGCTCCTGCTTCAGCCGGACGCGTCCCTCTGCCGCGGAGTGCCGTTGCGAGACGGCATCCACCACCTGCGAAAGCCTATGGTGCTCGCGGTAGTTTTGATCCTGCTCCCCGACACCGACACATGGCCACGCGCAAACGCATGCGGCAATGCACACAAACACTGTCAGCACATTTTTTTCTTCCCAGGGGAAAGGGGGGGGGGGGTGTTCCAAGTGAAAGGAACTTTTGCTTTGATCAGCAGCGGCAGAAACCGAGGTACGGGAACCAGCGGCGCCAGGGAAACTTGGGAAGCACAGGCGGCGACTAGAAAGACCTGGGTCGCCAGCAAATGTCCATGGCATAGCAGCAAATGTCCACCTCGCACGCTCAACCCTACCCCTTACATGGTCCCGTTTGCCTGTGAAACCTATCCGCTGCCGGCCTTCCTCAACGCAGATATACAACTCATGTCCTATCAAAGCACATACCATGAGCTAGTTACCCAGCCCACGTCCTATCAAACCACGTCCCATTAGCTGCATATATGATACATCCCATATACCCAATGTATACTATGTGCCCTATTTGCCCTACATACCCCCCATGTACCTTTTCCACCCCACATCACCCCATACCTTGAGCTTGCCGAGCGCCTCCCTCTCATACGCGACCTTCTCCCCTGCCGCCCGCAGGAAGGAGGCGACCACATCCGGGCTGTAGGGTATGGGTGGCAGTGCTCCCTTCTGGATGTTGTGCTTGTCCGATACGCCCTTGATGTGCTTGCCCAGCTGCTCCTCGTTACGCTTGTTGTCCTGCAACACAGGAAACCAAGGGGGGGGGGGCAATAGAAAGATACATTTTCCGTAAAAGGTGCTGCTGCTCGATGCAATCATGCTCGCGCGAATAGGAACCTAGGGGGGCATGTAACGTTCCAGACGCTTGTCCTGCAGCAGGTCATTGGAAACACAGCAAGTCCCGAGTAGTGACCAATTCAGGTCATTGGGAACACAGCAAGTCCCGAGTAGTGGCTTATTCAGGTTATTGGGAACACAGCAAGTTGCGAGTAGTGGCTTATTCAGGTCATTGGGAACACAGCAAGCCCCGAGTAGTGGCTTATTCAGGTCATTGGGAACACAGCAAGTCCCGAGTAGTGGCTTATTCAGGTCATTGGGAACACATGGGGTTTCCCATACATGCCAAGTAAAATTTACTGCCGACTCCCTGGGGACAGCTATAGCCTCGCAACGCAACCAGTTATAGTAACAAAGGACCCAGGGTGGCCCTAGAACAGGTACTAAGGGAGCGAGGGAAAAGGGAATGGCATCACAGCTGAGTATGGCACATTCACTTTCCAGCAATGGCGAGGATACACGCAACAGCACAGAGGTAATAGCAGGACCATTCATAAGACAACCAAGACCATGAAAACACCCCCGAAGACCGTTCGTAAGAACACCCCCGAGCTGGGTGATGGCAAAGAGATTGTTGAAAAGACAGGCAGAGTGGCAAGCAGTAACCATAGTAGGAGAGCAGATGGACAAAAGTGGAACGTGATGGGCACTGAATGATACTACCCCAACCCGCACACACACACCCTCCCCCCCACACACCCTCCCACACCCTTGGACGCTGTCTTTTGACCATTTGGAGCCACTTAAAATGCAAGGCTATATACTGGGTAGACTCGGATTATATGGGCATGTGCACTGGTATCAGTTGAGCCCGCGCCAGCTGGCCAAGGTAGGTGGACTCAACGGGGCCATAAACGCCTCGCTCGTAGCCCCCATACACAGATAAGCGTGTAGATGAGCACCCTATGGAGTGCCCTCATATAGATAGCCCGTGCGCTCACATCGATCGCCTGCTCCAGCCTGCCGCGCGCGCCCATCTGCATGCTCAGCTGGTCCGTGAACGCCTTGCACTCGATCTCCTTGTCGCGGATCTTGAGCTCGAACTCGGCCACCTTGCCCTTGGCCGCGACTAGCTCGTCCTCAAAGAAAACCCGCATGCCCTCGAGCGCTTCCAGCGTCTGGGCAGGGTTCTCCACATCTATGTGGGGCCAGGCGAGGGACAGGGGGGTGGGCGCACACATGCGGGTTGCATGAGGACACAAGCGGCCTTTGTACCGGTACATACAGTGCACTGCCACAGGCATCGATCAGCCATGGGGATACCCGCACATGGGTCAAGTGAATAGGGGCGCGAGGGCCACAGCTATGGTTTGCATGGTGCACTGGTGCACGCACACACCGGTTGGTGGAATCGGCTTGTACGAGGGCAGGCATGATGGTGGTCCGTGCGGCATGAGCGGGCCCACACATCCACAGCGGTGCTTGACATTTCCCATCCAACCCAGGGACCCACCCCTGCTGGTCAGCAGGGGACGCTGGGCAACCCCCCTGGGTAGCGCAGATCCCCCCCTTCTCCCCCGGTTCCTGCCAGGTACCCACTGCCCTTCCCCCCTACTCCCGCTTTTGCCAAAAATCCCCCCCCACCCCCCTCGGCTTTGCCAGGGCCATACCTTCCGGATCCTTGACGTTCTGCCTCTGTGCGGCCTTCTCGGCGATGAGTACCTCCTTGCGCATCTGCAGCCGCCGCATCTCGTCCAGGTGGCCCTGGATGCTGTTCAGCACCGCGTTCAGGCCCTCGCACTCGAGCCGCTTGGCCTCGGACGACCGCTCCAGCACCTGGATCTCCCCCTTGGCCTCGTCGCACGTCTTCTGGTCCGCCTCCAGGGATTGCCGCAGCTGCGCACACCCAGGCAGGGAGGGACAAAGAGCAGGGGTGTGGTGGGGAAGGTAAGCACCCAGGGAGGTGGAGAAGGGAGGGGAAAAAGAGGGAGTGAAGGCACTGGAGTAAGGAACTCTTGGGGGGGTGCGCTAGGGGGGGGGGGGACCAAGGCACTTTGGTAACTACGGCTATCCGGGGGTGGGGGAGTGGGGTGTGGAGGTGGTGGGGGGTGGGGGGTGGGAGGGAGGGGGGGCTGAAGAACCAGGAAGAGATCAGCCATGGTGGGCACTTACCATAGCGACCGGATACCTCACCCAAACCTACAAGCAAGGAGCGGGCATCCCCTATCCTTCCCCAACCTGGTGGCCTTAGTCCTAATTACCTCTCTCGACCCTGACGATTGGCATGCCCGCCCTTCTCCTCACGTTGGTGGCCCAGCCCCTGACCACCTAGATCGCATTCCCTCTCTCATCCCCTCACGTTGGTGGCCCCGCCTCTGGCAAGCAGGCATGCCCTACTGCCACCCCCTCACGTTGGCCCGGCCTCTGGCAAGCAGGCATGCCCTACTGCTACCCCCTCACGTTGGTGGCCCGGCCTCCGGCAAGCAGGCATGCCCTACTGCCACCCCCTCACGTTGGTGGCCTGGTCGCGCACTGTCTGCAGGTGCTCCAGCTTGAGCCGGAACTCGCGCACGTTTGCGCCGTAGTCCTTCTTGAGCGACTTGATGTTGTCCAGCGCCTTGGTGTAGCTGCGCAGATGCAGGGGGGGATGGAGATTCGGGAATAGGGCGAGGCATACAGATGGCATCCACGTCAACGTTGGTTGGGGACAGAGCAGACCGGCGCCTGTCCAGCACACACTTGTCGAAGCTGCGCATAGAAGGGCAAACAGGTGCGATGGGCAATACGTGAGAACACATGGATATTGTCCCCAGCCAAAACGTGCTGTCTATGTCCAGTGACTTGGTGTAGCTGCGCAGGTGAGGGGGGAAGTGGGAAGGGTGGACAGGAAACCCATGAACGGTGGTGAGGGCAGAGCAGACCAGACAATAGCGCGTGCCCGCACACCCACCGCATGGCCGAGAAGATGTCGTCGAACTTGGTCTTGAGGCACACCACAAGACCCCGCACAACCATGTCCCCACACCGACAATGCTATATTGGTAGACTTGAGGTACCCGCCCACATGCCTGCGCCAGCCGTTACCGTGTGGCCGAGAAGATGTCGTCGAACTTGGTCTTGAGCGTGGCCGGGTCGGCCAGCGGCCAGTTGGAGTCGTCCTGGTGCACGAAGATCACGTTCTCTAACACCGCCTTGGAGACGCCCATGAGCTTGGGCACCTCGCGGTCCATGTCCGCGCACTTGGCGGGCAGGCCGCGCCGCTGCGATCAGTGGGAGAGATTAGGGTCGAACAAAGCGTGCGCAGAGGCATCGTGCCATGTGAAACCGCGCCCTTGGCGGGCAGGCCATTCGCCGCTGTCGTGTGTTGGGGAAGCAGACAGGAACTTCCATGCATGGTCACACATGCACGTTCATGATGTATGCTGGGAGAGGAGTATGGCGTGGCAGTGGCATGCCCATGCGAGCAACGCATGTGGCACGGCCCCTGCTCCGCACCAAACTGTTCAATGACACATGTCATGCACGCCACGTTCTGCAGGACATGCGAGAAGCTGTTGATAAGGGGGACTGTGCCTGAGATGAAATGATTCTCCGATTGGGCGGTCTGTAAACTGAACCAAGCCTCCGAATTCTATTCTGTTCTAAGATATTGTGGCAATGAAGACATCCGCTCCTGCAAACAGACACGTAAGCAAGGTCGCAACTTGACAATTCACACGCTTTCGTTCTCAGCTTCCTACCAGATATCCTGGCACACGGCACGCACCTCCCCGTCAGGGCCCTTGGTCTGCAGGAACCCCTCCAGCGCCTTGAACTCCATCTTGGACGCCTTCTGCGTCAGCTGGACCGACCGGATGACCATCACAGGGCTGCCCGTTATCGTGTAGAAGCGCAGCTTGATCTGACCCTTGACCTCTGATTCGCCAGCGATCTGTCAGCACACGTCACAGGAGGCATCGAGTGGCCACCGACGCCAGCGGCAGTCAGGGTGAAGCATGCCAGCTGGAAAAAAGTGCGAAAATCATTCACAAAGAAAGCATGAAAAACATTATTGGGGCTCAGAGGCATGATGCGGCATCGTCACCTTCGGATCGTGCACAAACGTGTGTCCGCGGCCGGCGTTCGGCGGCAGTTCGCCGGTGCAGGCGTGCTTGAGGCATTCAATGATAGTCTGCAAACGGTGCATGCAGCGGGAAGGAAGCAATCAGAACATTTCCGCAGGAGACGCCAGCTTGTGCAGATTAGAGTCACCAAACCACGGCAGGCTGTCTCGGATCGGCGGAGAAGATAGGTAACCGAGACGTAAGGTAACCAAGACAACGTTGCTATCAATGCCATTCAGTCGAAGAACAGACATACCGTTTTTCCTGCACCATTCGTGCCCACCACCAGCGTCAGAGGCTTGTAAAATGTTATGGCTGCGTCATTGTTTGGGCTGAAGCTCCGAATGCCCTTGATGAGCATCTTATCGATTGTGCACATTTTTGTCCGAGTTAGGATTTGCAAGGAAATGCCAGTTGATTCTGTACTGCGGTATCAGTTTCCAGCTACTACCAAGAATAGAAAAGCGTCTTGGTACTCGCTGACGCCCGTGGAGCCACGGTGCCACATGTGGAAGAGCTTAGAGCCGAAAGCAGCTGTCAAATGCAGGCGCTAGCCAGGAAGTACAGCAATTATAGCGATTTCAAGCCTCAAACAGGCCAAATGCCCAATTGGCCATAGCCGAGCGCCTGGCAGCAATATCGGTGGTTTTCTTTATTGTATGGTCCTTCGATGTTTATCGACTGCGCGGCACAAAGACCGTGCCTCTCCGCACGCTTGTGCCTCGGTCTACCAGAAATGCGTTCCTTGTAATTCGCCAAGGAAGAACGACGTTGCGCGTGGATGACAGTCAGGAACAGCAGGCAGAGCTCGCGCGAAGAAAAAAGCGAGGGAAATTCACTCTGAAGTACTGTACTGTAAGAATGAACAGCACCACACTGTTCTACTGTACTGTAAGTATGAACAGCACCACACGAGCACGTTGTCCATGCTCCCTTCCAAACTCCAAAGCCCCCTTGCTGGACGCTGGGGCGCCCGCCGCTGCCAGGTGCAGGAACCGCTACGTGGTCCCTCTCATGCAAAATCTTCCACTTGAACCAACATTCTGGAACATTCCAAGGGACGCGGCCTTCGGGTTGCACCTGTTCGCCACGTAAGATCCTGTACTGTAGTGCAACGCGGCGTTACTGGATTGGAAAAGAGGCTGAGGAATTTCCCGCGTACCTCTGGCGTTCTGCAGGAAAACCGTGCTTGGCTGCTTGCATGCAATCCCAAGCTGCCGTAAACTGCGATCACGTGCTTGGAGACACTAGCGTATTTTCTTCTGGGGGTGCCATGTGTCAAATCATATCCCCTTCTGAACAGCAGCATTCGTTGACTTAAGGGCTGAAGCACGGGTGCCTCAAGGACGCAAAGCTAGCGGTGACTCCTGGGGCAAGCGGCGTGGGAATAAACCGACTGTGCCCATGCCCTGAGTGCAGGACTGAATCTGTGATGGCATCAAGGCCTTTGTGCCCGTGGTAATGTAGGTAGTAATGATAGGCTGCAGCATCCTGAAATTTTGTCGCGAGGAGACCTTAGTGTTGCTTGGCTTCGCCTCGAAACTAGCATAGGCACGCATCGACATGAAATAGCACTCACTGCCTGTTACGATGTGGTTGCCATGCATGGCAGCCAGGCGAGCTGCCATGCTTCGCCGTGTTTTGGCTTCTGTGGCAGCTTTGGTGTGCATTTGGCTTCAATCGGTTGAGGGAGCTCTGGAGAAGAGAGTCGTGTTCTTGTCTTCGGTCACCCCAGACTATGGCAGTGTTGAAGGCGGAACGAGGATCACAATTACGGGGCTCGGTTTTGCGGAGGACTTGCACACTGGACGTAATGATGTTTACCTCGGCCAGGACGGGATTGTCTGTGACGTTATCACATATCTCTCATCGCCGTCGCAAGTAAGTATGCTGCTGTGCTGCTCTACGCCGTATTAATTGGGAAGGGAGGTACTTGTATGTGCCTGACATTTCACGCATTCTCTCTAGTTCGTCGACGGGCGTGTCGTAAACAACGGGAAACGTAACTATCTTTCGGCTGCGTCTACATTGACTGTCTCATCGACCTCTCGCATCCTCCTGCAGATCGTGTGCGATACCCGCGCATCCCATCGCGAGCTCTCGGCCGCCGTGTCCGTCGTCGTGGACGGCGACACCGAGCAATCGAGCTCCAAGTGCTGCTTCCAGTATCTAGAACGGTACACGCCCTACATCGAATTCGTCGGCCCAGCAACGGTATCGGCGGGGTCGTGGATCACCTTCAGGGGCTACCAGCTGCCCAGCACCCCAGATGATTTCCGGCGCGTCGCCCTCAAGTCATCCGAGTATGGCGGCGTGGATGTCACGTGTGTCATATCCCCGGCAGAAGGCGGTGACTCTACGGGTGTTACCTCTGTCAGCAACTACCGCGTCGAGGTGCGCCCTGGCAGAGGGTTACCTGCGTGTGTCAGCACAAGCTGTCTGCAGCCAACGGGATGTGCGACCTGTTCGTCTCTCATGTCTCAGATACAACCAGCTGGCTGGTTTGGTGTACGTTGGTGCCGCTAGGGGCGCCCGGTGGGAGCGGCGATGCAGCACTCCCTAGCATGTGGCGGCAGCAAGCTGTTGTGTGGCAGTTGAACACGCTGGGTGAACGGGCGTGGGCGGGGGCGGGGGCGGGGGCGGGGGGGGCGGGGGCGGGGGCGGGGGCGGGGGCGGGGGCGGGGGCGGGGGCGGGGGCGGGGGCGTGGGCGTGGGCGTGGGTTGAGTAGTCACCAAACAGCCTGCGCCTGCTCCCTATCTGTGTGCACTGCTTGGCTCACCTCTGCTGGCCTTTCCACCCTCCCTGCTGACCTGTCCACTATCCCTGCATGCGTGTGTGCCCATGTACCTGCCCCGCTGCCAGGTCACCTGCCGGCTTCCCGACGAGATGGTCCCTGGCACCTTCCAGCTGGTGGTGGAGACGTCATCAGGGACTGCGCGCATGGGCGACGAGGCCACGTTGTACCGGCGCACCGATGGGCAGCCGTACCACGTGCAGGTGGGTGGGCTTACTAATAGACACTTGTGTTGGTACCAGGTGCCGGTGCGTGCACTTGTGTGTGCCCCATGTGTGTTTGGAGATGGCAGCGTGGCCCTGGTGGGGCCACGTCATGTGCCTGCCTGTTCTGCCATCTGTACTTGGCAAATAATGAGCGTGTGTTGTCCTGTGTTGCTACCTGGGGCCCTACAAAGCCTGCGCTGATTAAGTAGTGATTACTACAAGTTCATCTTCTTCTCCATATGCTCACTGCATTGCTGTGCACACTCTGCCACTCTGCCACTTGTCTTTTCCAATGTCTACTCCATGGCATCTCCATCTCCACCCCATGCTTCCCCACCGCCCCCTTTCCTGCCGCCCTTCCCCCCCCCCCCCCTTCCCCCCCCCCTTTCCTTCCCCTTTGCCCCTTTCTTCACCCCCACCGTGTCCTCCTCGCCCTCCTTCCTTCGCCAGGTCATCCCCCGGCTGCACGGCATGTCGCCGCAGAAGGGCAGCCTGGCAGGTGGCACCGAGATCACCCTGACAGGGGAGGGCTTCTCCGCCAAAGCACTGGAGAACGCGGTGTACCTGGGGGGCACGCGGCCGTGTGACGTGATGGAGGCGTCCTGGGAGAAGCTGGTGTGCCGTACGCCGGCCTATGAGAGCATGACGGGGATCAGGTACTAGGGTGGTGGAAGGCACAATGGAAGAATTATTTTGTTTAGTAATAAGAATGCCCCGCATGCCTGCATAAGAGAGCAGGATGGGATCCGGAACGGATTAGTTCTACACATAGTAGCAGTATAACTACAGGACTACCGCGGATTAGTTCTACACATAGTAGCAGTATAAGTACAGGACTACCGCGGATTAGTTCTACACATAGTAGCAGTATTACTACAGGACTACTGCGGATTAGTTGTACACATAGTAGCAGTATAACTACAGGACTACTGCGGATTAGTTGTACACGCAGTAGCAGTATTACTACAGTACTACTGCGGATTAGTTGTACACGTAGTAGCAGTATAACTACAGGACTACCGCGGATTAGTTCTACACATAGTAGCAGTATTACTACAGGACTACTGCGGATTAGTTCTACACATAGTAGCAGTATTACTACAGGACTACTGCGGTACTGCTACTATTGCCACGAATGGCTGCATCTATCAATCGCACTCAGTCATGCAGCACCTTACCCTGGGACAGTTACCTCTTCCCCTCTGCTGCCATCACCCATCTACCCCCCACACCCCATCCCCCGAACCCTAATCCTCATTCCCTTATGCACTTGACCCACTTATTTATCCCCCCCCAATCCCCCCAATCACCAGTGCCCCGGTCGGCAAGGACCTGGTGCGGCCAGGCCCCCGTGGCGCCCTGGAGGAAGTCTGGCTGGGCATCAGCGGCTACTTCATCCCCAACCTGGAGGCGGCGCCTGCCTACATCGCCAACACGCCCAGCCTCCAGCGGCTGGTGTTGGAGGGGATGGACCGGCAGCATGAGGCCGGTGGGTGTCGCGGTCTCGCCTTCTGGAATAGATCGTGGCACTTAACTAAGGGTGGGCGAGGGTGTGTGGTGATTGGAGGGGATGGACCGGCAGCACGAGGCATGTGGGTGTCGCGGTCTCGCCTTCTGGAATAGATCGTGGCACTTAACTATGGGTGGGCGAGGGTGTGTGGTGATTGGAGGGGATGGACCGGCAGCACGAGGCATGTGGGTGAAGAGAGGGGTAAGAGATGGTGGTAAGCACCTGCACGGGTGGTTGTCTCGTGCTCTTCTGCTTGAAAATACATACTGCGGAGTGAATATGTATTCAATAGTGTATTGAGTAGCTTGGTCACCTTTTGAGGAGTAGTGTCTTCTTTCAGGCGCAGTAATGCCACGTAATGCTGACTCTCCGAGAACTTCAGATTGCTTACAATGCCCCTCCCTCGTGATAAATGCGGCAGTGTCTGTTACCGCCTCTTCGTCCCCAAATGTGGCAGTATCTAATACCGCCTCTTCGTCCCCAAATGTGGCAGTGTCTAATACCGCCTCTTCGTCCCCAACCTGCCCCTTATGTGATCGTCCTGGCATCTGTCTTCTGCCCCGCCCCCCTGTGCGCGTGTGCAGACAAGATCATCTACGGCCGGCGCATGACGGCCTTCTTTTACGCGCCCTTCACGGGGCAGTACACGTTCTACATCGCTGGCGATGACCGCACGTGAGTGTGCTACAATCGTTACTGTGCTACATTGTGGCGGTTTTTGTTCCATCGCTGGGAATGGCCACATGCCAATGTCTTGCGGATGAGGCCCGGCCCAGCTTGTATCCATACCCCTTCACAAGTCGACCGTGCAAGCCTGTGTTCCCAGCCCCTCCTAACACACTCCCCGCCCCCCCCCCCCCCGCATCCCATCCCACATACGCGCATGCCCTCTACACTTCCTGCACTTCCCGTCGGCCACTTTAACATCCCGTCACTACCCTGCCCTCCAGCGCGCTGGCCATCGGCCTCAACCCGGCCAACCCTTACAACCTGACCACCATCGCCCAGCCGGCCGCGGCCACGAGATACCGCTCCTTCTTCGAGCGTGCCGACCAGGCCAGCACCGCGGTCACCCTGCAGGGAGGCGAGAAGTACTTCCTGCGCGCGCTTCAAAAGGATGGGGGCGGAGGTGGCCACCTTTCCGTGGGCGTGCGCATCCCGTACGGCGGCGGGCCACCCCTGGAGAGCCGCATCGACGAGGTCCAGCGCGTGCAGGTGCAGGTCACCAAGCTGAGCGAGGTGCACCGCATCAGGTGGGTGGGATTACGGCCTGGTTGTGGATCGTTATGTGTGCCTGGTTGTAACTAGGTAGAAACAAACCCTGGTTGTAAGTCGCAGTGCACTGAGTTTTATGAGGTGCACCGCATCCAGTGGGTGGGCTTATGGCTTGTAAGCACCAGGTGGTTGACAATTATCGACGAGACAAGCCAATGGTTGGGAGCACCTGGTTGTGCAGTGCAACGCAGCATGACGAGTCAGTTGCACTGCATCAGGTGCGTGGGCTGCTTGGTCATCTTGCTTGGTTGTGGTGCCTGGTTGTGATTGGTTGTTCATGCCCGGTTGAAAGCCTCTCCCCCTTACAACTACATCTACTGCCACCAGCACGGCCGCAGAAGGCCACCCACGTCAACAACATGCTTGATGGCACGACTGCACTTGCTGTGGTTGATGACATGACTGTGCCTGCTGTGGTCACCCCGCCTCTACCTCCCCATGAATCTGCCTTCCTACCAATCCTGCTATGACCGCCAGCATCACGTCCACCGCGTTGACGGGCGGCAGCATGTACATCGCGCTAGAGAACGACCCGACGCGCACGACCACCATCGCGTATAACTCGGCGGCCGACATCGTGCGCACCAAGATACTGGCAATCCTCACAGGCAACCCAGCCATCGCCACGGTGCCAAGTGAGTGTGGTTGCCGGCAGCTGCCACCAAATCAAGTCTGGTTGGGTGCAATCTTTTCTAGCAGATGTTAGCAGACATATCGTCTGCCGAGGGCCGTGCGTGGAGTGCATGGGCAGGTGCCACCCATTGGCGAGGGAGCAGCTTGCGCGGTCCATTATTGAGTTTGCCACGTGGTTGATGTTGCCCGCACGGTCCTTGGCTTCCCCCCAGTTCTCCCATGGCCTCGCATGCTTTGCCCTGTGGCCTCGTATGTGTTGCCCTGTGGCCTCATATGTGTTGCCCTGTGGCCGCGTATGTGTTGCCCTGTGCCCTCGTATGTGTCGCCTTGTGGCCTCGTATGTGTGCCCGGTGCCCTCGTATGTAGAACGTTTGCCCTTTCGAGTTTTGCCCCCTTCCTATGCCGGCCAACGCTCGCCTCAACCTCCCCTTGCTATGACCTCCCCGCACACCTGTTGTGCTGGCCCAAATCTTCCCCCCTCCCCCCCCCCCCCCCTTTGCTGGCAGCCCTCACGGTGACGCGCTCGGCGACTACCAACCCAGTCAACGGCGCCATCACCGGGTACACGTGGACCTTGGCCTACTCGTATGCGACGACCAACCTACCGTCGATCGTGCTGACGGGCAGCACGCTGACAGGGACGAGCGTGGTGGCAACGGCGGGCCGCACGCAGAGCGCGTCGGCGCCGCTAGCGGGCACCTTCACGGTCCGCTTTGGCGATGCCCCCGAGATCACGTTCCCATACGACGTGGCCGCGTACGACTTCCAGCTGGAGCTCGAGAAGTACGCGGGCGAGGTGCAGGTGAGGGGGGGAGGGGGCTCTTTAGAGGGTGCACTGGGCGTGGTGCCGGCAAACAAGTTTGGATGCAGCTCGACAAGTACGCGGGCGAGGTGCAGGTGAGGGGGGCAGAAGGAGCTGCTCATGAATGCCGCCCTGGGCGAGGCGCATGGGAGGAGAGCGGGATCAGACAAACGGCGGGGACTCGGCGAGGAGGAGGCGGATGTCTGGGGAGGGGAGGTGCTCATCGCGCGGTCCCACACGGTCCTGTGCCGTGCTGTTGTGTGCGCGCTGCCGTGGTCCACGCCGCCATCTGATATAATACCCGATTATAGTGCCTAATTCTAGTACCTAATTATAGTGCGTAATAATAATTAGTACCTAGCCTCAGCAAATAGCCATAGGGTGCCACTTTGCCTCAAAACTTACGATGACGAGACTTCTGGCATTTAGTAAATTGGAATGGATTATGACGTTTCTTTGCCGGCGCGGCCTTTTTTGCTTGAGTATTGACCTGCTCCAATGCAATGGACGATGCCCATTCCCCCTCCACCGGCGCCTCCCCAGGTGACCAACTACTACCGCGACACGCAGCGCGCCTATCTATGGAACGTGCGCTTCCTATCGGAGGTGGGCAACGTCGCCATGCTGGTCGTCAACGGGAGCGGGCTGACTGGGCTGAATGCCGAGGCCTCGGTCTACGAGTTGACCCGCGGCAGCCTGGACCAGCTGCTGCTGCCCATCCCTGGGGACTACCTGGAGGTGCCCGTCGTGGCCTCCAATGCCACAGGTGAGAGGGGCCGGGTGGATGATGGTTGCTTGTAAGCGGCCACCTGCCCACCAAGAAGATGAACCAAATGAAGTCATGCAACAGGCACGTAGAATACATCCTCAACCAAGCAGGTGTACCGTGGCTAGATGATCACTCCCGACGTTTCCCGCTTGGGTTAATGTAGGTTGGGATAGATCATCCTAGGTTAGGGTAGGTTAGATCATCATAGGAAAGGTTTGATCACCGATAGGTCATCACCGCTGTTTCTCATTTGTCCTTACGACCCCAAGGATGGGTGACGCTCTAGCAACCATCGTGGACGGGGCCTGACGCTGGTTGTTGTCGTGGTTGTGGTTGTGCCCCTGCGTTCCTTGGCACCGTTCCCTCCCACCCTCGTCCCGATCCTCCTCAACTTTTTCGCAATCCAACCCCCAGCGGCCGCGATGGGCACATTGGTGACGACGACGGTAGTTAGCCGCGGGGCCACCTCGACATGCGGCACGTCCCTGGACCCTGCCACGGCGGGCACGGGGGATTGCGACTACGAATTCTCTGCCGCGCTGACACCTGTCATCGCCGACGTGAATCCGCTTTCAGGTGCGTGCCATGCTCAGCTGTTTGGCCAATCATGTGCGTGTACTAGAGGGTGGGCAGGGTAAGCGTCGCCGACACGATGCCACTAGCCGATACTGGCACGAACGGAGATGCCAGTATCCAAGAAAGCGGGCTCTGAAGCCACGTTTTCTGCACTCCTTGGCGACTTGTGAGCATCTACCTGTACTGCAGGCGGGACCGGAACGTGCAGTTTGTACATGCAGACAGGAGCCTTGTTTATTCTATGTATTTGCTAATGGAGGCAGATAGGGAGGAGCTACCATGCACACAAGCGGTGCTATGCCAATCGACGCCTCAATAACTGGTTTAGCCCTTGTGTACAGTGGGCGAGGTTTGGCGGACGATTGGTAACAAGAGTGCTGATGATAGCTGAGGGAATGGATGCAGACCGGCTAATCACAGCTTTGCAAGACAACAACGCTTACGATGGGATGAGCCCAGTGCCCTTGTCATACCGGTGCACCAGCAGTTTTGCATCAAGTTTTTCTAATGTTTGTATTCTGTGTATGTACGCCTCGCTCTTCATCAGTAGGTTGACAGTTTCAAGCTCTAGCTTTTGCGTGGCAAGCAGCTCCAAAGGTTGCTGAACGGCAGGTTGCACCGTCGAATCCTCAGCTCTCACATCGCCTGCCTGCGCACGCTGGATGCTCTTGCCCTTCACGAAGCTCATGGTGTGCTGGTTTCCATCCGCCGTGGTGTGCTGCCTCCCCCATCTGCCTGGCAGGGTCCCCTGGGGAGTCGATTGTTGTGACAGGGACAGGGTTTGCCGCCCCAGCCAACGTGGTGTCGTCCACGCCCGTGGTGGTCACTGTAGGCCCCTCGGATTGTGTCATCACTGCATTGACAAGTACCAGCATTACCTGCACGCTCGGCACGGGGGCGCCCGAAGGCATCCACTTGCTACAAGTCCTAGGTGAGCGTGGGGCGTGTGCTTGCTCCCGATTATGGGCAACGTTCATGTGTGCAGCGTCTCACATGCTGGACTGTTGGGCGAGCGTTGATAACCCAGTTGATATGCTGAGCTGGGGGTGGCTATTTTCGAATATGCTGGGGCTGGCTTCTAATATTTCAAGCTCATACTAGCATGGTGGCGGTTGCTTGATTTCGTTGCGCTGACCAGCTGGGGGCCTTGCTGGCTCCAAGGTCATGTAGGTGAAGTGTACCAAATTGATGTAGTTTTCTGGCTTAAGTTATTCGTAGTTTGCAGGTCTTTATCCCCACTTGGTTGCGCTTATGTATGTGACTAGGCGAGCTTTTGTGGTTTAAATGGGTTCACTAGGGGGCCCGTTACGCCGTTTTTAAATAACAAGTCGATTCAACAATGGTATAATCGCTTACTATTCGTATAATCACTTACTTTTTTTCTTGTTCTTTTTCTCTGTTACCTATGCTCTTTTATTTACCCAGTCGCGGGCAAGGGGCTCGCCTCCGGCTCCGTAGATTGGGAGGTCGTCGGTTTGCAGATCGACAGCGTGCTGCCGCAGACGGTGTCGGTGACGGGCGCCACCCTCATCACGGTGACGGGCGACGGGTTCAACACAAACCACGAGGAGAACAAGGTGGGTGGCTGGCTCCTTCGCTCCTCACCATCCTTCATCACCCTCCCATTGTGGTGGTGAGTCATTGAACATGGGGGTTGGCTTGCATCACGCATATAATATACTCTTGATCCTATAATATACTCTTGATCCTATAATATATTGTTGATCCTATAATATACTCTTGATCCTATAATATACTGTTGATCCTAAAATATACTAATGACACCCAGAGCTTGATAATCAGTATGGGCGATGGACTGTAACGCTAGCCCCTGCTACTATCCTGCTGTTGTTGGGAGAGATCACCCGTTTCCTACTTTGGGTTGAGACCTTGGTACCATCACTTCGTGGGCTGTTGCGTGTTAATGATGGGATGACAGTAGACATGTTGCTAGCATTTGCTGCTTGTTGTCCCGCGTCTCCAAAACGGGCACATGTCCCAGGGTGTGATTGCGAGGAGGAGAAGGTGGGCAGAGCATTTTTTTGAGAGAGAGGTGCTTTTGCAGTTATCTTGGAATAGCATCATGGACTGACATAGGGTAAAACCGCTTGTGTCTCTGCTTGCCGCATGTACCCGTTGGGTCATTTGGCTGCCCCCCTGCAGGTGTTTGTGGGGGACACCTTCTGCCGTAGCCTCCCGGGCCGCAGCACGTACACGGAGATCGTTTGCCTCATCAAGAACCTGCCCAGTGCGGGGGCATACGATGTCACCATTATCAGCCCGCTGCCACCACCACCGCCATCCCCACCGCCGCCACTGCCGCCGCCGCCACCACCACCATTTCCCCCAGTACCGCCCCAGCCCCCTCCTCCACCACCGCCGCTGCCACCCCCCCCACCCCCCGCTCCCCCTCTGCCGCCACCCCCCCCACCCTCCCCCCCGCCAAACCCCCCACCCAGCCCGCCAGCACCCCCAACCCCCAACCCACCCAGTCCACCCCCGAACCCCCCCCCAGCCCCCCCCTAACCCCCCAACCCCCCCCCCAGCCCACCACCCAACCCACCCACCCCACCACCCAACCCACCCAGCCCACCACCCAACCCACCACCCAACCCACCACCCAACCCACCACCCAGCCCACCACCCAACCCACCACCCAACCCACCACCCAGCCCACCACCCAGCCCACCACCCAACCCACCACCCAACCCACCACCTAACCCACCACCCAACCCACCACCCAACCCACCACCCAACCCACCACCCAACCCACCACCCAACCCACCACCCAACCCACCACCCAACCCACCACCCAACCCGCCACCACACCCACCACCCAACCCACCCCCGGGGCCCCCCTCACGTCGCCGCCGCACCCTCCTTTCCCCACTTCCGACGTCCTCTGCCCCCTGGGACCTCCCTGGCACCTACCGCGGCGGCGCCGTCCACCGTCGCCGTGGGTCGGAGGTCGTGTTCTCGGGGATTAATGCCGTGGACTCCGGTGCGCCCTACCTGACGACCGTCACCCCCTCCATCATGTCCCTGGCCACCCCTGCCAGCGACCGTGTGCTCAACATCAGCGGCAGCGAGCTGACATCGCACGGCAATGTGACTGCTGTGGTGCTGCGCCACGTCAGCGACAATGTGGTGATATTCTGCACGGTGGGGGATGTGCTGGCGGACTCGTTCACGTGTGTGCCGGATGGCAGGCTGGTGGATGGCCGGTTTGACGTATACGCGACCGTGGGCAATTACCAGCTGGTGATTGAGTCCGGCATCGAGTTTGCATTAGGTAAGTGGTCGAGTTTATTCGTAGTGTTCATTATTAGGATAAACTAGTAATAAATTGTTTTGATGGATTCTTGTTTTTATATTTCCAATGGGCTTTGAATCATTCTAGTGCATTCTTTTTAGTGGATTTGCAGACTTTTGGTTTTGGTTTTGCTTCTGCTGTCATGTTACTTACATCTATTGAAATACTACTAGTAGTATATGATGCTATGTAAAGCAATATCCATCAATATCGGCTTGTTTGACTCTTACTCTGTCTCATATCTCATTTCACAATCCATGATCTCGCATGTCACTGGTGCGCCACGTATGCATGCATGCATGCATGCATGCCCCCCGCAGTCATCCGTATGCCTGCTTGCGCCATGCGTGCTCATGTCCATGCAAATGCCTGCCTGCACCGCAACCATGCATGCATGCTCACATTCCTGCTTACACCTTGCATGGTTGCACATGGCATGCATCCGAATTCCTGCTTGCATCACGCATCTGTGCCGATGGAATGCGTCCTTTATCCTGCTTGCGCCTCTCATGCCTGTAACGGCATGCTTGCGCCTCGCATGCCTGTAACGGCATGCTTGCGCCTCGCATGCCTGTAACGGCATGCTTGCGCCTCTCACGCCTGTAACGGCATGCTTGCGCCTCACATGGTTGCAACGGCATGCTTGCGCCTCACACACCTCCAATCGCCTGCTTGCGTCCGCAGACGTGACGTCCGTCAGCCCCTCCGCGGGCAGCATCGCGGGCGGCACCACCCTCACCATCACGGGCTTTGGCTTCACCACCGACGCCAGCCAGGCCAATGTGGTCACTATAGAGGTCCCTATCTCCACCACGCTGCCCAACGGGATAATCTTCTGTGATGTGACAGCCAGCAGTGGCAACACGATCGAGTGCACGACGCGCAGGTATGGATGATAGAGGGCACCACGCTCAGATTATGACGACTGAGTGCATGACGCCCCGGTAAGAGTAGTTAGAGGGCATTAACAAGCGCACTCCACGCACCCGGGTGTGAACTGAGTGCAGTCAGTGCACGCAGTAATAGTGGGGGCCAGTCCAGTGCACGGCTTGTTGCAGCAGAGTGCAGGCGGTCGTGCGAGAATGCCTGCGACATTGGCACTGGCCGATGGTCGACATTTTTTGCTGTCGCGCACTGCACTTGACACACTGTTCAGTGTGGTTGCTGCTGTAAAATTACGGGTGTAAGGGATTTTTATTAGGGATGTTGTTATTTGGGTCAGAGAAATTTCAGAATATGGAAGAACTTTATTGCCCGCATGAAACACCAATGAGGCCATGACACTGATCGGAACCGTTTGTACAATTGCGTGCTAAGTCGCTGGTGATGATGTTGCTCGATGGCCGCATGGCTCATCCCGGGCTGACACCGTTCTTTGCCCTCTTTTTGTGCGGATTGCTATTGTGCAGCCACTGCGTGGCGGATGCGTCCGCCGAAGACCCTGATGCTATCAACTGCTTCTTCACCGCCACGCTTGGTAAGCAAGCGCGCCCAGCAGGAGCGTCGTAAATGAACGTACCACTTTGTCAATGCCAGAGGTATGTTGTGGGACAGGGGAGTGCTGGCTTCACATGGGGGAGGATAAGGGGGGGGAGAGGGGGGGGAGTTGGCCTGCTCAGTACCTTGGGAGGTTTTGATGGTTTGTTGGCCTGCACAGTACCTTGGGGAGGTTTTGATGGTTTGTTGGCCTGCACAGTACCTTGGGGAGGTTTTGATGGTTTGTTGGCCTGCACAGTACCTTGGGGAGTTTTTTATGGTTTCTTGGCCTGCACAGTACCTTGGGGAGGTTTTGATGGTTTCTTGGCCTGCACAGTACCTTGGGGAGGTTTTGATGGTTTGTTGAATAGCGTTGCAGCACATCGGGATCCGGGTGGACTGGTGGGGATGGCGGGGGGGAATATGGGTGGTTGGTTAACACATAACCTTGCACGTAGTAGTGAAATAATACAATATGGGTGGTTGGTTAACACATAACCTTGAACATAGTAGTGAAATAATATAATATGGGTGGTTGGTTAACACATAACCTTGCACGTAGTAGTGAAATAATACAATATGGGTGGTTGGTTAACACATAACCTTGCACATAGTAGTGAAATAATACAATATGGGTGGTTGGTTAACACATAACCTTGAACATAGTAGTGAAATAATACAATATGGGTGGTTGGTTAACACATAACCTTGCACATAGTAGTGAAATAATATAATATGGGTGGTTGGTTAACACATAACCTTGCACGTAGTAGTGAAATAATACAATATGGGTGGTTGGTTAACACATAACCTTGCACATAGTAGTGAAATAATACAATATGGGTGGTTGGTTAACACATAACCTTGAACATAGTAGTGAAATAATACAATATGGGTGGTTGGTTAACACATAACCTTGAACATAGTAGTGAAATAATACAATATGGGTGGTTGGTTAACACATAACCTTGCACATAGTAGTGAAATAATATAATATGGGTGGTTGGTTAACACATAACCTTGCACGTAGTAGTGAAATAATACAATATGGGTGGTTGGTTAACACATAACCTTGCACATAGTAGTGAAATAATACAATATGGGTGGTTGGTTAACACATAACCTTGAACATAGTAGTGAAATAATACAATATGGGTGGTTGGTTAACACATAACCTTGCACATAGTAGTGAAATAATATAATATGGGTGGTTGGTTAACACATAACCTTGCACATAGTAGTGAAATAATACAATATGGGTGGTTGGTTAACACATAACCTTGCACATAGTAGTGAAATAATATAATATGGGTGGTTGGTTAGCACATTACCTTGCAGCCCTGCCCGTACCTGGCATGCCCTGCTGTATACATGCTAGGCTGCAACCTGACCACATGCCAGGCTCAGCGCCCATCTTAGTGGCTCGTCCTGCCTTTGAACACCGAGCCCAGACAGGAGGCTAACTACCGAGGCTGGACTCGTGTGGGTTCCTAGCACCCCTGTGGCTGGAGCCGTGCCTGTTCACTTGCAGGCGGTCATCTCCTGTGATTGGTGCTATCCATGGCCCTTCCCAACCATCCCTCCCTGGGCCCTACCTGGCCACTGTCCGCTCCACGCATGCGTACCCATGGACTACCTGGCTGGGCCCTGTGAGCCCCTTGGCTACCAACAACATTGACCCCTAGAGCTAATGACCGCGAGCCCTTGTCCCCTAGCCCCAAACCCCAAACCTTACACCTTGCACTCTACCCATGCTCCGCGACCTGCCCGGCTGATCGCCGCATCCATGTGTGTGTCTGTCTGATGGACCTGCATTCACCACCCACCACCCGCCACCCTGCGCGTACACATGCTCTGCCACCTTCAGCCGGAACGGTCACCGTCTCCATCTGCGACGCGGGCCTGACGGACCTGCAGAAGACCCACTGCGTGACGTCAGTGGAGACGTGGCGCACGAGCTGCAACGCGGACGTCAGCGCCGACAGCTGCAAGTTCC
The DNA here is from genome assembly GCA_009746045.1 of Mesostigma viride. NCBI lineage: Eukaryota > Viridiplantae > Streptophyta > Mesostigmatophyceae > Mesostigmatales > Mesostigmataceae > Mesostigma > Mesostigma viride. Next base: position 5,694,892 of record RPFO01000165.1, on the reverse strand, counting down.
GGTACTCAGAAGGTGGGGCGGGCCACGGTGCTGATATAGGCCGGATGAGTGCAAGCTCGGTACTCAGAAGGTGGGTTGGGCCACGGTGCTGATATAGGCCGGATGAGTGCAAGCTCGGTACTCGCAAGGTGGGGTGGGCCACGGTGCTGATATAGGCCGGATGAGTGCAAGCTCCGGTACTCGCAAGGTGGGGGTGGATCATTGTGATACAACCCTGCTCACGTACAGCTACTCGCAAGGTGAGGTGGATGATCAGGCTGGGCTATGCTGCATGCACGTATCTATCCCTGCCCATGGCATGCTCAGGCACTTGCAGGATGGGTGTAAGGTGCTGGTTTATGGTGTGGATGCAACCGGACAAGAGCAAGTGTTCGGTACTCGCATGGTGAGCTGGATTATGGTGCGGACACAACGCTGGGAAATCCACGTCTAGGTGCTCGCACGATGGGCGTGATTAGGTTGCATGCAGTTGTCTTTACGCCCTGTTCGTTGCTCAATCCATTTTTGGGAAAGGAAGCAGGGCCTTCCCGATTAAAGGCGGCAGATGACCAGGATGGTGACAGGACAGTACTTTGTCTGATGGTTTATATGTGGGGTAGGTGGCCGTTAGTTTCTACCAATCGGGCACCTCTAAATGCGTTCCAAGCCTATCTGTCTGTGGGCTCTGGACCATGGGGCAGCCTTACTGCATTCTCCACGCTTTTGCTATGCCGAAGCTCTATTGCACCCACAGTTGCGCCCGCGCTGGTCATGATGTGGAGAAAGCGCTCTGTGGCCTGCCCACTTAATTAGGGCAGTGAGAGAAGCCAGGGCGCCCTCCCTGCTCATTGTGAATAGGGGTTGAAGGTTCCTTCATGGGTTCCCACGTGATGCAGACTACGTGATAATTAATTAAATAATTAATGTTGGAGGGTTTTCATGGAATAACCAGTCATAATTAACTAAGATCCCTGGCTGGCTGCCAAGCACTTTGACTGTTGTGCCCGTAGTCCCTTGTTACGTGTATGCTTCCAGCATAGCTTTCTTGACCTCCGGCTCAAGTGGACTCTTCATGACCGTGATTGCAATCTCACCAACCTAGCAGTACGGGCAATCCTGCCATGTCCTAACAAGAAAACTGTGTTCAGATAACCGTGAGCCTGCCTAACTAGTATTTATTTTCTCTCACTGGTCATCATTTGTCCATCGCTGTCCACCGCCTCGCAAGCGACGCACTCCACCTGTTGCAGCAATCCCTAAGAATGTGGCTAACCTACCCGCAATCTGACCGTTTTTGTTTCTTCTCCCTGGTCCACGAACCCAACCTACCTACCTACCTACCTACCTACCTACCTACCCACCCACCCACCCACCCACCCACCCACCCACCCACCCACCCACCCACCCACCCACCCACCCACCCACCCACCCACCCACCCACCCACCCACCCACCCACCCACCCACCCACCCACCCACCCACCCACCCACCCACCCACCCACCCACCCACCCACCCACCCACCCACCCACCCACCCACCCACCCACCCACCCACCCACCCACCCACCCACCCACCCACCCACCTACCTACCTACCTACCTACCTACCTACCTACCTACCTACCTACCTACCTACCTACCTACCTACCTACCATCCCCGCTTCTAACAGACGACACACCGCTGGTGACTGCCACATCTCCCCTGCACGGTGCCATCGGCGACACCATCACCATCCAAGGGGGGCCCTTCCCCGCCGCCAGTGCGGCTGCACCCACCGTGCGCGTGGGCGGCGAGCTGGCCACCATCACCTCCCACGACGAAACTGTAGTTATAGTGACCGCCCCAACCAAGATCACGGGCTCATACCCCATCTCCGTGTTCATCCCTGGTGTCGGCTTTGCGGCCTCGGTGTCCAAGTTTGCCTACAGCGCCATGATCGACGAGGTCGCCCTGTCAGGGTCCCTGATGGGGGGGCACACGGTCACCCTGACGGGCACCGGGTTTGTCGCGGGCGACCCCTCGTCGCATATCGTCAAGATCGGCGATGTCCCGTGTGAAGTCTCGGCAGCGACCACTGCCACGCAGCTGGTGTGCACGACCACCGCGGCGCACGGGCTGCTGGGCGAGTACTACAACTTTGAGCAGGGGTCGACCCTGCCGTCCTTCAGCCAACGGACGCCCGACCTGGTGCGTACTGGTTTTTCTTGCATCCGCTCCGTAGTTGCTCCCTGGTTTGTACTACCCGTGGCAAAAGGCATGTAGCATGCACTCTCGTCGCATGCCCCGTGCGCTGTCATCCGTCCCTATTCACAACCGTCGGTGTCGCGCCCTGTGCTCTCTTATCTTTTCCGCTCGCGCGCCCACAGCTCCGGGTGGAACCCGTGGTCGACTTCAACCAACGGGATGGGCTGACGTGGGAGGGACTGGGGGAGGAGTTCATGACCCACTTTGCCAGCCGGTACACGGGTTACCTGCGCATCGTCGAGCCGGGCTCCTACATGGTGAGTCTGGCGCTCCCGAGCAAATGTTGTTTTCTCTTGTGCTGGTGTCAATTATGGGCCCTACGTGGCAGTTGTGGTGCAGTTTGGATGGGGGAGGGTTGTGATAATCAAGTTTGGGGGGAGAAGGTCGCATGGAATATGTTAATGATAAGCACAGGGTTTCATTATTAATATGATAAGCACAGTCCTAGTCCTGCCCACACTTGCATCTCCACCTGCCCATCGCCCCATGCTCGTTGGCCACTCAAGGAACGCACGCTTTAAACAACAAGCAGCCAGTCCCGCGATTTTAACCGCGTAACTGCCTGCATTGTACTCAACCTGGTCCGTTCCCGTCGCATTCCTCCGTGCCTGCTCCACTCCTATCGCCCCATAATCCCCCGCCCCCCAGTTCTTCACCACCTCGGACGACGGCTCCCGCCTCTACGTCGACGGTGACATGGTGGTGGACAACGACGGCCTCCACGGTGCATGGACTGCCAACGGGACCGTGACGCTCACCGAAGGCTTCCACGAGATAGTTGTCACCTTCTTCCAGCACGGCGGGGCGGCTTCCCTGAAGCTCAGCTACCGCGGGCCAAGCTTCACGACCCGCGTTATTCCGACGTCCGCGCTCTACCTGTACCTCCCTGACACCACCCTGGACGTCAACGTCCAGGTGCGCAAGGTGCCCGCGCTCTGCGGCGCCGACGGCTCGGGGTCGTGCACGTACGAGTACAGGACGGATTCCACGCCGCTCGTGACGTCGCTGGCGCCCAGCGTGCTCAACTCGACCAGCCCCCACAGGCTCACGCTGGTGGGACAAGGGTTCTCCTCCAATGATGCCGACATCGTTGCGGTGGCCAGCAACAACGCGCGCTGCACGCTCGTCTCCTACATGTCCAACGCGACCGTCATTACCTGCCAGCCGCCGGCACACACCGCAGGTACATCTCTTTCTTTCCTGTTCTTGAAGCACAAGCCATGTGGCGAATGTGATGAGATGGAGTGCATGTCGTTGTCCATCAATAAAGAGAGGGCTTTGCCTCCCTTCGCCTCTCCAGATGCCGCCGTAACGTACACGGCTCTATGCTCGGAAAAAATAATGTGGCAATACAGAGCCAAGTAAAATCTTTGGTTGCTATACATATGGGAAGACTCTGCGTTATCATCTTCTTGCCGCCGCCACATGCCGCATGCTCTGCCAGGTAAATCTGTGTCTAAGGTTTAGGGTTTATGGTGTGACACATACTGTAGCTTCACCCTGTCTCCTGCATGAGCGACTGTGCCTACATGTGCATGCGCCCGCTTTCAAGTTTCAACCTTAGTGCTGCCGGGTGGCTGACGAGACTGCTTTGCTCCTCTTTGCCGCCATCACCCCCTTGCAGGCACATACCCGGTGACGGTCAAAGTACCTGGCAAGGGTTTTGCCGAGTGCACAATCGTCAACGGCAGCAACGCCTACTCGCCGTGCTCCGTCACCTACGCGCTGCAGCTGTTCGATGTCGAGCCGGTGGCTGGGTCTATTTTTGGTGGCCAGCTGGTCACTCTAACGGGCACGGGCTTCTCACCTACGCTCGCCAACAACACGGTCACTATATCGGGGGTTGCGGCTAAAGTGATCTTGGCCTCGCCCACCACGATGGTCGTGCGAACAGGCTCCAAGGGATCGGCATCCCTGCTGACCTCGGTAATTGCAATCAAGTATCAATTTAAGAGATGCTAACCTCGGAATGCCATCTGGGTTGGGCAGGCCTTTTCCACCTTGTCTAATCAGCTGAGACACCACGGATACGTCTGGTTTCTCCCGCAGCAACGGTGAGATCGTTTTGTGTTGGCTACCGATAGCAGGTTAGGTCTTCAGAGTCCATCGCTGGTGAGGTCCATGATGGTCTTCTGTCTAGACTTGACCTGACCCTGCTTGACCCTCCTCTACATGGCATCAGCTGCCTTTTCCCTTTTCTGATAGAATGAATGGCCATGGTTAGCCGGTCTGCCATCAGATGATGTAGGTGGGATGATTCCACATGACGCACTTGACCCACGTCTGTGCTGACTCGGCCCTTTCTTCCCCACTGCGCCACTCTGGATGGCCCCGGCTCCCCCCACAATATATGCTGCACACAAAACCTCCCCCCCACCACCAGGTGGTGGTCACTGTTCGGCCGAGTGCGGGAGCCCTCTCGTATACTGCCATCAGCATCACCAAGACTGCAGCATATAGCTACTCGACCACGCTGACGCCGCGGGTCACAGCAGTCAGCCTGACCAGCGGGGGAAACACAGCACCGTCGGATACCTCCTTTGGCCTCACCATCACAGGGACGATGCTGGGCGTGCCCTTCCCGCCGCCCCCGTTCCCTCCTCCCCCCCTACCCCCCCCAACCCCCCCCTGAGCCCCCATTGCCGCCTCCGTCGCCGCCAGTGCCCCCGCCACCAGCACCCCCTGTGCCTCCCAACCCAGCCCCACCTCCGCCGCCGCCCCCGCTGCCCCCGTCTCCCCCGTCCCCCCCGTCTCCCTCTCCCCCAGCGCCACCGCCCCCAGCGCCTCCCTCCCCACCAACACCACCATCGCCACCACCACCCCCTCCTGCACCCCCTCCTGCACCCCCTCCTGCACCCCCTCCTGCACCCCCTCCTGCACCCCCTCCTGCACCCCCTCCTGCACCCCCTCCTGCACCCCCTCCTGCACCCCCTCCTGCACCCCCTCCTGCACCCCTCCTGCACCCCCGCCTGCACCCCCTCCTGCACCCCCTCCTTCACCCCCTCCTGCACCCCACCTGCACCCCCGCCTGCACCCCGCCTGCACCCCCGCCTGCACCCCCTCCTGCACCCCCTCCTGCACCCCCTCCCAATCCACCACCAGCACCCCCTCCCACACCTCCGGCGCGTCGACTGCTTCAGCAGCCCCCGCCCCCAGCCACCCCCCTGGAGCCATCATCACCGCCCCCAGCCCCCCGCTTCCCCCTTCCCCCCCCATGAGCCCCCGCGGCACTGAGATATCTGTCAGCGTGGGCCTGGCGGGCGCCCCGCTGTCGCGTCAGTACGAGTGCGTGCTGACGAGCTGGGGCAGCCACACGCTGGTCACTTGCGACGCCCCCCCGCTGATGGCAGGCACCTATCAGCTACAGGTGGAGGTGGACGGGCTGGGCTATTCGAACAACTTCACAAGCGCGTTCACCGTGCCCATCGTGTTCACGGATGCCTCGCCGCGGGAGGGGTCGATGGCGGGTGGGCTGCCCATGACCATCTCCGGTGAGTGAAAGCCTCTACTTTCTTTAGTCCTACGACGCTTCTCTGGTCTCTTCTATTGGTCACTTTGATGCCCGGCTGCCCCGTCAGGTGGGCTGCATCCCCTCCTCATGCGTATCCTCGTGCACACTCGGTAAAACTGTACACCGTACGGCCCCGCCGCAGGACCTCTATCTCATAACAAGGTTGTACCTGCACGGTGGGTTGTACAGTGCAGATTGTACATGGTTGAGTGGTGATCTGCCGGCCTCCCATCTCAAGGCATCTCTGACACCTAACTGTTTTCCAATACTTGGAGTCTCGCTGGGACCTTCCCGCCAGCGCGTGTATGTGCCAAGCCGTGGCAACCCGAACCTTCACCTTACAGCCCGGCCACCTCAGTCGTAACCAAAACAAGATGAAACAGGCCCCTCCTACTGTTATCTCATATTCCACATCTCCTTTCATTTCTTTTCGCATCTCTTCATATATCTTGTTCCGCATCAGACAGGGTCCATGTTTATGCATTGGAAATCCGAGCCCGTAAACCTTCCCGACGCTTCTCCTGCACCCACCCCATCTCGCTCGACAGGCTCCGCGTTCGCCCCCAACGCGACGGACACCATCGTCAAGCTGGGCGCCACCAACTGCACGGTCGACGTGGCCCAGTCGTCCACCACCCAGATCGTGTGCACGCCCGCCGCGTCCGTCGCAGGCTCCTTCGACATCACCGTCAAGTTGTCCCCGGAGGGCGCCACGTACACCATCCCCTCCCTGCAGTACACGTTCAGCCAGGCGCTCACGCCCATGCTGACGGGCGTGACCCCCACTCGGGGGTCCACTGCTGGTGGCACCTCCCTCACCTTCACAGGGAGCAACTTTGGCACCGCGCCCACCAACGCCGGCGCGCTCATAGTGATCACGATCGAGGGCATCAGCTGCGTCCTTAATGGCGGCATCGTGGAGGACGCCGACGGGGTGCAGAGCGTGACCTGCGTGACGGGCGCCAGCGCGACAAGCGCCGCCCCCGCCCCCGTCGTCTTCTTTGTCTCTGGCAAGGGCCTCGCGATGCATGACCGCGAGGTGGTGGCGAACGCTGGCACAGCCGCCGAGACGCGCAGCGGCAACGGCACCGTCGAGTACTGGTACATCGACCTCTGGAGCCGCCGCACCACCTGGGGGCTGCAGGTGGGTACTTGCAACGGCGGTTGCGTGCACATTGGTTGGGGGCTGCAGGTGGCTGCTGGTGGGCATCGTCTGTTTCATCTTTCATTTGGATCAATAACTCTTTGATCGTCTGCTTGCAAACGCGATTGCGTGCGCACCAGTTGGGGGATGCAGGTTGGGCTGATTGAAATAACGAGGAAGTGAATAGAAAACTGTATCCGGCCGGCAGTGAACGTTCTTGTTTGGCCTTACTTTCCATTATTGTTGCTCACATGCATGTGTCCACCATGGATAGTCTTTGCCTTAGGTCCATGAACCCTTTCCTTATGTCCCTCCTTTCTTGCCCGCAGGTACCTAGCGACCTTGGCCTATGCAGGCACCTGCACCCGTACGCTCTCGCAGTTCCCCGCAGTGGAGGGTGAAAGTGCACTGTGAGTTTTCCCGTCTGACACGCCCCCTTTTCTTCCGCCTCACGTGCTCCGCCACCCTCACCTCCCCCTCCATACACAGGACCCCCCTATTGAGGGCGACAGCGTGGTCATCCCCTCAGGGACCACGGTGCTGCTGGACGTGTCCCCCCCCCAGCTCTTCCTCATCATCATCGAAGGCACGCTGCTGTTCGACGATGAGACCGACCTGACCCTCGACGCCTCGTACATCTTCCTCCGTAATGGCAAGCTGGTCGTGGGCACGGAGGAGAAGCCCTTCAGCCACAGCGCGGTCATCACCATGCACGGGCGGCCCAGCGATAAAGAGCTGCCCATGTACGGCGCCAAAAACATCGCCGTACGCGCCAGCCAGGTGGACATGCACGGGCTGCCCAAGACACCCCCCTGGACGCGCCTGGGGGCGACCGCCGAGCCGGGCGCCTCGGAGCTATTATTAGAGGAGTTGGTCAACTGGGTAGTCGGGGACGAGGTCGTGGTCGCGCCGTCAGGGTACCTGGCGGAGGAGGCCGAGCGTGCGTTCATTATTAATGTCACAACCGAGGGCCTGAGGACGCGGCTGTGGCTGGATCGGGTGCTGCAGTACCGCCACCTGGGCGGCGCGATGGGCACGGTGACGTTTGATGGCGTGCAGGTCAACATGCGCGCGGAGGTGGCGTGCCTGACCCGCAACGTAAAATTCCAGGTAAGGGCGGATGTCGTGGCGGCACGACCTGCCTTGATCATCATAATGGGTGGGGAGGAAGGTGGTGGCGTTTCTGCATGGTTTGGGTATGCGCTTCCCCTTCTCAGCTTTCCTTCTCAACTGCTCACCTCCTTGCCGCCCCCCACCCTTCCCTGGTCCCCTTTCTTGCCCCCGTCCCCCTCCTACCCCCCTCCACTCCCCCCCTCCCCGTATGCGTCATCGGTCGGCGCGCACACCCCTCCTTTCGATCGCAGGGCGACGAGGAGTCCTCCCTGGACCAGTACGGCGCGCACATGCTCATCCACAGCAAGGGCAACGACACGAGCGCGGTCCGCCTCCGCAACGTGGAAGTGCGGCGCGCGGGGCAGGCCTTCCGCTTGGGGCGCTACCCGCTCCACTACCACATGATCGGCTCCGTGTCCAAGTCCTACGTGCGCAACTGCACGGTCCACGACACGTTCAACCGCGCGGTGGCCATCCATGGCGTGCACGGGCTGAGGGTGGAGCACAACGTGGCCTACAACATCATGGGCCACTCCTACTTCATTGAGGACGGGATCGAGACGAGGAACGTGCTGGACGGGAACTTGGGCATTCTCACGCTGCCATCGCACAGCCTGCTCATGACCGATGGTGCGTGGAGTTGAGGAGTTGATACTTATGCTTCCTATGGGACCTGTTTAGGGTTTAGGTGGACCCTAAACAGTTGATCCTTAAGCTTCCTATGGGACCTAATTAGGGTTTAGGGATTAGGTGGACCCTAAACAGTCGATACTTATGCTTCCTATGGGACCTGTTTAGGGTTTAGGGTTTAGGTGGACCTTAAACAGTTGATTCTCATGCTTCCTATGGGACCTGGCAAGTTGCTGCCTTTTATCACAACGGGCACACGAAAAGAATTTGATAGCATTTCCTTTTCTCTGTCGGAGGGTTTCCCGTTAAGCCTGGTTGCTAGTTATCCCTCTGGCCTTTTTAAGCAGCTATCTACTAACTAGCCTGGGGTGCCTTGCCCCCTCTCTACTGTACCTCGGTCCCCACCCACCCCCCTGGCAGGCACACCCGCCACGTTCTGGGTGACCAACCCCAACAACATTGTCCGCAACAACGTGGCCGCCGGCTCTAAGTCGTACGGTTTCTGGTACCGCCACATCCACGAGGTGGACGGCGCCTCCGCCACTACTGCCATCTGCCCCGACCGCACGCCGCTTGGGTTGCACTCCAACAACGTGGCGCACAGCAACCTCAAGTACGGCCTGCGCGTCTTCCCCACCTATCATCCGCGGGCGTACGGGCGCTGCGAGGAGTGGCAAGCGCCCGAACAGGTGAATGATGGACGAGCCACGCCCCTTTCCGCCTGCACCTGCCCCCTCGCACTTCGCACCTTCCTCCCCTTGCAGTGTGAGTAAGTACGCGGCATGTGCAGTGTGCGTATGCACTTTGCTGTTTCTCCATCCGTCCGTCTGTCCATCCATCCTTCCTTCCTTCCTTCCTTCCTTCCTTCCTTCCTTCCTTCCTTCCTTCCTTCCTTCCTTCCTTCCTTCCTTCCTTCCTTCCTTCCTTCCTTCCTTCCTTCCTTCCTTCCTTCCTTCCTTCCTTCCTTCCTTCCTTCCTTCCTTCCTTCCTTCCTTCCTTCCTTCCTTCCTTCCTTCCTTCCTTCCTTCCTTCCTTCCTTCCTTCCTTCCTTCCTTCCTTCCTTCCTTCCTTCCTTCCTTCCTTCCTTCCTTCCTTCCTTCCTTCCTTCCTTCCTTCCTTCCTTCCTTCCTTCCTTCCTTCCTTCCTTCCTTCCTTCCTTCCTTCCTTCCTTCCTTCCTTCCTTCCTTCCTTCCTTCCTTCCTTCCTTCCTTCCTTCCTTCCTTCCTTCCTTCCTTCCTTCCTTCCTTCCTTCCTTCCTTCCTTCCTTCCTTCCTTCCTTCCTTCCTTCCTTCCTTCCTTCCTTCCTTCCTTCCTTCCTTCCTTCCTTCCTTCCTTCCTTCCTTCCTTCCTTCCTTCCTTCCTTCCTTCCTTCCTTCCTTCCTTCCTTCCTTCCTTCCTTCCTTCCTTCCTTCCTTCCTTCCTTCCTTCCTTCCTTCCTTCCTTCCTTCCTTCCTTCCTTCCTTCCTTCCTTCCTTCCTTCCTTCCTTCCTTCCTTCCTTCCTTCCTTCCTTCCTTCCTTCCTTCCTTCCTTCCTTCCTTTTCCTTCCTTCCTTCCTTTCTGCCTTCCTTTCTGCCTACCTGCCCGCCCGCCCGCCCGCCCGCCCGCCCGCCCGCCATCCATCCATCCATCCATCCATCCATCCATCCATCCATCCATCCATCCATCCATCCATCCATCCATCCATCCATCCATCCATCCATCCATCCATCCATCCATCCATCCATCCATCCATCCATCCATCCATCCATCCATCCATCCATCCATCCATCCATCCATCCATCCATCCATCCATCCATCCATCCATCCATCCATCCATCCATCCATCCATCCATCCATCCATCCATCCATCCAGCCAGCCAGCCATCCATCCATCCATCCATCCGTCCATCCATCCATCCGTCCATCCGTCCATCCATCCATCCACCCATCCACCCATCCACCCATCCATCTATCTATGTACTATCTCTTTTTCACTCTCTTTCCTACCCCCCTCTCCGTCTCTCTTGTTCCGTCGCCTGCATCCTTCCACAAATGCATACACACGCTCGTTCATGCACATGCGCCCATTCACCCCCTCCCCTTACCCCTCCGCCCATCCCACCCACGCATACGCACTCTCTCTCTCTATATATATTCTATATATATATTCTCTCTCTCTATATATATATCTTCCACATGCCCATCTCACCTCCGTAATTTGTCATTCCCAATGAATATATATATCTTCTATATATATCTTCTCTCTCTCTCTCCCTCTCTCTGTCTCTCTCTATCTCTCTACCTCTATCTATCTATCTCTATCTCTATCTCTATCTATCTATCTCAAACACACACACACATACACAAGCTCACCCACACTCACACACACACACACTTGGGCACGCAGGCGGTCTTCTCTGGCCTCACCGCCTACCGCAACGGCATGAAAGGAGCCATCGCGACGGAGACGAGCGCGATCACCTTCGTCGACTTCAAGGTCGTCGACAACGGGTTCGGCCCCGAGGGCTCCGCCTCGGTGGTCAACGGGAAGGACCACGGCGGCGGCATCGAGTTTGCCTGGATCCTGCGATACGCCAACCGCGTCATCAACAGCACCATCGTGGGCACTGTGGGTGCGGACATCGCCATCCCTGCGTTGGACCCAAGGGGCGTCCGCGGCTTCCTCACGCAGTCGCTGAGCAGCCAGCTGTACGTGGACGGGCTCAAGCTCATCAATTTCGCCAAGCCGGAGGTGTACGCGCTCGAGGCGTGCGCCAAGTGCAAGACGTTCCAGGGGGGGGCGACGACGTACTTCTCTCGCGTCAGCATGACCAACGTGACCAACTTCGCGCACTGGACGTGGCCGCACCAGGTGGGTGGCAAGGGTGGTGGTCTCATTGATATGACCTGATGTTGTCTGTAGATACAACCAGGTCGCACCAGGTGGGCGGCAGTGAGTGTTGATGAGTACGACCAGACGTGGCTCCATCAGGTGGGAGTTGGGTGGGAAAAAAAAGAGGGGGGGGGGGGAAAGGGATAGGGAGGGGAAGGGGGCAAAGAGTGGCGGGTAGGCGGGGGGGGGGGGAGCACATTCAGAATATTTTCTGGTTCGTATCTTTGACAGTTTGGTTGCCACCTACTGACATTATGGTTTTCCAGTTCCTTACCCAAGTCGGCCTCAAATTGCTGCTTACCTTTCATTTTGTCGTCCGGCAACCATGGCTGCTGGGCCATCGCCTCTATATCCTCCCCCCCCCCCCCCCCTCAGGGCCAATGGCGGGACCAGGATGGCACACTGCTTGGTGCTGCCGGCCGCCACATGCTGTATGCCGACCCCATCTTCCGCCCCACCGAGTGCAGCACGCGCGCGGGTGTGGTCAACGGGCTGGTCTGCAACGCGGGACAGGAGTTCCGTCGGGTGGGCCTGAACGGTCACGGCCCGGAGGCGCTTCGGTTCTACCCGCTGCTGGTGACGCACCGGGGGGCGACCGACACGAGAACCTCGCGCGTGGAGTTCCTCAAGTACAATGACTTCGGGTGCGTGGGTCACTGTAGGGCCATGAATGTGTACAATGACAACGGGTGCGTGGGTCACTGTAAAGCCATGAATGTGTACAGTGACAATGTGAGTGTGGGTCACTATAGGGCCATAAATGTGTACTCTGTGGTATTGTCTAGTCATGGGATGACAACAGGTACGCTGACATTGGAATGCTATTGGTGGCGTGCTACACAGAAGTGCGTGGTACTGTACATGGTGATGGTTGGTAGTACAACAACGACTACATGGGCACCCAGAACAACCACCTCTGTTTTTTTCAGAGCAGCCATTGGTACCACGCATGTGTCAGCTGTTTATGGGACGGAGGCACTTGTGCGTTTTGCGGTACCCAACGCGATGATTCATGGCACCGCATTCACTTGGTGGTGGTTGGACGAGGTACCCGCGCCTTGCTTCTGTTGTAGCCTCCCATCGACTACTTCGTTGATCGCGCCCTGCATCCAGTATTTCCGTTGTCGCGCCACTCAAGTAACAACTTTTGACAATTGGTCGCCTTTTGTAAGCTCTCCTTTCCCTTTGCTGCATGCATTGCCCGGTCGCGCCGCTTACTCCGCACACATAATTGTCTCGGCCTAGCTTCCTAAGTCCTCTCCGCGCACATGCTCTGATCGTACTCCTTCCCCCCCCCCCTGCAGGTACGAATTCGCGGTCATCACCGGCCGCAAGTACACCCTCTCCTGGGGCACCCCCATGCGCGTGGACCCTTCGGTGTTCAACCTCCAGTTCATCGAGCCAGCGATGTCCGCAAGTGATTGGTTCATCTTTGAAACCGAGCAGATGGAGGTGGAGGACCACTTCAACATGTACCGCAGCTGGGTAGGGCCCCTGCCGGAGCTGGCACAGAACAGCACGCCCGTCGCTCTCGTGTCACCGCACGGCGCCCATTTCTACAACAAGACGCTCAACGCGAACAACGACACCGTCCACACGTTGTGAGTTATGGGACCGAATAGGGAGCGGAATGGTGGTATAGATAAGCAAAGGCATTTGCTCGTTCAGCAGAACATTTCACGCAAACAGTGACACTGGGCACAAGACACAGGGCTACCGACGGTACCTAGTAAAGGAACGTAAGATCACTGAGCTCCCAAGAAGACCAGCATTTGATTGAATACAATAAGTGGAGCCCTGCCACAAATGCAGCAGTTACAGTGGCCTTAAGGTTTCTCAGCCCGCACGCCGAAGCAAGAAGCCTCCAGGGTGGAAGGGAAAGAAACAAATGCGGATCATTGCCGGCCTAGCTTGCTTAAGGCACGGTCTGCTGGCACACACAAGCTGACATCTCCTAAATTAAGTAACATTGGCATGCATCACACGCCAGCCTGAACAGTGCTGAAAACGCCACTACAAATAACGTGGCCACACACACCCAGGCTAGTGCGTTAACCGTACAGGTAGTCGTACAAGGTTCTTAAGACTGACAAGCATAAATCTCGCCCATCGACCCCTTGGGCCGGTCCAAGTACACTAAACAATAACTAATCACGACTTACTAAAACGTTCAGCCAAAGATTCGTTAAGCAGCCAGCCGACCACCCTACAGGTCCCTAGCTTCACAGCCGGTGCACTACTAACAAAACAATAACAAATTTTTGCAACCAAGTCGTAGAAACCTACTATTAATTTTTCTGACCACTAAACAATAGTCGCCGACCCTTGTAAGCAACCGGGTCATCCAAGGAAAATTCAGGCGAGCATGAAACCCTTTGTACATATCGAATTAGTCAGCCCATGTCGCAGACAGCCTTCCGCATCGCAGGCCAAGGCATAGCGTCCCTTTCCTTCCCGCATGCGTTAACCAAACTACTTTCAGAGAAAACCGATTTATTTTTTTATTTTTGGTATTCGTTGCGTGCGTTGTCCTTATGTAATAAACTGTGCAGCTGCACTCTAAGAAGCAAACCAGTTATGTTGATTGTAAGTTTGAAGAAGATTGTTCCCAGTATATCATTGTGGAGCTATCTTCACCGCAAGTCCCACGGAAGGGGGCTCTCCCACCCACGCTGACTCCACCTGCCACGTCACAACTGGCATTGGGCCGCTTGACAGGCTCCTTGTCCCCCATCTTCTTCAACCCCCCCCCCTTTCCTCCTTTACCCTCGTTGCTGCCCTTTCCCCTACCGCCCACCCCAACCAACGCCACTGGCAGCAGAATACCGCCCGCAACCTCTTTTCTCAACCGTAACCTTTTCTCTCGGCCCATGTTTTTGCCCCACCACCCTTACAAACACACACGGCTTGCCCTCCCCACAGCTATGTCGCGGGCGACACCACGCAAGCACTTACGATCCAGCGCAGGGCATGCCCTGAGACCGGCTGCGCCGTCATCAACTACTTCGACGGGTTTGTGAACCGGACGGTCACCCTATCACAGACAGCCAGCTGGCCGGACGACATGACGATCGGCGGCGGTTACCCGCTGGATGGGGACAGCATCGTCGTGCCTCTGGGTGGGTGGGAGGTCCCAGAGTGTGAGCATGTAGTACTGGTGTCATGTGGTACTAATTTGGTGTACTTGGCAACAGAAGAAGCCACGTTTTTTAGGCTACCAAGTTCCTGGTACTTGGCATTGACTTTTTGGGTGGCCTATCTGGAGCAAGTCAAGCAAGAGACGGTGACGCGTGGTTCCCTCCTCCAGGAAGTGGGGCACATGGCAGCGTTATGTGACACGACTTCATAATGCTGCTGAATCATGTTATACATGCCTTCCGGGGGAATGCCACAGAGTTAACTTCATGAATGCCACCCCCACGTCACCGTGCAATTTTGCATGGCGCGGCACTGCCATCCGGGGCCTCTCCTGCCCCTGCGATCATCCTCTAGTGGCACGAGATGAAAAGTCTTCGAAGTCTGTAAAGCTTTTTTAGAGCTTCGTTCAAGGTTCCAGTCACTCGTGTCATGCTCACAACAGCCGGCTCCTGCCCTTGCCCTGCCGCCGCTTGCTGTCTCTTGTTGTCGCCTCGTTCCTCCACCTGGCAGGCACTCTGCTGATCGTGGACCGCAGCACGCCGGCGCTGGTCAACGTAACCGTCCAAGGCTACATTGAGGTTTCCGACATCGCCGACATCAACCTGACGGCGGAGAACATCCACATCCAGATGGGCGGCCGCCTGCGCATCGGAAACTCGACCAACCCCTTCACGCACAAGGCCACCGTGACGCTCACGCGGTACACGGGGCCGGCCACGCGGCGCAAGCTGCTGGACTTGGACGAGTTTGTGTACCCCGAGCCGGTCCAGACGGGCGGGCTGCTGGTGGATGGGGAGCTGATCGTGGCCGGCGTGGTGCGTGCGGCCGCGAGAATTATTCCTCTCAAAATTCTCCTCTTACTATTGATTGTCTAGTTATTATTGTTGTTATCATTATTATTATTGTTGTTATTGTTATTGTTATCATCATTATTATCTTGTCAAGGTATCTACGTGGGATAGATGGAATACACTAGGACGCCGTGTGGGGCGGCGGGGGGGGGGGGGGGGGGGATTTTAGCTGTTGTATGGTCATAATTATGTGCAACTGTCATGTGTGCAAGAGAGAGGAGGGGTGGCGTGTGGCGCGGCATAAATCCATGGAATACCCATCTTGACAAAGCAGTCACAAAGCAGTCACAAAGTAGTCACGGAGGCATCGGGCACGGAGCATGAGATGGATGCCTGATCGCACAAACGTAAAGAATAGAGCTTAGGGGAAAGCGACCCCTTAGGAACATGGGTCGCCTCAGCGAAGCCTAGGAAGCGCGTGTTCCCAACATGCTCTTTGTGTGTGTGTGTGTGTGTGTGTGTGTGGTCACTATAGCGTATAGTAGTGTGTGTGTGTGTGTGTATGGTGCTTCCCGGTCAGTTGTCAATGCAGGCATTTTGATCTTCAATCAGGATTTGGTTGAGTGGATAGCAATACATGAGTTTTTTTTGCTCAACCAGACAAATATGTTAACAGGTTATGCCCTTTGCTTTCTTTTATGGCCATGCACAGGAGTAGCGCATGCTTTGTTTGCGGCACGACTTTTTCACACGGTTTTTAGCATTTTGTTTATCCTATCTTCTATCGTTTGATCATATCATATACATGGTTTTTAGCATTTTGTTTATCCTATCTTCTATCTTTTGATCATATCATATTATGAGCGTATCTCTCTTGCTCTCAACTCCCGTGGTCTCCTCAGGAGCGGCGCATGGTCTTGTGTATTGAGATTGCATTCCGCCCTGCCCTGCCCTCGGATGCACCTCGCAGGAGCGGCGCGTGACCTGGACGCGGCTGGTGGAGACAGTGGAGGCGGGCGCCAGCAGCATCCTGGTGGCCGACAACGTGGACTGGGTGGCCGGCGACGAGCTGGTGCTGGCGCCCACAGGGTGGGACCCAAGGGAGGCCGAGAAAGTGACCGTGGCCTCCATCGCGACCGAGGGCTCTGCGGTACGCGCTTGGGCCCTGCTACTTCTTTGCAAGGCAACATCAACTGGAGGCTAAGAATTGGACTCCGATTTATTGGTTGGATTCTTTTTTTAATTAGGGTTTTGGCACGTGGCTGTGTGCTCAGCTCGTACTTTGGCTCGTTTCACCAGGGCTCCTGTTGCCAACGTTACCGGAATAACGGTTTATAATTTTTTTTTTTAACAATACCTGTGGGAACTATGGCATCTCATGAACTTGTATGTACAATGGCTGAAGCTCTGCCTAAGTGCCATACTCAAGCTATTACTGTCAATAATACTGTAATATTTCACTGTCGATAATACTCGGCACAACTGTAAACCTGGGCATGCTCATGTTGACTCGAAACCCCTCAAATGCATACCTCCCCGCTGCCTGGCAGGTGCGTGTGACGCTCACGGGGTCCGTCACCTACCGCCACGTGGGTGAGATCATCCAAGTGGGCGACAGCACAACGACCGTCGACCTGCGGGGCGAGGTCGGCCTGCTCACGCGCAACGTCGTCGTCCGCGGTGCGCCGGGCAGCTCCGACCCTGGCATCCGCTACGGGTGCACCATCTGGGCCGAGCAGTTCACCTGGCCAGGGGCTCTGGAGATCTCCAACGTGCAGGTGCGCGGGTGTTCAGTCGCCTCTTCCATGACCCAACGTGTTTGCTGTGCAGGTGTACGCCAGAGGCACGGGCTCGCTCCCTCTTGCTGCGCGTGTTTAGATATCCACTTGTATCAACTCCAGCTGTAGCGTGCACACGCATGATAATCGGTGGCTGGCTTGCTCCCTACATCTGCCTCATTATTCGGGCTCACAGTTAGTCATGGGTCTCTTGTCAAGAGGCCATTTTGGAACAAAAGGTCTCGCTTCTCCCCCTGTGGTCTATTAATGAGTCATGGCTCGTTGTCAAGCGGCCTTGCTAATAGGTAGTAATTTAACCCTTTCTAGACCTCCCTTTAACCCCCCTCCCTCCCCCGCCTTTCCCTCCCTTTGGTCGCGCGCGCCCCCTCCCCTCCTTGGTCCCGCTCGTCCCCTTAACCCTCGTTCATCCCCTCCCCTCCCCTTGGTCGCGTTCGCCAGTTCAACGAGTGCGGCCAGGCGGCACGCGGCCATGCGGTGATCGCCCTCTTCGACAGCGAGGACGCGGCCAACGGCTCGTTCATCCGCTCATGCAGCTTCGTCAACAACAACCACGGCGCGCTGGCGCTGCACAACACGTACGGTGCGTACTGTATGATAGGGTGCACTGTACCGTACTGTATGATAGGGTGTACTGTACCGTACTGTGTGTAGGACTGCACCCTGAACCGGACCAGGTATAGGAAAGTGCTGCATACGGCACCATGTGTACGACAGTGCACCTGACGAAACGGTGTATAGGGCCCCATGTACATGTGTCATGCCGTCTCATCTACGGCTTTGCAAGGCAACCACCTCTTGTGGTTGGATTGCGAACACGTTGCTGCACTATAGTGACCCGCTGGTACACTGTACCCTAAAGGCAACCCCCTTGTGTGGAAACGTGGTTCCGTGAGGTTCCCGTGGGTGGCTGCTATGTACCAACGATTTGGTAGCCATCATGACCCGGATTCCTCCCCCCCCCCCCCCCCCCGCCGCCCCTTCCCGCCCCCTCTCGTTACCCCCCTTGTTACCCCCCATTGAAGATCTCTGTACCTAAACCCTAAACCCTAAACCCCCCTCACTGTCCGGCTGCTTCCCTGCCCTTGACGCCCCCTTTTGTCCCTGTCCCTTATTTCATACACCCTGTTTCACATTCTTGACTCCTTTCTGCTATCGCATGCAACAAGTTCTGCAACCGTGTGGTCTCTCCCCTGCGCAGCACCGTTATGGGATGCTGACTACCCCTGCCCTCTGCCCCCCATGTGCTGCCTTATGAACCCCCATGCCTGGCAGGCATCGAGTTCTCCAACAACGTTGTCTTCAACGTGTACGACGCGTCGGCTGTGTCCATCTGGTCGGGCAGCGGCCACAACATCACCCGCAACCTCATCATTGGTGTGTGTGGGTGGTTATGGTGGTCGGGGGGGGGGGGGGCGCACGGGGGGGGCATCCTGGCCACAACATGACCTGCGACCTCAATAGTGTATGCTGGCAGCGTTGGTAGCAGTGGCAGTGGCTGCATGTGTGCCTTTCCCTGCATCGATATCATGGGTGTCTGTGAGGTAGTGGCGGTCATGGGTGGCTGTGAGCTAGTGGCGGTGGGTGCTTGTGTTTCTCTGGTCGGGCCCCGGAGTCCACTGACTGCTACTACATGCCGCCGCTGTCTTCCTTTCAGCGTAGTCAATACATCCCGGTGTGCACAACCTGCAACGAGGCTTTCTGAAGGATGCAATCAAATCAAATCGAAACAGACCGTGGGATCCCTTGATGGGGGATAGCCCTGGGGTTCCCCCTGCAGGCCATGGCTGCAGGACATGGCTGCAGGCCACGCTCCCTGGGGAGAAGGTTCTTCCCTGCAGCCATGGGGTGCAGGGCCGTTGCGGCGATGCAGAGGTCATCGCATGCTGCATTGTATGTGGTGGCCGTGCATCTCATACCCTGCCGGCATGGACAAGGTGCTTCCCTGTGCTGATCGTATCGTGATGCCGTCTGAGCTTAACACCTTTATCTATGCTGCAATAATAGTACTAGTGTGTGTTAGGCAATACTATTGATCGTGGTGCCGTCTGAGCTGATGGTGACGTTCTTCACACCCGTGTGGCGTTCTGCACGCCTGAGCTCTTACACCCTGCAGGCGTGGAGAAGGTGCACGAGGGCAAGAGCTCCTTCGACACCGACAAGGTGTCCGCCGTGGAGGTGAGGGGGGGCATAGAAACCTGAAACCTTGGTCTTGTTCGGTGCAATACCACCTTTGATAGAAACCCGAAACCTTGGTCTTGTTCGGTGCAATACCACCTTTGATAGAAACCCGAAACCTTGGTCTTGTTCGGTGCAGTACCACCTTTGATAGAAACCCGAAACCATGGTCTTGTTCGGTGCAATACCACCTTTAGCGCAGACAGCACGAAGCGGCTGTCGCGCTGAGTATGGCCTTGCAAGGCAAACCATCCACATGTGTGAAGTACAGCCAAACAAGCTGTGGGCGTGTGAGGATATGCGAGGGAACCCACGGGCTGCAATTCAGCAGTCTATGATGCGACGGGGGTGGAACGGTGCATGGTTCGGGAGCGTTTGCTGGCATCAGCTGCCTCTATCGACAACGCAGTCGGTCAACATGGCTGCCCAGTAGGTGCGCGTGGATAGAAACTAAACCCTGGATGCCCAAGTTATAAGGGGTGTACCCATAAGCAATGCCAGCACTTGTTTTGTGTCGCATGCTCCTGTTTGTGAGCATTTCTTGCTTTCCTTGTCCAGGATGATTGTCAAAGTGATGTACTCTGACCCTTGGAGAATGGTTCAAACTTGAATAGACTGACCCTTGGAGAATGGTTCAAACTTGAATAGACTGACCCTTGGAGAATGGTTCAAACTTGAATAGACTGACCCTTGGAGAATGGTTCAAACTTGAATAGACTGACCCTTGGAGAATGGTTCAAACTTGAATAGACTGACCCTTGGAGAATGGTTCAAACTTGAATAGACTGACCCTTGGAGAATGGTTCAAACTTGAATAGACCTTGGATCTTTTTAGGAGAACAAACGTTGGGAATGGTTCATACTAACACCATCCCGCCATGCCCCGCACACCCTGCAGGTCTACTCCCTGGGCAACATTGTGCGGGACAACGTGGCGGCCGGCAGCGACATGATCGGCTTCCGGGTGCTGGCGGATATGTGCGCTGACGTGGCGACCAGCGGCTACTCGCTGCTCTTCCGCGACAATGTCGCCCACACGGCGCTCATAGGGCTGTTTTTAGGGTATGACACGCTGCCCAGCGTGACGTGCACCAGCGTCAACCGGTTCACCGCATACAGGGTACGCGTGCGCGCGGCTTGGAGAATGATATAGCACCTGTAAGAAAGTATAGTGAAAGGGGTATCCTAGATACTATGCTCGATATAGGGTCATTCTATATACTAAGCTCGATATAGGGGATACCCATCCTGACCCACCCCTCTGCGGTTGGCCAGGGATCTTTGAAAACTCCCGCTGTCGGCGCGTTTTTGCGGACCCTCGGATGCGGGTGCTGCGTAATGGCATGCACATTTTTGAAAGAAAGCGTACCCACAGAGCCCCGCAACTTTTCACTAACAATATAACATATATAATATTATATATTTACCCTCAGAACCCCACTTCTTTTCCGTTCTTTTGGACTTCTCTGTCTGCCGATTTACCATCATGGCGTCGCCAATATCGTGACTGGGATGACATCGTGGTGATGGCATCTCGGTGTCTTGTCAAGGTCCCATGTTCCTACTGCCCTCTCTTCCTCACAACCCTCCCTCCCTCCATCCCCTTGCGTATGCTGCTCATGTTGCCCTTCCCCTTAAGCCCCCCAGCGCTGGGACTTTGGCATCAACTAATAAGCCCTCCTTGATGAATAAAGGCTGGGTCTTCTATTCCTTTGGTGTCTTAAATTACCGCCCTCTAGTGGGACTTGGGCATCAACTAATAAGGCCTCCTTGATGAATAAAGGCTGGGTCTTCTATTCCTTTGGTGTCTTCAATTACTGCCCTCTAGTGGGACTTTGGCATCAACTAATAAGGCCTCCTTGATGAATAAAGGCTAGGTCTTCTATTCCTTTGGTGTCTTCAATTACTGCCCTCTAGTGGGACTTTGGCATCAACTAATAAGCCCTCCTTGATGAATAAAGGCTGGGTCTTCTATTCCTTCGGTGTCTTCAATTACTGCCCTCTAGTGGGACTTTGGCATTAACTAATAAGCCCTCCTTGATGGATAAAGGCTGGGTCTTCTATCCCTTTGGTGTCTTCAATTACCGCCCTCTAGTGGGACTTTGGCATCCATTCTTTTACTTGCAAAAAGTGTCAATATCCTGTGTCGTTGGTGTCTCCTTTTGTCCCCCCCCCCCCCTCCTTCCCCCCCCCCTTAACCCCCCCAGTGCTGGGGCTGTGGCATCAGCTAATGAGACCTCATTGATGAATAAAGTTATTCTACTCATTGATGTATATTCTATTCCGTTGGTGGCCCCGGCCCCCCTTCCCCCCTCGTGCCCAGTGCTGGGACTTCGGCATCCTGGCGGCGTCCCACGTGCCCAGTGTCGAGATGTCGCGCGTGACGCTCGTCGACAACCGCATCGGGCTGACCATCAACAAGCGCGGCGGCATGGACGACGAGGGCCCCCACGTGCACATGACAAACTCGCTCGTCGTGGGCTACACCAGCGGCGGCATCTGTGCCGACCCGCCCCACAGCCGGCCCTGCGGCTCGTCTCGGGGGGCGGGCGCTGAGGTGTGGGGGATGCAGAGCTCCTCTTTCGCGCTCAAGTTCACGCACGGGCCGCCCAAGGCGTGGGATGGGGTACGTGGTGGATTGCTACAGGAGCATGGTGGGGGATGCAGACCAGGGATATCCAGGGTGCATGTGGGAGGGGTTATGGGCCGCCCAAGGGGTGGGACGGGGTATGTGGCGATGCTGAGAAACCAATGTTTGGGACTGCACAGATGAGTAATGGTGCCTACAGGTGGGATTGGGTGCGTGACGTGAGGCAGCTTTATGCTCAAGCGAGAGCGCATGATGCTGAAGATTCTGATGACCGGTAGAGAGTTCGTGGGCGAGAACCAGTGGGCAAGAACTATCGAGCCATTTCAGTTTTCACGTTTGTTGATTTCTGATCTGACGACCATGTTTATCGGATATGTGATGTCAAGAAGACAAGGACATATCCGACGACACCGTTGACCGAAGCGGCCGAGTGCTGAAGGATCCTTTGCTGTGCACTGGACGGGCCCAAGATGACGGGAGGGCCTAGGGGGGGAGGGCAAAGCGGGACGGGGAGGAACATGAGGGACGTCGAGGGCAAGCTTGCTCTTGAATTCGTTGACACTTGGCAGCGTGGTAGTCCCGTTTGAATAAACACCTCTTCTTTGATAGCGTTCTTTGATAGCAACTGACTGCCAAGTGGCGGCGGTTATGGGCATGTGGAGTATGGATGTCGTCCCTTGCGACCGTTGCGCCAGTTCGAAACAAAGTATTGCTAACATCGTGCGTCGGATATTATTGGCAATGTGCGGTTGGGTTCAGAGCTGACAGGCGCCAGTCGCACTGGTGTGCATGCTCCTAGGGAGTGCCCCTCATTGTGTCCATTGAGAACAGGTCCGCCATTTTTAGCGAAGGGACTGGCTAGCGCGACCTCGCCATCCCCCTGACAGCACACGCTGCGCCCGCGGCCACCCTTTTGCCCCCCCCGGCTTCCTAACCACCAGGCCAAGCTCTACCCGACCATCAACGGCTACATGCAAGTCACCAACGTGACATTTGCTGGTTTCAGCGGTGCGGATGCGTGCGGCGTTGTCAACGCCGCCATCACCAACAACCAGAAGATTCCCGACGCCTTCCACCCGCATTTCTTCAAGGGCATCACCCTCATCGGTAGGGGGGGCTACTTGTCCTTGGGTGCACTGTTTCATGTATATGTTTGTTGGCCTTCCACCCGCATTTCTTCCAGGGCATCACCCTCCTTGGTATGGTCAATTACACGGGCTCATGCATGTATTTTCTGTGTTGTTCTGGTTGGTCGCAGTCACCGTTACAAGGTCTGTAGTCCTTTAGTGCATGGGTTCATTTTTATATAGCGGCTGGCCAAGCTATTCCTATCTGTACGGGGGTGGCAACGCTGAAGGATGATCGCTCTAATGGGTGTCACAGTGGTAGTGCCGGTTCGCGGCTGGGAAGGCCGGTCCACGGCTGAGATTGTCCCTGGCCCCAACCCATGAGGGCGGTCCGGGTACAGAGACATGTAGGGGGTACCCTTCAGTTCAATGCCGCGATCTGGGATGGAGCAGGTAGGATTGAATAGAAAGTCGAGTAGGCGAGAATTGAGGCAAACTATGCCATTTCAACTTGTGCCTGTATACTCCAGGCAGGATGCGACTAAATGGGAGCCTGCGTGGATGCCTCATGCTTACAAACGTAACCGTTCCTCTCCATCCTCTCCATCGTGCATTACTCCCCGTTCCCCCCCCCCCCCCCCCCCTCCTTGCTCCCCCCTCATGGGTGCGGGGGAAACTTGCAAGCCGCTAACCTACTTACACCCACACCCACACCGCATGCTGCCCCCCCCCCCCCTCCCCCCCTCCTTGCTCCCCCCTCATGGGTGCGGGGGAAACTTGCAAGCCGCTAACATACCCACACCCACACCCACCCCGCATGCTGCCCCCCCCCCCCCCCCCCCCTCCTTGCTCCCCCCCTCATGGGTTCCGGGGAAACTTGCAAGCCGCTAACCTACCCACACCCACACCCACACCGCATGCTGCCCCCCCCCCCCCCCCCCCCCCGTCCTTGCTCCCCCCCTCATGGGTGCGGGGGAAACTTGCAAGCCGCTAACCTACCCACACCCACACCCACACCGCATGCTGCCCCCCTCTGCTGGTTGCTGGCAGACGTGGTGCCCGAAGCCATCCTGCGGCTGCACCCTCCAGACCCCGGGTGGCGCAACCCGAGTGATTGCGGCGATATGGACTGCGATGGCCCGCTGCACGCCATGCTCAAGGTATGGATGTACTGTCCTTATTTGTTTTGTCGTGCCAGGCCATGCCCAAGATATGGTGGTGTCCTTCTCTTGTGAGCATGCCTGGCCGTGCTCAAGGTGTGGTTACAGTGTCCTTTTCTTGTGAGCATGCCTGGCCGTGCTCAAGGTGTGGTTACAGTGTCCTTTTCTTGTGAGCATGCCTGGCCGTGCTCAAGGTGTGGTTACAGTGTCCTTTTCTTGTGAGCATGCCTAGCCGTGCTCAAGGTGTGGTTACAGTGTCCTTATCTTGTGAGCATGCCTGGCCGTGCTCAAGGTGTGGTTACAGTGTCCTTTTCTTGTGAGCATGCCTGGCCGTGCTCAAGGGATGGTGGCTATAACATCCTTTGACCAGTTGTAGTATACCGTACAATGGATGCATTGTACAAGGGGGGGGGGGGCTAAAGGTTTCATGCTTGGTGCACGGCACAAGGGGCCTTCACTAATGCACTCACCTCACCACCCTGGCTTCCCAGTTCCTCGTATTTACTATGTAGGGAACACCACCCTCGCCTCCCGGTTCCTCTTATTTACTATGTAGGGAGCACCACCCTCGCCTCCCGGTTCCTCTTATTTACTCTAGTGAATAGAGTGCACATGACGATGCTTTGGTCGCATCAACACAGCACGTGCATCAGTACCCCGTGTTGCTGCCGTTTCTAGCCTCCGCCTCCACCACATGACTCCCAGCCCCGCACCGCTTGCGCAGGCCAAGGGTGGGATCCTCCTCCTCCTCATCATCATCATCATCATCATCATCATCATCATCATCATCATCATCATCATCATCATCATCATCATCATCATCATCATCATCATCATCATCATCATCATCATCATCATCATCATCATCATCATCATCATCATCATCATCATCATCATCATCATCATCATCATCATCATCATCATCATCATCATCATCATCATCCTCCTCCTCATCCTCATCATCCTCCTCCTCATCCTCCTCATCCTCCTCATCCTCCTCATCCTCCTCATCCTCCTCATCCTCCTCATCCTCCTCCTCATCATCATCATCATCCTCATCATCCTCATCATCCTCATCATCCTCATCATCCTCCTCATCCTCCTCATCCTCCTCATCCTCCTCATCCTCCTCATCCTCCTCCTCATCCTCCTCCTCATCCTCATCATCCTCATCATCCTCATCATCCTCATCATCCTCATCATCCTCATCATCCTCATCATCCTCATCATCATCATCATCATCATCATCATCATCATCATCATCATCATCATCATCATCATCATCATCATCATCATCATCATCATCATCATCATCATCATCATCATCATCATCATCATCATCATCATCATCATCATCATCATCATCATCATCATCATCATCATCATCATCATCATCATCATCATCATCCTCCTGCTCATCCTCATCCTCCTCATCATCATCGTCATCCTCCTCATCCTCCTCCTCATCCTCCTTCTTGGCTTCAACCCCACGCGTACTTCCTCTCCCATGGGACTTCCCTTCCTGCGCCTGGCCCCCGCACCCACCCACCCTCTCACCTCATCCCTCAGGACATGGACGGCAGCATCTTTGGCGGCGTAAACATGACCGTGCTGGGCCACTTTGACACGGCACGCGCGCTCGCCCAGCAAGGCGTGGAGCTGTTCGCGCCCCCCTGCGTGCTCCACGAGGACTGGCGCGCCTACAAGTGCGCAGGCTCCAGCCACAGCCTCTTTGTGATTCAGAGCATGGACGCCGACAGCGAGTCACGGCGGGTGGCGCCCGTCACGCTCGAGCAGGGGGGCGTCAGCGACATCCTCAATGGGCCTCAGGTGGGTGCATGCGCCGGATAGATGACCACGTGCATGTGTGGGTTTAGATTAAAGGGGGTCGTCTTATTCGTTTTATATGTATGCTAGTAATAGTTTCCTCACGAACTGATCGTGCCATGGTCGCGGCATGCCACGTCTGGGCGCGCGTTGAACAGCATCAAAATACTAGTACTGTATACCTAGCACGTGGAACCAAGGGGAGAGCCGTTACCTGTCTCGCTCCGCTGAGGAGATTGGGCTTCATCCCGAAACTAAATTTGTCTGGGTCATCGCGCCCCGGGTAAGGGTCGTATCTCCTAATAAGGTGTCATCATCCGTGGTATCGGTCGATAGGCAGGTCATCTCACACACGTCTGATCGACGATGGTCACACGGTGGTTCGGGTATGGTAGATCGGTCACACCCCTGATCTGGGTTGGTCATGTGGGGTGTTCTTCTCAACGACACGTGGGATGCAGGAGCAGGTATCGTCAATGCGGCGCCCATCGCCCTTCTCCCTTGACGCCCTGGCTCCCGGTCCCTTGTTCTTTCGCCCCCTTTCCCCCCCTTCATTTCTCCCCCTCATCCCTACACCCCACCCCTACTCCCACCCCACGTGCCTCATGTTGACAAAACCCAACCCGCGGCAGGACCACGGCTGGTGCTTCGGCTACACCTGCCAGGAGCGGCTGTCCACCTTTTGGACGTACGTCCAGACGGGGTATCATGCCAACGTGGCGTTCACAGGGACGCCGCCCAAGATCATGCGGCTGCACCTGCCGTACGCTGCTTCCCACGAGGTGGGGCGCGACTTCTTGAAGATATTGTTTATGGTTAGAGGTATTCAAGGCACTATGATGGCCCAAGATCGTGCGGCTGCCTATCGACTTACATTTGATGCTTGAGAGAATCAACCAGAATCAACCAGAATCAACCATGCTTGCACATGCTTGCACATGCTTGCACATGCTCGCACATGCTTGCACATGCTCGCACATGCTTGCACATGCTTGCACATGCTTGCACTTGCTTGCACATGCTCGCACATGCTTGCACATGCTTGCGCATGCTTGCACATGCTTGCACATGCTTGCACATGCTTGCACATGCTTGCACATGCTTGCACATGCTTGCGCATGCTTGCGCATGCTCGCACATGCTCGCACATGCTTGCACATGCTTGCACATGCTTGCACATGCTTGCACATGCTTGCACATGCTTGCACATGCTTGCACATGCTTGCACATGCTTGCACATGCTTGCACATGCTTGCACATGCTTGCACATGCTTGCACATGCTTGCACATGCTTGCACATGCTTGCACATGCTTGCACATGCTTGCACATGCTTGCACATGCTTGCACATGCTTGCACATGCTTGCACATGCTTGCACATGCTTGCACATGCTTGCACATGCTTGCACATGCTTGCACATGCTTGCACATGCTTGCACATGCTTGCACATGCTTGCACATGCTTGCACATGCTTGCACATGCTTGCACATGCTTGCACATGCTTGCACATGCTTGCACATGCTTGCACATGCTTGCACATGCTTGCACATGCTTGCACATGCTTGCACATGCTTGCACATGCTTGCACATGCTTGCACATGCTTGCACATGTAGTGGCTTGCCAGGACCGTGGCTTGATGGCTATGCTTCGTGAGAATCTGTGTGTGTGTGTGTGTGTTATCAGTGTGGATAATTACATCATTGGCCTAAGCTTCCTTGCTCATCTCTTTTTTAATCTCCCGAATGGCATCATATTGGCTATCCCGTGTGCTTGGTTTTCTAATCCATCTTTTCCAGGAGGTGCTGGTCACCATCGACTTTGACATCTCCAACCGGCGCTTTGTCTGGGTGCGGGGTGTCGGCCGCCTGACCGCACGCCCCTCAGCGCCTCAGCTGGGCCAGGGGCTGACGCACGGCTCCTATTTCTTTGATGAGGCAACGTCCACGATGACAATGTTGCTCAAGGGCGGCCGGTGGGCGGAGATCCGCGTAGAGCCCGTGATCCAGGTGGGTCTCTTGTTACGTGGACGGCTAGCTTGTGTGGAGTAAATAGCAAGTATCGGTAGAGCCTGTGGTCCAGGTGGGTCTCTTGTTACGTGGACGGCTAGCTTGTGTGGAGTAAATAGCAAGTATCGGTAGAGCCTGTGGTCCAGGTGGGGGCCCTCGTTACTTGGGTGGCCAACGCTTCCTTCCCCGGCAATCCCGCGCGCACCCAAGTTTGCAGCATCTCCCCCGGCAGGTGCTTGCCTCATCTGCCAAGCCCATGGTCTCTCAAGTGATCGTTGCCCCACTAATCTGGCTGCCATCGTCGTCGCATGGCCGCTCTCCTGCGCTCGTGCCCCCCCCCCCCCCCCACCACCACCACCGGCACCACCAGGTGTCGCAAACCCTCGCGTTGAAGATCGCCGACTTCTTCCAGGACCGCTTTGTTCAGAACATGGCCTCCCTGCTGGGTATTGACCCCTCGCGCATCCGCGTGGTGTCCGTGCGCGCTGGCTCGGTCATCCTAGCGTACGAGGTGAGGACGCCATACACTCTGCACTGTCCTAAACGCGGTAGTACATATAGGTTGAGCGGGAGTTGGACATCACCAATGCTCTTGGAGGAACAGCGTGTTTTTCATTCAGGGCACGCGCTGAATACTTTTGGCAGCACATGCTGCTCCCTGCTGATGCTGTTGTTGTCGATCACAGCTGTTATTCCGTTTCGGCCCTCGTTTACAGTAGGCCTCCTTTTCTCATGAGCCCCGCATGCTCCACCCCGCAATTCGGCCCTAACGACACCCTGGGAACACCCTACGCTTACACCTCGCAGATCCTCGAGGACGAGGCCGTTCTGAATGCGGAGACCGAGACGAAGACGTTCAGCTTCCGCGACTACGCAGACCCTGAGGACCCTGCGGACCAGAAGGAGATTGAGCAGGCCGACACGTTCACGTGGCCCTCGCCACCACCGCCGTCACCGCCGCCACCGATCAACCTGACACCTGCAGGGTCGCCATCGCCACCATCACCGCCGCCGTCACCGCCACCACGCAGCCCCAGCCCGCCACCTCCATCACCGCCACCGCCTGGTGAGCGCTTGCCTCTGCCACTGCACGTGCTTTGCCCTGTCCCCTGCACCATGCCCTTGCATGATGCCGCAGCCACACTCCGCGCTCTCCCTTGTTCCCATCCGCCACCAACACTGCATTCTTGTCTCTGTCATCCGCCACCAACACTGCGTTCTTGTCTCTTTCATCCGCCACCAACACTGCGTTCTTGTCTCTTTCATCCGCCACCAACACTGTGTTGCTGTCTCTGTCATCCACCACCAACACTGCGTCGCTGTCTCTGTCATCCGCCACCAACACTGCGTTGCGGTCTCTGTCATCCGCCACCAACACTGCGTTCTTGTCTCTGTCATCCACAAAGGCCTGCCCGTGCGGTTGCTAGCTGTCACCACGCACGCTGTGCGCCACCCACCCGTTCTTTGTTTCAGTATTCTGTACTTGTCCCTAGTATCTATAACTACTATACAATAAACTTGTGTACTTGCCCCTAGTATCTTCAATTACTATACAATAAGCTTGTGTACTTGTCTCTAGTATCTATAGCTACTATACAATAAACTTGTGTACTTGCCCCTAGTATCTATAGTTGCTATACAATAAACTTGTGTACTTGTCCCTAGTATCTATAATTACTATGCAATAAACTTGTGTACTTGTCCCAACTTCTAATGATTACTGAACAATATTCTGTGCACTGGTCCTATTCCCTGCGGCACCCCTGGCTTGTTCCCTGCCTTGCGCCCAGCCTCGGCGCCCATCCCATACTAACTCGCTGCCTATCGACCCACCCGCCCTTGGGATAATTGTTGCGTCTGCCTCCACTCTGCTGCCCCCAGCGTCGGCGCCCGTGTCGGTGCAGCAGGCGGCCCAACGGCTCGCGGCCAGCCTCAACTCCAACGCGTTCCAGGACGCGGTCGGCGCGCCCGTCATGTCGACCAACGTGATCGTTATCACACCCACCGAGACCGAGGAGGAGGCAGCGCTGCTGAGTAAGCAAGGGGGCGCGCTGGCTGGGGCGGTGATCAGCTGGTTCGGCTATCGTAACTTGTTGAGATACTAAGGAACACACGGCTGCAGGAGCAATCCTCGCGGGCACTGGGATCATGGTCGTGCGGGTTGGGCCATAGTAACTAGTTGGGGTACTAACACGCTACTATACTCTGCTAATACACTACTAACACGCTAACATACGCTGCTAATACGCTACTAACACGCTAACATACGCTGCTAATACGCTACTAACACGCTACTCAAGAAGCAATCCTCGCGGGCGCTGGGATGGTATGGTCGTGCGGGTTAAGTTGTGACAGCAGTTGGGGGTGAGGTATTGAGTTGAATTTGATTGAGTACAATTTGGTTGAGTTCAAGATAAGCTGGTTGAGGTAGCGCTAAGGTTGTGGCTAAGTGAGATTGGGATAATGATATGCTGGTTGAGATAGTGATCAGCTGGCTGGGATGGTCGACTGGCTGAAATCAGACAATATGCTGGCTAGTGCAATACTACACTACCTAAATCGTGTGTATCAGGAGATTTGTGTCTGTGTTAAGATCCGCTGTGGGAAGGTAGGGGACTCTACAGTGCGTGCTGGCGTGCTGGCGTGCTGGCGTGCTAGACACACGGGCGTGTTTGCGTGCCTGCATCAATTCCCAGGTTCAGCTTGTAGCCACCTGGCGCGATTACTCTTCACTCTTGGCTGCTTGCGTGCATGCAAGTTGGCCGGTCAACTGATTGGGCCCGTTTTGCATGGTTCTGCTCTGGGCTTGGCGCAAGTCTCTACGCATTGACCAATCGCTTTGCTTCTCTGGGCTGGCTGGGTGGACTTGCTTGGGTGTGTGTTCTTGGTTGCATGGGTGGACTGGCTTGGGTGCGTGGTCTCGTCCAGGCTGCGAGCAAAACGGCCAGACGTACCAGCACGGCTACGCAGAGTACCGCCTCAGGTAGGCAGCCCAGGGGCGCGATGACGGTAGGCAGCCTAGGGGGCGAGGTGACAGTAGGCAGCCTAGGGGGCGAGATGACAGTAGGCAGCCTAGGGGGCGCGATGACAGTAGGCAGGCTAGGGGGCACGGTGATGGTAGGCAGCCTAGGGGGGCGCGATGACTAGGGCTGGCACATCCGCCGCATACCGAACACGGACATGTTCGGGCGAATACCGAACATGTGCGGTGTTCGGGTCGGCAAAAATGTTCGGCCGAACATGTGCTGTTCGGGTTCGGGTCACCTGGAAACTTACAGAACATGTTCGTGTCCGTATTCGGGTCACCCTGGGAACCGGGCGAACATGTTCGCCTCTGACCCGGTACCGAACATTTTCTGGCGGAATCCCTGTAGTACCATCCAGTGATCCGACTAGGCAACGCTTCTCTGATGAAAAAGCGGCCTAGATTAGTCCGCCGACACGCTGGCAAGAGCAAAGCTGTTGTACGGTAGTAGAATTGTCTAAGCACGACCGGACTAGTTTAGGTAATGATTACGTAATCATTATTAATTTATTGCGTATTATGAAAAGTGACAACAAACTATGTATAGTTTCTCACTTATTTTAATTTATTTAATGAATTGTTCGTGTTCGGTAAAATGTTCGGGTATGTTCGGGTTCGGGTTCGGGTCACTTAATCCTAAACAGTACATGTTCGTGTTCGTGTTCGGGTCACCTGGGAATGTACCGAACATGTTCGGGTTCGGGTTCGGGTACTCTCCCCAGGTGTTCGTGTTCGTGTCCGGGTCGAGAAAAGACCCGGATGTGCCAGCCCTAGCGATGACGGTAGGCAGCCTAGGGGGCGAGGTGACGGTAGGCAGCCTAGGGGGCGAGGTGACAGTAGGCAGCCTAGGGGGCGCGATGACGGTAGGCAGGCTAGGGGGCGCGGTGACGGAGGCCAGCAGGGCACTGTTTAGGCTATGGGACGCCCAGGCAGGAAGCCACAAAGAACGGGACATGTCCACATTGTGAAGTTGTCCTACCCCGCCTGCTGCTACTGCTGCTGCCGCCCCCGCTGGATTGTTGGGTGTTTCGTAGAGCCATCGGGGTTGCATTTGTACTTTGCTCGTTGCAACTTTCTTTTTCTTCGCACTGCTAATAAGAATGATGGGCAAGCAGAACAGCAGAAGCCTTTGTTCCTTTGATACCTGTGTGTGTGTGTGTGTCAGTCAGGGCTCAGCCTGGGTGGCACCACGGCTTCGCCCGGCAACCCCTCTTTTATCTGAATAGAGCGAAGAGGGTTATTGTTGGATGCCAGAACAGGCAATATGGCTTCGCCAGGCAACCTCTCTTTTATCTGAATAGAGCGAAGAGGGTTATTGTTGGATGCCAGAACAGGCAATATGGCTTCGCCAGGCAACCTCTCTTTTATCTGAATAGAGCAAAGAGGGTTATTGTTGGATGCCAGAACAGGCAATATGGCTTCGCCAGGCAACCTCTCTTTTATATGAATAGAGCGAAGAGGGTTATTGTTGGATGCCAGAACAGGCAATATGGCTTCGGCGGAGACGTCCGTCCTATAGTCAGCAAAATTGGTGCGAGAGGTCCCCAGTTCGATTCCGGTCGGATTCATTTGCAGATCGCGTTTTCCGCGTTTCCCGCGGACTGGCACTGAACGCAAATGGTTTTCACCTTTGCGGCGTGCCAAATCAGAATATGGCTTCGCCAGGCGACCCTAGTGGATTCTGACTTTCTAGCAGGGCATGGGCCTGGTCCAATAGTGTCAGGTGCAGTAAGCTGTTTGCTGTCATCTGCCAAGTACCATCTGAACAACCACGTCGTAGACCAGCGTAATTAATTTCCTATGCACCAGTTTGGGGACAAACTGATGTTCCTGCCTGTACCATGTTAGGGACAAGCTTAAGAACCGATGGCCCTGCCTGTACTATTTCAGGGACACACTTATGAACCGATGGTCCTGCCTGCCTTGCCCCCCCCCCCCCCCCTCCCCCTCCGGCACCACCCCACCCCACCACCAGGTACCAGCGCGCGGCGGTGTCCCTAGTGGAGGTGTGCGCAAGCGAGCAGCAGTCACGCAGCTGCGACAATGGCACATGGACCGAGTGGACCTCCCCGAACAGCTACACCTTCTCCACATGTGTGCTTGACCCCACCATCAACGCCCCCTCGCCGCCACCACCGTCGCCACCACCACCGCCACCACCGCCACCAAGGCCGCCACCTCCGTCACCACCCCCGCCACGCCCACCCCCTCCTCCGTCGCCGCCCCCATCGCCACCACCACCATCGCCACCACCACCATCGCCATCACCGCCACCATCGCCGCCACCTCCGCCATCGCCACCACCACCGCCGCCACCGCCGCCATCCCCTCCACCGCCACCTTCGCCACCACCTTCCCCACCACCGCCGCCATCGCCACCACCTTCCCCACCACCGCCACCTTCGCCACGACCACCGCCGCCGCCGCCGCCGTCTCCACCTCCACCGCCACCATCGCCACCGCCACCTCGACCACCGCCACCATTGCGGTACCCACCACCGCCACCAAGCCCACCACCACGGCCACCACCACCGCCATCACCGCCGTCACCACCACCCTCGCCTCCACCACCACCGTCCCCGCCACCATCGCCACCGCCGCCGCCACGGCCGCCACCACCACCATCACCGCCGCCACCACCGTCGCCACCACCCTCGCCGCCACCGTCACCACCACCGCCATCGTCACCACCTCCACCGCCACCACCCCCATCACCGCCGCCATCACCGTCGCCGCCACCACCATCCCCACCACCGCCACCATCTCCTCGCCCTCCGCCACCATCCCCATCACCACCGCCATCTCCTCGCCCACCGCCACCACCCCCGAAAACATCAGGTATGAGTCATTCAAGATGATGTGTATGATGAGTATGAGATAAGATGATGTGTATGATGAGTCATTCATCATTCAAGATGATCCAGTCCTATCAATAGGTATCAAGTCATTCAAGATGATCCAGTCCTATCAATAGGTATCAAGTCATTCAAGATGATCCAGTCCTATCAATAGGTATCAAGTCATTCAAGATGATCCAGTCCTATCAATAGGTATCAAGTCATTCAAGATGATCCAGTCCTATCAATAGGTATCAAGTCATTCAAGATGATCCAGTCCTATCAATAGGTATCAAGTCATTCAAGATGATCCAGTCCTATCAA
This sequence comes from Mesostigma viride, assembly GCA_009746045.1. Taxonomy (NCBI): domain Eukaryota; kingdom Viridiplantae; phylum Streptophyta; class Mesostigmatophyceae; order Mesostigmatales; family Mesostigmataceae; genus Mesostigma; species Mesostigma viride. Next base: position 5,660,660 of record RPFO01000165.1, on the reverse strand, counting down.
AAGGTATCAAGTCATTCAAGATGATCCAGTCCTATCAATAGGTATCAAGTCATTCAAGATGATCCAGTCCTATCAATAGGTATCAAGTCATTCAAGATGATCCAGTCCTATCAATAGGTATCAAGTCATTCAAGATGATCCAGTCCTATCAATAGGTATCAAGTCATTCAAGATGATCCAGTCCTATCAATAGGTATCAAGTCATTCAAGATGATCCAGTCCTATCAATAGGTATCAAGTCATTCAGGATGATCCAGTCCTATCAATAGGTATCAAGTCATTCAAGATGATCCATGGAAATATTGTTTCTCCTTGGACAGCCTTTGTATGCATGCTGGGTGGTGCAAATCTTGCTCCAGGGTCTGTGCTAGCCCAGCAAGCTATAGCAGGCGCCCTTTTTATCCTGGTCAGTCCTTCCCGTTGCCTACATCAACGGCGTACCTCTGTTACGGTCGATGGGCTGCTTCAGGTCAAACTACCAGCAGCATGTCCTGGTCACTACACTAATTACTTGCTCCATGCCTGCTTTGATAACTGCGTGTGGACAAATGGCTGCAGTACCCCCGCCACCAACGAGCACGCCGCCGCCACCCCCGCCGCCCGTGGAACCCAAGGGTAGGCTCCCACCTTGTGTCGGGCAACGGTTCCCATGTGTCAACATCCTGCACTTGGCATCACCTTTAGCGCGCCATCGTCCGCAATGCTTGCTTGGTTGGCCTGGGGTTCTCTCCCTACCAAAGCATTTGCCAAAAGGAAAGCGCTTGCACCGATGGTAATCTGCGAAATGGCTACGTCTTGCTGTGTGCATCCATTGCTTCCAACCGGCAGTAATGCCTTTGTAGAAACTGCCTGCTATGCTCCGTGGTCATTTGCATGCGCTGTATCCTCTCAACTGACCTCCCCCTCCCCCCCACCCCACACCTCACACCCACACCCATCACGTCCACCCATCACCCCACCCACCCACTCCACCCACCCTGCCACCAGCCCTGAGCGGCTCATTAGTCATCAACGGGACCAAGTCCTCCCTCACCCCCGATCAGCTGCAAGGCATCGTGCGCGCGGTGGCCGACACCAACGGCGTGCCCGAGGACGATGTATACATTGATGACGTCTACGACCGCGACGACACCGGCTCCCGCCGCCTGCTGCAGGCGCCCAGCCAGGGCCGCGTGGTCGTGGTGGTGGTCATCCGCGTCAGGGACCCTGCCGCGGTGGACGAGATGGCCGCCTCGTTTGTGCGCACGGTGGGGGACGGCACGCTGTTCCAGGCCCTGCTGCGGGAGGACGTCATCGTGTCGTTTGTGGACCTGGAGGGGGAGGTGGTGCCGCTGGACAAGTTTGAGCCAGGTGGGCGCCCCGTTTTATTTCAGTTGGGCTTCAAGCCAGTAAATTTTCAATGATGGCGTTGTAGTTGGCTTGTATGCGCCATTCTGCAAGTTTGATATGGGGTTTCCGGGTTTCCGGGTGGGTTGTGGTGTCCTGTAGTGTCCTGTAGTGTCCTGTAGTGTCCTGTAGTGTCCTGTAGTGTCCTGTAGTGTCCTGTAGTGTCCTGTAGTGTCCTGTAGTGTCCTGTAGTGTCCTGTAGTGTCCTGTAGTGTCCTGTAGTGTCCTGTAGTGTCCTGTAGTGTCCTGTAGTGTCCTATAGTGTCCTGTAGCGTGCTCCCTTGTGAATGCAATCTAGTTGAAGGTAATCGAAAAGTCTGAATTCTTGATCGCTGTTCACTTTTTCCTTGATCGTACAAGCAACGTATGTCTAACCCACGCCATGTCTGTTTCTCCCCCACTTGCTGCCCCTCATACCACCCCACGGTGCGCCCCAACCCCTGCAGCCTCCGGCGGCGACGACAACAACACGCGCCGCATCGTGCTGCTGGCCGTACTCATCCCGGTGGGCACCCTTCTGCTGATCGCCGTCGCCGCCTTTGCCTACGTCCGCATTGCCAAGTCGAACGTGTCCCCCATGGACGGCCCCCACACGCCCGCTCACACCAACCTGCTGCAGGCCATGCCTGACGGGGTGGGCTTCGACGCGAGGCCCACGTCAGGGGGCAGCGATCGGCGCAGTATTGGCGGCAGCAACGTCAGCACGCCCAACGCCGCATCGTCGCCACCTGGCGCGTTCCGGACGCCTGTCGCCTGGTGAGGGGTGCTGCCTGTGATGCCTGAGAGGCATGAAGTGACCTCACTGGGGTTGTGGGGCGTGGTGGGAGTCCCAGGCCTGCTGATGAACCAAAAAGAACTAAATGTCGACGACATGACAGAGGGCGCAGGCGGGCAAAGGATGTTCGCGGGAGCCAGCATGTGACCATTTTTCATGGCAACCGGCTGGCGTACGACAGAGGACTAGGAACTTGCCCCACAGGCTTTGCCTGAACTCAAACAAGAACACAGTCAGTTTGCCGGTTTAAACCGGGTGAGCCAAGAGGTGGTGAATCGCCCCCCGGTAATAAAAATGAGGTATTAAATCTCCTATAGCAGATTAAATTAACTGTTTGAAGTAATCCGGAGTGTGCGGGCATGGCTGTGGGTGGATCCCTGTGGCTTGCGGCATGGACAAGGTGCCCCCAAGGGAGGGGCTTTGCTGGAATACGCCAATGCCTCTTTAAGCCATCTTGACGGAGAGGATTGCTGGGTCACACCGGCTGCCTCTGCCATAAAGCGATGGCCCAGCAGGAGTATGCCATGCAAGAAATGGGAGCAAACATTTTGATCTTCTTCCAGTGATGGCGGCACCACCCACTGCTGTATTTGTTGACATTCTTTGGTCTTCACTCTGGATGCCATGTTGGTGCATAGGATGTGAGTAGAGCTGCCTATATGAATTATCGTTGTTCAGGCACCCTGAATGGCACAGATGTTGGCCCCCTATTTACAGATTATGTACTTGTACGATACACACTTTGCTATCTAGATAGAAAATATGCCAAATGGTGACACATTTAGCTGGACAGGGCAGCGATTGTTGGCACTTGATGATGCTTCTGCCCTTGCAACGCTGCTGCCTTCTCGCTTTACATTTTTTTTCCGAAATCTTGTATACTATATGGATGGGATATGGCGCCATACATTTCTCCATCTTCTTGTCTAATCACAAAAGTTCAACCACATGGCATTAAATTAAATTAACCCATAGTCCGCTGACCCATTTTTGGCACTTTCATACCCCTGGAAATGAAAAAAATCATAACTCACAGGCCACAACTCCAAATACCCCCAACCAAGATGCTAGGAGTATCTACACTTCAAGGGCTTTCAGAATATGCAATAATACCTTGGCTTTATCAAAGCATTTGGATGATAGCTTCAGTCAAAGTTGGCCAAAAGACGATCTTTTTTCCCCAAGGAAAAGTCTACCCCACCCTAACTTCCCAGGGAGGGCAGGGAATCTCAATAACAACATTGGACAACTTTGTTGGATAGTCCAATGGTGGTTTCCTTGGGTCAGACCACCCGGATATAACCCATTACCCCTATATAACGTGCTCATACATGTGTGTGGGTTACGCGCGTGTAAACAGCTATCTATGACAGGCAACACAATAATGTGCACATTATAACAAGCTATCAAAGGCTGCCAAAAGTGCTGGAATACAAACACGTTGCCTACCTGCACTGACGGAGTGGTATACTCCAAAGAAATGCCAAAAACTGGGCACTTTCAGGGCTAATACCACTCTTTACAACAGGCATGGAACTTCCTGAAATATGCATGGATAAAATCGTCATTTATAATGCATGGGATACGTATTCCGCTGCAAACAACTCGCAAATACGTTGTCTTACCTGGCTCGTTCATGCCCTACCCGGATTCCGCTGGCCGGGACCCTCATATCTCACACATACTGATGCTCTACATTCAAAGGCCGCAATAGCCGCATACTTCATGATCTGCCATGACTACCAGGTCGATGTTCCGTGCAAAGATGGCTACTAAACTAGTCCGCATTCTCAGCAAACGCTGCAGCTGACGTCCCATACCCAAACTGGATGCCCGGGCTGGCGCAGATTGCCCGGCCATAGGGAGAAAATCGACCTATGATAAGCTATGACTCATCTGGAACTGACGACCAGGAAAGTTATATTTTCCTACCTGTATTTTCCCAACCCTATAAATCTGGCCGTGCCTGACCTACGAAAATCATGCATCGTCATTCTGAGCAACATTCTGAACCGTTTCAAGCCGTGAGACGCAAAATTTTCGTAACAGCGGCACGTTGGCAGCCATATCTCATTACGCGCGCGCGCGAGCGAAAATTTCCCGCCAAAGTCACGTGATACATTCTCAATGCACGTTGTAATTACCAGGCTATGGCGAATATTACCCCCAAACCTATGCATCACCTTCGTCCCTAAGTGTTCCCGGACCCACCGGACCACTGACATCCGTCACTAGTGGCGCGGCCCTCTCGGCGCGGCGCGAAATTCGACCGTTAGTCAAACCCCCCGACAGGTCGGGGGCCTTAACGGACTAAGGGTTAAATTATAACATGACTCCGTGGGGAGATCATGTAGCACATATTCCTTGCTGGATGGATGGACGTGGGCGAAGCCGCGGAACCGAACTAAGCTAACTCTAAGCTAATCTAGTCTAGTCTAGAAAAACCCTAACTACGCTACGCAGCAAAGCGCCCCTTCTGCTTGGGGGGAGGGGGTTTGCCCACAGGGGCTGGCGTGTGAGCCTGGACAATCTTCTGCCACCAGGTCGGCCAGCAACAGCTGTGTGGTAGGTCATGGCATGCTTACCATCTTCTTAGGAATGTCCTTGGGGCCAGGCCATGTCGATCAGGATATGCCGCCCTGGCTGGCCAAGCCGCTGGGGGCCGGCCAGACCGAGGGTGGTGTCTGCCTGACTGGTGCGAGCAAGATGGCCTACAGACGCTATCCTATGCTGCACCACATGGCATGTGTCAACCCATTTGCTCTTCTGTTGGTGTCGTTCTGCTTCTCACACGTTTTAGTCTGGCATGACATTTATCAGTCCTGTTGCGTTGGGTAGTCATGGAGCTTAAACCCTCGTACTTTCTGGTGATGGAAGTATATTATTTTACTAATGTATCCTACCGGTTCTATTTATTTATTTATTTATTTATTTATTGCACATTAGTAATGAGGCTTTGTACGCTGATTTGCCCTATGTTTCCCACATTCTTAGGCACAGGCGCCTGGGCCTAGCGGGGCACTTGGCCCGCACAGATCAGGTAGACACATCAGATAGACTAGCTGGCACCAAGCCCGCCCAGCGTGGGCGATATGTCCTCACCTGGCGTGCCCCCGGCCGCGCGCGGCAGGGCACCCACCCGTGGACTTTTCGTGGTAGACTTGGCATGGACATGTGCTACACTGGACGTGACGGGCTCACACCCGGGCAGCCTCCTGGTTTGTCTGTAATATGGAGGCAGATGGTACGCACGGATCGATGGCAAGTAGTGATAAAGGCGACCACCCCCAAGTCTGTGGGGGCTCCGCGTGTGACCGCGTATGGCATTCATAGCGATTCGGGCCGTGGTGCCCACCACCCTGTAACTAGGACCTATAGATAGCTTCCACCATCCATCCCATCCCCTGTTCCCCTCCCACTGAGGACTTATGCTCACGTGACGCAGTCACGTGTCTATTATTATTTATTTATTTATTTATTCAGCATTACGTGAGCATAAGACCTGAGTACAGTCGATTGAGATGGGATGGGATGGGATGGGATGGGATGGGATGGGATGGGATGGGATGGGATGGGATGGGATGGGATGGGATGGGATGGGATGGGATGGGATGGGATGGGATGGGATGGATGGAGCTACAGCTATCTAAGACCCAGTTACACGGTTGCATGTGGGCACCAAGTTGCTCGGTAGTTGGCTTCCCGACTGCATGCGAGGACGACCTGACGACACGGATAGGCATGGCATGGGCCCTCGATTCGGTTTTCTAGTCTGCGCTGTGGGACATCCTCACTCTGTTCCAGATCCCCCTCCCCCTTATTGCTGTCATCCGCAACGGTCCTGTATGAAGGGTCCACCACCTCGGTGCACACTTCCTACGGGACCGGCCACGCCACCATGCCCTTTACAGAAGGGTGTGTGGCAGGGTTGCGTATACGTGCCCTCGCCATACCTGTTCATTATTGTGGTCGAATACATAATGATTCAGGCGCGCAAGCGGTTTGCTCGCATTGTGGGTAGGGAACCAGGAGCCGCAGGTTGCCAACCATTTCTGGCATGCCGGCGGGGTGGAAACGGAGATTCGGCTAGCGGACATCATCTATGCAGACGACACCACCCTCTTCGAGGACACCGAGCACGTGCAGACGTGGCTTGACTGCCTCGCAATCGAGGCCCGTGTGGTGGGGCTCGAGGTCAGCAAGAAGACTGAGACTCTGGCGATTGGGCTCACTAAGCCACCGCCCGACCTCTTTCTACTTGATGATGGCTCTCGAGTCCTGTATCGGGACCGCGTCAAGTTGCTGGGTAGCTTACTCCCCAGCTGCGAGGCCGACGTGGACCACCCGGTGTCTCCCTCGCCTGGCTCGCTTTACGCCAATACAGGGCCCTGTGGCGCAAGCCCTTGGGCAAGCTATAGAATTACACGACCTGTTTAAGGTCCTGGTCGACCTCCCTGTTCTTACGTACGGGGCCGAGACGTGGAGTCTCACCGCCGACCTTAGTTGACAGAAAGCTGGACGGCGCAGTCACCAACATGCTGCGGTCAATTTTCCGTGTAGGATACGCTGCTCATGTCCGCAAGGAGGACTTGTACCTCGGCATCAGTGCCACTTATCACCAGCACCATCAAGAAGCGGCGCCTGCAGCTAGTAGGGCACTTAGCTCGTACCAACCAGGTAGACACATCACGTTGCCCCTCCGCAGGGCTGCGCCCCGCTCAGCCGGGCAGGCACCTCCTCACGTGGCCGGGCCGGGCCCAGCCAGGTTAGACGCCGCAATTAAGGCCCGCACCTTCAAAGAGCATCTCGTAGGACATGGGGGGCCTAGGTCTCTCCGTGTTTGGAAAAGGATGATGGACCAGGCCAAGTGGGCTCAGGTCATAGAGGACAACAACCCCCCTGCAGTGGGGAAGCCACGCGTTTGCACGCGTGGGAAGCATGCTAGACAAGACTGGCCCCTAGGGTGACTCGCGAGCACCATAGATATAGAGTAGGACTGTTTTTGTAGATAGCTTAGACCGGAAGGATTGCGTGTACCCATCCATCCATCCATCAGGGATGGATCCCTCATCATGCATACATCGGGGTTAATGCTCCGTGACTCCCCAACGGGAGCACGAGTTTAATCAATGGCGTTGACGCAACTCCGTGACCACCGCCGTTGGTCGGGAGCATCCCCGCCTAACCCCGGCTCGTCAAGCGTGAGTCGTGACCTCTTCAAGGTCGTCATTCTGACGATATCCTGACCAGGCTACGGCGCCGAGACCTGGACACTGACGCAGGAGCTGTCCAGAGAATCAACTCGACGGCAACGTCACCAAGATGCTGCGCACAAGGCCCTTAATATTCCCTTTGGTTTGCAAATTAGTACTGAGGATTTGTACGCTGATTTGCCCTATAGTTTCCCACATTCTTAGGCACAGGCGCCTGGGCCTAGCCGGGCACCTGGCCCGCACAGATCAGGTAGACACATCAGATAGACTAGCTGGCACCAAGCCCGCCCAGCCCGGACGTTTTGTCCTCACCTGGCGTGCCCCAGGCCGCGCGAGACAGCCGGGGCCGCCACCCGTGGAGTGACGGTTAGTCCGACTTTCCGTGATAGGCTAGGCATGGACATGCGCTACCCTAGACGAGACGGGCTCACACCCGGCCGGGCAGCCTCCTGGATTGTCTGTAATATGGAGGCAGATGGTTCGCAAGGATATATGGCAAGTAGTGATCGATGAATTTAAAAGGAGACCACCCCCAAGTCTGTGGGGGCTCCGCGTGTGACCGCGTACGGCATTCATAGCGATTCGGGCCGTGGTGCCCGCAACCCTAATCCTTCTATCCTGTTTTTGTCGTACCATCTTGGCCGCAGAGTCATGAGTTTTTCGCCAATATCGGTCGTCCAAAGAGTAGTCGCCAATGGAAATGCTCAAATTGCATGCGTCCCCTCTTCACACGCTGACATGTGGCGTTTTGAACTTTGTGTACTGGTGTGGCTCGGCCACAGTCTTGTGTGGCGTTTTGACCAGATGGGTTTTGCCACGGCCACGCGTGGCGGGTTCAGTGACGGGCGCCCATACTTAACGTACTGTGTGTCAGCTCCCGCGCGGCGCGGCACTCAGTTTGTCACTTGCCGGGGAAGCCCATTTTCAGAACTGAACCAGAGGTTCGAACAATTAAGGTGCGAAGCATACCATATAGCAAAAATTATAATTACTTACATCTGACGGAGTGAAAGCAGGCCAATTAAACATAAACGTAGCTAACCGGCTACATAATGAAGAGATACCACGACAAAATAACTACAGCTGGCATGGCTGACACTCTCTACGTATGTACCATATGGTCACTAGAGGGGGGTATAATCCTCATCTGAGCTGTCCCCTACTGTGATGGCAGACGAGGTGGTAAATTGAATTAAATTAAATTATAACATGATATACTCCGTGGGGAGATCATGTAGCCTGACGTACTCCCTCGCATGCTTGATGGATGGAGGTGAGCAAAGCCGCAAAAACTAACTACCCTAAATAACTCTAAGCTAATCTAGAAACCCCTAACTGCTCTATACTCAGCAAAGTGCCCCTTCCTCCTGGGGGGGGGGGGGGCTAATTGCCCGCAGGGGCTGGAGTGTGGGCCAGGGGGAACATGGTCTCACCACCTCTTCTTGTTCTGCATAGTAGCAGTCCAAGCAAGAGAGAGGGAGGAAATACGGTGTTCAAACTGGCTGGGACCAAGAGTGGGCTGCCGCACTAGGTCGGCCGGCAACTGCTGTGTAGTATAGTTCATGCACGGCGCAGGTTTACCAACCCTTTCTGGGAATGTCCTTAGTGCCAGGGGCCAGGCCAGGTCAGGAAATGCCGCGCCCTGGCTGGCTGCATGGTCAAGCCGCTGGGGGCCGGCCAGAGGCCAATGGTGGTGTCTACCTGACTGGTGCGAGCAAGATGTCCCGCGAATGCTATTGATTCTACGCTGCCGAGTCTCGTCCGTAATTCGAGGCATACCGTTATACAAAGACTCTAAGGCCCTATTTGTGGGAAACCCTACATTCAGGACCTGTCGGAGCATCCTGTAAAACGTGCTGTCCAGCCGAGTGGCCAATGATCTTGTCCGTGAGCGTCTATGCCTCGGCGCCATAGGTAATAGGTTAGCACCGTGAGGACCAGGATCTTGAAGAGCACTCCGGCTTGCGGTCCTCGCCCACTGAGGTCCTTCAAGTGCCAGTATAGGTACGTGTTGGGCGAGCGGAGCCTGGCCCATGCAGGCGCTACACACCGCGGCGCAGGCTTCGGAAACGCATGCTGCACTTGTCTCTCGCCTTAATAACCAGGTGGAGGGCAAGTGTGGCGTGCTCCTGAAGAAGCTTGAGGCCATCACCGCCCACACCGAGGCCCTGGCCACACAGATCCCCAAGATAGCGGAGCAGACGGCCACCATTGCATATCCCAGCCACCCCGGCAGGACGCTGGCGACCTCCCGCCGCTCTCCTACGCGGACCTGCTGCGGTCAGCGACCGCCTCCACCACCGACGCCATCGCCACAAAGCTCTAGGAGCTGGAGGACCACCGCCAGGCCCAGCAACGGGAGGTCACGGACCGCGCTCGCCGCGAGTGCCGAGTGGTGCTACGTCGCTTCCCCCAGAAGCCAGGTGAGACGTCCACCTCTCTTGCTGACGAGCTCAAGAACCAGCTTCTTACCCTCATGGGCCTGGTAGGTGAGGTAGAACTGCGTGGGTGCCACCGCCTTCCCCACTCACGGGACAAGGCGGCTCCCCCACCAGTCCTACTCACCTTCCCCTCCCCTGAGGATAAGCAGCGGTTCCTCTCTCGTCGCAAGCGGTTGCACGACCTCACCTGGACGCTGGATGACGACCTCACCCCCGCTCAGCAACAGCAGCGACGCGACCTGTGGCCGGAATACCTCCGCCATAAGCAGGACCCCCAGAAGCCCAAGGTGTACTGGAGGGGCGGGGACCTGATGATCAACCACAAGATGTGGACGCCCCCAGCGGGCTAGAGTAGCAATAGCCCTAGCTTGTAACCATTGGCGTCACTGCCGCTAAGGCAGCCATGCCTAGAATGTTGCCTAGCTGTGCCAACACACCTAGTCACGTGCCGCCAACGCACGGTACACAACCAGCCATAGCCTTAGCCAGTAGTCCTAGTACAGCCATGCTACGCCCTGGCTATGTTCAGATTACTTGCCCACGCTCCTTGCTATGATATGCTCACATGGGTCTTATTGCACCCACAGTTTGCCGGATCGTTAGCCTGTCCTTTTAGCTAGCCGCGCCCGATTGCAGCTGTGGCATGCCTTTGGCATGAAGGAGACTGGGGGTCTCTGCCCTTTCTCCTGTAGTGCACACACAGGGAATAAAAGCACTTCGGTGCTCCGTGACTCCCCAACGGGAGCACGAGTTTAATTAATTAATTAATTAATGCAGGCCAGACCGATGCAGGTGTCCACATCGTCGGCGGCGGTGTCGGGGAGCATGCTCGATCGATCCCCACTGCTGCCAGTTTGAAGTGATCACTGAACGGGACCTCCGTCCCGTCTAGCAGCCGTGGCCTTAATTTGGCGGGCTACTGGTATAGCCCCAATCACCATCGCCTCAGTTTTGACACTAATCTCCAACCCCACCGCTCGTGCCTCCAAGCCCAGACAGACCACTGCCAGGGGCTGAATCATGAATCTGCTCGGGGCACTCGATGCATGAGGGTGGTATCATCCGGCCGCATAAATCAGGTCGGACAGGCGGTACATACATATTACTGCAGCTAGCCGCTAGGGCCACCGCTGCCAGGCTTTTCAAGATCGTTAAGGATGTTCAAGCCAAGCTCGAACCCCGGCGTGCGAGCGGTAAAGCGCGCACGTGATAGCTGGTGCATGACGTGATCCACGATCGATAATAATGAACAGATATGGGGACAGGTGGACACAACCTAATGCCCCAGTGACCCCGTGGTGAAGGGGGAATGGTGGGCTGGTGCCTCCCGCAGTCCGCACTACTGCCTGTGAACCCTCACATAGCCGGCAAATGGCAGCAATAAATGCTGGTGGCACACGATCCAGAGCTAGGATGGCCCAAAGAGCCTCCCAGAGGACCATGTCGAAAGTCTTGATGTAGTAAACAAAAAATATGAAGACCAGCTGTCATGGACGCGAGCTATGTCATCCGGGCGCCCACTATGCACAAGACCGGTGACGTGCGCAAGGAATTCGTTTTCTACGCATTTTCGACAAAGGCTAGTGACCGGGGGGGGGACACTAGCACTTGCAGCATAAGAGCGAACGAAAGTGTACGTGCACGCGCGCCGGGCCAGGCACAGCTGGGCGCGCAGCACTGACTTGAGCGGACGGCAGCACAAGTGCGCAGCGTCGAGAGGATCATACGCGAGTTAGTGGACAGCTGGAGCTGGAGCTGGAGCTGGACTGCTGGACTTCAACAGCGCCGAGGCTATTGACAGGCCAGGTGTCTTTGTGGTGTAGAATAGCGGGTCAACGTTAATTATGAGGACTGGACAGAAAATGGAAAAGGACAATTTGCGGTGCGGAGCCAGATCGCTGGAATGAATGCGAAATCGCTGGCAGCCCTACAAAGGGATTTCTTCTAGAAAGGAAAGATTAGAAGCAATGTTTTTTGCTGCTGCATGGGCCACTCACACGCAAGGTGTGAGCGTGCAGATTGTCTGAAGGATATTATGCTTCGACCTTGGTGGACGTGACTCAATGCCGGACATTCCCAGGGACAGAAATGCCGGAGCCTCTAGGAGATGAGATCGGCAACAGGGTAGCAATTTAGATTTGTCGGGATGCCTTCCTGCTTTTGTTGGCATGTGTGGTAGAAAGCCAGGACGGCAACTGGAATGCGGTATCTATTTGCATGGTTCAGGCAGCAAGATAGTTTTGGCATTCCTGGCTGGACTGACAAGTGTGGCGTGTGTCATGCGTGTGGCATGAGGAATGGTTTGGTTCATAGTCGAAGAGGACTCTCACGCAGCGTGTAGTCTCTTCGAGTTTCTCGTTAGTGGCCTTCGTGTTTCTCCCTTTCCTTGGGAGCAAGGCCGGTAGCATGTCATGGAGCGCTGCCTAACTGCGGGCTCGTGAGCATGGAGTGCATCGATATTGAGACCATCAACGTGTTGTAATTGTATTAACTTTCTCAATATCGAATCATGGGACAGGTCCTCGCCCACCCCACAGGGCATGCAGTTAAGGCAGGCACGTCAGCTCAGCTCCTTTGGGTTTTACCAAATTAAGATGAGTGGCCAGCCGCCATGGTGGCGCCGGAGATTGTGGCACGCAGTCTGACGCGACACAGCCGAAAACCATCAGGGCCATTGCGACGCATCTCCTCCACCAGCCGGCGCGCGACAAATACAGCCATGACAGTGTTACGGCCACGATCCGGAAACCCATCTGAGAGTCACCCACTGAGGTGTGGGTCGGTCCATGCAGCGCAGCGCGGAGCTAGCCTGTGCAGCATCATGCGCATGAAGACCTTCAGCGCGTCGCTCTGGAGGCAGACCGACCCCGATATAGTTATTAATACCGGGGTCAGCAGCAGAACCCTTCTTGTACAGCATGACTCGGATTAGCGTCTGCCACTCAGCAGGCGGAGGCTCATCATCAGAGAGCAGAACACGGTTGCAGAACGCTGCAGCAGAAGCTCCCGCACCGCCAGGTCAGGGATCTTCAGCAGCTTGGCTGAAAGGTGGCCGCGGCACCGACCGGCGCCGCGTCGTACCGCAGGCGAGCAAGGGCGCCGTCTAATTCGAGGGGTGGAGGACGGCGTCGTTGGTGGCAAGGCAGCCCTCCTTCTAGGCGGGGACGCGGCCCAGGAGGGCTCCGCAGGCGGCGGGGGGGGGGCCAGCAACACCGAGACGGGGGGCGGTCTCGGGGTGAAGCGGCAGGGGGGAGGCGTGGGCCCCACTTGTCAAGGAAACATTGTGGGCCAACCAGTGGTCAAGGCTGACTGGCGCCGCGCCTTTCCACGTGTGCTCCTCCGGGGTGCGCTGCCGTCTGCCGCCTAGCCGGTCGAGGTGGTACCACATTTCCTTGCCCTGGTTGCGAGCTTAATTGGCAGGCCTCGGCATCTGCGATGCACTGGGCCGCCTCTGCGTCCTGAGCATGTGTGTATGCCTCCACAAGGGCGGCCTTGAGCACCGGTTTCAGCAGCGGATCCCGGTTACTCTTGATGAGGCGGTGCCGGTGCGCCGGGCGGCCAGGACCTTCGGGTCCTGTCGGTAGAGCGGGCCGGGTCGGCGGCGGGGCATGGCCGGCAGGTGCCGGGCCGCCAGCAACGGGGCGCGGGCCGCAATTTAAGCCCGCAAAAATGGCAGCCTTGGGAGCACCCTGGGCCAGCGCGTCGTTGTCCGCCTGGGCCCCCAGGGCCGCCAGGTACGCCTGCCCTGGCACCGGTTCCGCTCGCCGGTGGTCGGCGCCCATCCGTCCAGTCCTCAGGGGCTCCGCGGACCGGGCGTAGCGCAGTCCAGTCAGGACGGACCACTGGGGCGCGGTGCTTGGCGGGCCTCGAGCCGGAGCCGAATGGTCGCGCGCACCAAACGGTGTTCAGAGCACACCGTGGGTGGGTCAAACGCTCTGGTATCCAGAACCTAAGTGCACCTCCAGGGGCTGCCGTACCGCCACGTAGTCCAGACAGGCCTGACGGTACGTTGTTAGGGCCGGGCCCAAAAAGTGACCAAGCCATGTGAGGTCGTTGGAAGTGGCCGGTTGACAGCAACCATCCTGCTCGTTTACTCGCCCATGCTCCTTGTTATGCCATGCTCACATGGGTCTTATTGCACCCACAGATTGCCGGATCCTTAGCGTGTCCGTTTAGCTAACGTGCCCGAATGCAGCTGTGGCATGCCTTTGGCATGAAGGAGACTGGGGGTCTCTGCCCTTTCTCCTGTTGTGCACACACAGGGATTAAAAGCACTTCGGTGCTCCGTGCATGACTCCCCAACGGGAGCACGAGCTTAATTAATTAACTAATTGGTTAATTAATTAATTAATTAATTAATTAATTAATTAATTAATTAATTAATTAATTAATTAATTAATTAATTAATTAATTATTAAAATTAACCATCCTGCTACCCCGCTATCCCGCAAAACGAGGCGGCAGTGAAGCGGCTATCCTCAGGGGCAATAAACTCCACCTACGGACTTCTACCCTGCATTCTAGCAATTGATGCATGGGCCGCGGGGCCCGTGGGGAGAAAACAGGAGCATGCCCCTCAGGAAGGTGCTTATCGCATACGGCAGCCCGTTTCTCCTTGTCTATCATGCGGGCGGAGTACAGATAATCCCAGAGCCCTGCATCATCAAGCAATTGTGTCACATAGGTCCGGGTCGCGCCGCGTCGCGGTGCGGGGCGCGCGCAAGTTTGTCAGTGGGTTTCGACGAGACAAGGGGGCCCTGCCATAGGAGGAGGTGTCTACCTGGTTGGCCAGTCCTAAGCCCGCCCGCAGGGCCCACATCGGTATTCACCCGGTCTGTGCGGGCAAGATGGCCGTCAAAGAGGAGGCGGCAGTGTCGGATGGTATGGGTGACAAGAGGGAGCTCGCAGTAGAGCTCGGCCCGGGTGCGGCGCTCTTGGTAGAGGACGCCGAGGATGTGTCGGCGCGCATTCGAGTGACAGTGCTGTCAAGCTGCTCATGCTCAGCGCCTGGTCCAGGGTCCACGCCTCGCAGCTGTAAAGAAGGATGCTGAGGACAATTAAGGGCCTTGAACAGAATCCGTTTGCGCCGCTCAAGTGTCAGGTAGCGACATGACCTGTCGAGGCGGCGGGCGGCCGCCCAGCTAGGCCTGGCCAATGCGGGTGTTGATGGACATCGTCGGCCGTGGAGCCGCTTCGCCCCTGACGACACGGTCGCCAACGACAACACTGAACGACAACAACACCTTGTTTGCGGCATTCTTGCTGGATAGCGGGCTGGCTGCTGTCAACTGCCACTTTCAACGTCCCTCACTGGACTTTGTCACTTTTTATTAATGGTGGGAATTATATGAAAAGTGGCCATCGGGCTGTCCAAGTGAGGAAAAATCGACCTGGCTGCGGAAAAGCTAACCAAGGTATGTAAATGTCTTACCCTGATTTGTGCGGATGACGCGTTCCTGAAAAACTGAATGATCAGTCATGTACAGTTTTGTGCCTTATGGGGAGGTTGTGCCGCTGTGAGAATTCACGACTCGCGACCATATACCGCCTCGCCGCTGTTCCATACAACAAAGAGGCTGATTCTCCCCATGTCCAAATTAAGCTGATAGCGGGACATTGAGGCCAAGACGAGTGTGCATGGCCCAGCCGGCCCTTCACTTGGGTTCGGCCCAAGGTGAGGAGGTACCAACTCGGGTAAGGCTGGGCAGACCCAGACCCCATTCTGGGGCCCCGGGATGTGTCTGCCTGCTCGCTACAGCCCAGGCTGATGTCACAATGGGCTTGCGGCAGGCTCATGCATACCAATGGATGGTGCAATCGGAGCAACGTGTGCTCGCAGTCTCTCGAACAGGCCGTGTTTCAGCACATCGTCTGGGCGGGCATTTGGCCCCAGCCCCTGCACCTGCCTGTCTACGGCCAACATGGTCTGTTGCAGCGCCCACCAGCGGGGTGGCAGGATGAGCTTCTTCTTGGCACGTGTGCATGCGACGTACCACAGGTTCAGTTCATCCTTCTCGCCCACATCGAAATGTACACCCACGCCGCCAGTTAAACTCGCAGCACACATGAAATGTTCGCAGCCACTCCCGAAAATTATGTTGTGGAGCTCGATGAGGTCGCCGCAGACTTCAACGTTGTCCCACTCAAGCCCTTTTGCCTGCCGTTACAGCAACAGCAGGAGAAGGTCATGAGGGAGCAGCGGGGCCGGGAGAACATAAGATTCCACCATCGATCTTTTGGCGTGCGGCACAAGCCAAGAAAGTGAGGGGACACCAGAAAGGGGCGACCAAATGCCGCACGTCTGCACCAGCTTTCTGAGCCAAATCGCCTATGTGGCCTATATACAGAGGTACATGTATATACAGAGGTACAAATTGGCTAGATACAGAGGTACATCTGCAAAATATGTATCAGGACTTCTGCTCATGTGACGCAGTTACGTGCAAATAAATAAATAAATAAATAAATTTATTAATCTGCAGGATATATTCATTGACGATGATCAGTTACGGGAATGAGATGGGAAACAAAAGTGAAGCGCAAGGCAAACAAGCCAAAAACAATCACTAGCCAATGTGCAACAAAAAACTACAGGCAGGCAACCGCACTGCCGGACCACCGGCGGGCCCTGCGTCGAAACTGCCTGGAGATATACAAGTCCCCCTGCCTGGAGATATACAAGTCCCCCTGGCTGCCACTGGGGCCCTGGGTGTAGGACTTTGGATCAAATCCTCAACGACAGCCCACCCATGGTGGCTGAACACCTGACGCGCAGACCAAGAGACGAAGACTTTGCTTCACATTGCGTGGAGATAGCACGCCACCACGGGTCCTGCCAGCTGTGCCTGCGCGAGCTGTCAAAAGCATTACCAGGGCTGAGGGCGTGTGGCTTCGATCACACGCCCATGTTGTCCACCATGCGCTTGACAGCGTGCCCCGGTCGCGCCAAACTAGCGACTCGAAGTGCTGCCTCGTGCGCACCCGATATTATTATCATTACTATTATTATTATTATTATTATTATTATTATTATTATGGGCTGCGCTGCACCCTGCACTTGACCCTGGCCAGTGGCCCGCTGGGTCGTGTACACAAGGGCCATAGCCGACATACACAAGGGATATAGCCGGTATATAGGGACATAGCCGACATACACAAGGGCCATGGCCGGTATATAGGGACATAGCCGGGATATAGGGACATAGCCGACATACACAAGGGCCATAGCCGGGATATAGGGCCATAGCCGACATACACTAGGGCCATAGCCGGGATATAGGGACATAGCCGACATACACAAGGGCCATAGCTGACGTGGGCACACTATGGCCCAGGCCATGGCCAGCCACTTGCAATGAGAGCGCGGGTCATGGGGCTGACATGACCCGCATGCCTGCTCGACCACCATGACGGTGGGTCAGCTTCAGATGTGGGCCCGCACAAGCTACCCACGTTGTGTGGCCATGAGTCTGCACAACAACTAACCACGTTGTGTGGCCATGAGTCTGCACAACAACTAGAGCGGAGGCAGACCCTGATAGACACCAAACTCCATAGCGCAAGTCCATAGCGCAGGACCTGTCAAGTGAGAGAAAGAATGAATGTGTGGCTGGACGGGGCAAGGTAATCGCGCGAATCGAATACTCACAGATGCACGGTGCCTCATCCTGCCGATAAGCTCATAACTACAAACCCTAAACACTTAACCCTAAACAGTTAGCGGCATGCCATGGACCGCTGCTCACCAAGCACATGCGCCAGCCACCCCAGTGACATCAGCGCGCAGCTCACCTGGTGGCACGTCGTGAGGATGACATCAGCGTCCGCCATGGCGTGGTTTGGGCCGAACACGCGCTCCCTCATCGTCGCCACCACCTGCGGCAGCCGCTGGCCGTGCTCCTCCAGCATGGCCAGGTGCCCGTAGTACTCGGTCATCTCCAGGTCTACCACGTCCTGCTCAAACGCGGCAAAGCTGTCGTAGTGATTGAAGCCAGGTGGCCGGCGACCGGTCATCCTGGGTATTTGGGGATGAGGGGATGAGGGGATGAGGGGATGAGGGGATGAGGGGATGAGGGGATGAGGGGATGAGGGGATGAGGGGATGAGGGGATGAGGGGATGAGGGGATGAGGGGATGAGGGGATGAGGGGATGAGGGGATGAGGGGATGAGGGGATGAGGGGATGAGGGGATGAGGGGATGAGGGGATGAGGGGATGAGGGGAGGAGGGGAGGAGAGGAGGGGAGGAGGAGGGGAGGAGGGGAGGAGGGGAGATGAGGGATGAGGGGATGAGGGGATGAGGGGATGAGGGGATGAGGGGATGAGGGGATGAGGGGATGAGGGGATGAGGGGATGAGGGGATGAGGGGATGAGGGGATGAGGGGATGAGGGGATGAGGGGATGAGGGGATGAGGGGATGAGGGGATGAGGGGATGAGGGGATGAGGGGATGAGGGGATGAGGGGATGAGGGGATGAGGGGATGAGGGGATGAGGGATGAGGGGATGAGGGGATGAGGGATGAGGGGATGAGGGGATGAGGGGATGAGGGATGAGGGGATGAGGGGATGAGGGGATGAGGGGATGAGGGGATGAGGGGATGAGGGGATGAGGGGATGAGGGGATGAGGGGATGAGGGGATGAGGGGATGAGGGGATGAGGGGATGAGGGGATGAGGGGAGGAGGGGATGAGGGGATGAGGGGATGAGGGGATGTGGGGATGGGGGAGGAGGGGAGGACGGGAGGCGGGGAGGCGGGGAGGCGGGGAGGCGGGGAGGAGGGGAGGAGGGGAGGAGGGGAGGAGGGGAGGAGGGGAGGCGGGGAGGAGGGGAGGAGGGGAGGAGGGGAGGAGGGGAGGAGGCGAGGAGGGGATGAGGGGGTGAGGGGATGAGGGGATGAGGGGATGAGGGGATGAGGGGATGAGGGGATGAGGGGATGAGGGGATGAGGGGATGAGGGGATGAGGGGATGAGGGGAGGAGGGGAGGACAGACACGAACAGCAGTGCAGGGAGGGAGCGGATAAGCATGGTGCAGCATTGGGCAAGTAGAACCGCGCGGTGCAGCAGGGACAGCGCACCGAAAAGGGCATCCGAAGAACAGAGCAGGGTAGTACGAGGCACGTGGCAGAGAACGCAGACGACGTAGCTATGGCACTTGGTGTGGAAAGTCACAAGACTGCTGAAAACATCACCCATCTCCCCCTGTACAGCACGACTCCGCCGTATTGCTCGTGCTGGCTTCCCCGCATGAAAAAACACTCCTTACCCACGCCACTCACGCTCCCGCATGAAACAACACTCCTTACCCACGCCACTCACGCTCCCGCATGAAACAACACTCCTTACCCACGCCACTCACTTCCACGCATGAAAAAACAATCCTCACCCCCACCATTCACTTCGACGCATAAAAAACACTCCTCACCCCCACCACTCACTTCCACGCATAAAAAACACTCCTTGCCCGCACCACTCTCGTCCACGCATGAAAAAAAAACTCCTCACCCCCGCCACTCACGTCCCCGCATGAAAAAACACTCCTCACCCCCGCTACTGACTTCCCCCTGTAAAGCTACTCAATCACTTGCACCACTCACGTGCAATACATTCGCCCCACTCAACCATCCACGCCATTCATTTCCACGCATAAAAAGAACTCCTCACCCCTCTAATGTTATAAGTTTTGATTATAATTAATACTCCTCACCCCTCTAATGTTATAAGTTTTGACTATAGAACTCCTCACCCCTCTAATGTTATAAGTTTTGATTATAATTAATAATGTTCTATTAACCGTGGACTCCAGGGTAACCAGACTCTTTATTAAAGCAATGAGTGGAGCACATACAAAAGGCAGGGCACATCCCGGCCGCCGATGCTCATGGGAACACTTATTGCTCATCAAAGGCTAGCCTTTCCCCCAAAACATGCAGGGAGGGTGGGCGGGAAAAGAAAAGTGGGCGACCTCAGCTAGGTGGGTTTGCTTTTGTCTTTTTTGCGTGTCATGCGGCCTTGGCCCGGACAGCATTTTTTCACCACGGAAAGTTTGCGTCTGAGCAAATGACGCACTTTGGCGTTCTAATTGCTGGCGGCTTACGTAAGGCTGCCGGGGCTATCGGGTCACATGTTGCGTGAGAGGAAGAATCTAGATCTAGTTAATCACTTCGTCATGAACAAAGAAAACTAGACAGTGGCAGGTCTACATCTCAACGTAGCTCCTACCACCTGGCCAGGACTGAAAACTGTCCAAATCTTGTGTCACTACCGATCCAAATCAGGCCGCGGCGGCCTCAAAAGGTATGGCACGTGAACCCCATAACCTAGCTGTAGCGGCTACCCTTCCATCTCACTATCAAGAAACTATGCTCAGAGAACCACGATGATAAGTTTTTTCAAACTTATAACAATATCATAATACTACTATCATTTAATTTACCCCCCTACTCACTTCCACGTGTACAGCTTCATCAAGAGCCCGTCTGGCTTGCACGCATCCTTCAGCTTGTTCCCCTCCCCCGCGTTGACAGCGAGGCGCAGGCGCGGGTCGTGCGTCAGCAGCTCTATCGCGCGCGACATGAGCGCCGCGTGGGTGTGGGCGATCACCGTCAGGGGGAGCACCAGGGGGGGGCCCGGGCGCACAGAAGGGGGGCCAGGGCAGGGGGCGGGGGGGGGAACCATGACCCCGCTGCTTTCGACTTTGATACCGCTGCTTTCACACTTTACCCCACTGCCTTCATGTTTAACCCCAGAGCCTTCACATTTGACCCCACCCCCTTCACACTTGACCCCAACCCCTTCACACTTGACCCCACCGCCTTCATATTTGACCCCACCCCCTTCACACTTGACCCCAACCCCTTCACACTTGACCCCACCGCCTTCATATTTGACCCCACCCCCTTCAGACTTGACCCCAACCCCTTCACAGTTGGCCCAACCCCCTTCAGACTTGACCCCAACCCCTTCACACTTGACCCCACCGCCTTCACACTTGACCCCACCGCCTTCACATTTGACCCCACCCCCTTCAGACTTGACCCCACCCCCTTCACACTTGACCCCACCGACTTCATATTTGACCCCACCGCCTTCAGACTTGACCCCAACCCCTTCACACTTGACCCCAATCCCTTCATATTTGACCCCACTGCTTTCATACGTAACACCGTTGCCTTCAACCTTGGCCAAGGCAGCACTGGCGGCACCGGGGGTGGCAGAGGAGGTGCCCGCCTCCCCCTGATTGCTACTGCTCTCGCCCCCCGCCCCAGCCTCGCCGCCGTCATTATTGCCGCCACCCTCGCTGGCAGCCCGCCCACCGGCCACATTCCAGACCGCGCCAGGGTCCCTGGCTATTCCCTGGACGCGGTACATGTCAAAGGTGCGCCCCTGCAAGGACTCTTTCTTGATGAAGGGCAGCTGGTTGGCGATGCAGGCGATGTGGGGGCCAAAGCGGAACGACTGGGGATGGCCAGGGGGGCGGGGAGGATACATGGGCGCGTGCAAGTAGCGGCGGGCCCATAAGGCATGGGAAGGGCAAGGTACTGTCCGCACTTCAACACAAAGACATTACAAACGCGTATAGCTGATACTATTATGATGGGTTACGAAATGCGGCCCTCATTGATGCAACGGCCGACTTGATTAAGAACAAACAACGATGATGGTTGGATGCCAAAGTGCCGGCCAGGGCCGGGGCATCGCAGACGGCAAGATGCAGATGGCGCGCAGGGACGTACCTGGGTCAGGCTGAAGGTGTGTGGGTGCAGGCTTTCCCTCAGGGTCATGAGGTGCGCAGGTCGTGCGCCACGGAAATTGTAGATGCTCTGTGCGGCGTCTCCCACCAGGTACACCGCATGTGGCTTGACGTAGCGGCCGCATGTAGAGGGGGCGGCGTAGCGGTGAGAGGAAGGGGCGGCGTAGTGGGACGACGGCGCGGGCTGGGAGCTGTACGGCCGGGCTGCGCTTGCCAGGTGGGAGGGGGACCCCTGGGACCCATGCGAGAAGGGCGGGTGCAGGGGCTCCTGCGAAAAGGGCGGGTGCTGGTGGTCTGAGGGGGGGGGGGGTCCACCTGTTGCTCCACGAACGCGGACAGCATGCACTGGCTCATGTCCTGCGACTCGTCGATTAGGATCACCTTATAGGGCAGCGCGAGGCCCATGAGTTGCGCCCACTTGAGGTAGCAATCATGGGTGATGGAGATGGCCCCCCTCTCCATCAGGCCCCACACCTTGCGTGCTGCGGACGTGTAAAAGTCGCCGTAGGGGACCTTGAAGATCTCGTCGTGCTTCTTCTTGACCTTGTGGTAGGTGTAGTCGACCGGTCTGGCACTCGCCAGCTCGCTCAGCAGTGCCCTTGATTGGTACCACCTCGCCAGGGTCTTAAAGATCCAAAAGGAAGCCCGCCGCAGAGCCTTTTCCCTTTGACGGTCGGCAGGTTGCAGGGAGAGGATGTCGTTCGTGAAGTGCTCGCGAATTTCTTTTATAATCTCGGCTTCAAGTTTGTACTTCGTATTTTTGAAGTACGGCGGTAAGTCCCCATACGTAAGAGCGGCACCATGAAGCGTCATCACGGAAATCAGCGGGCTTCGCGGCATCTTTTGCTCGGCTTGAAGTTTGGCCGCTGTGTTGTAGACTAGGTAGATGACGGTGTGTTCCAAACCCAGCAGTACGGGCACCAATTTTTCCATGGTGGTTGTCTTGCCTGTGCCAGGGCCAGCCGTAATGACCACGAGCCCACGCTCGTTGCGGCGCGCATGATCCAATATTTGCCGTTGTTCCGACGTGGCCCACTCATCCAGGCCGTAGTCGATACGAGGTCGTGTGCGCCGCGACTCTTCATGGTCATCCACAAACTCCGATGAAATATTAATATCCTCATCACGGTCAAAGTCCCATTCAAAACGGCCGCCGGCCATTCATGGGATGTAGTAATGCCATTACTTGTGCCTTCTATTCATTTTTGCCCGTTATCGGGCGTTACTGCAAAAATTCCCGCGGCGTTGCCTCGTACATACCGAAAAAATGCTTGATGACGTATATCACTACTCACCTGTAAAACTCAGAACAAGAGAATTCATGTTCATGTTGTAAATGGCGACTACCCAAATCTATTGCCCGACCGATGCAGATGCTGCCATTTCCTAGTCGGCCTGCTTTGTAAACCGGGAGAATTGACGGACGGGGCTCGGTCTATTATTATAACAATGCCGAGTATGATTGTCGGTATATTTTGTTTCTGTTCCCGTTTCCGTGTCCCACTCGTGCCCACTTCCCAGTTGCACAGTACATACCAGAATTCGGACCTCAAGTCCTCAACCCTCCTGGGAATGCCCAGTCCTGACTCCTGACTACCGGTAAGTACTGAGCAACGGGTAGACTTCAACGGCGCAGCGCCTGCCTGCGGCCCATCACGTGACAGCGACGACGTATGCGACGTGGCTGCCTTTGGTTCTCAGATATGCAGCCAACGTGGCCGATCGAGATCGAGACTAACAACAAGGGCCAACAAGAAGCAAGGGCTAAAGATATAATGGCAAACACATATTGGGCCCTCTAAAGAGTACGAAATATTCTTATGGAAATGAGCATTTCCGCGCGATTTTCATCTCTAGGCTTGTCGCCTGCCACACAAAGTGGAAGTCGTTGCAGTTATCGTCAGGAGCCGAATGCATCTTCGTCCAAGGTTGCAGGAAAATCGTCATTCGTGAAGGGCAGCGCCCGGCTAGACAGCCGACCATTCCGGCAAGCAGAAAAGCGTCGGGTATCACGGTGCGTTGATGCTCCACAGGCGCGTGTTGAAAGCATTAACTCCGCTCCAAGCCCTCGTCCCAAAGTGCCCGACTTCCCCATCCCCGCCCCGAAGCTGATCGAGCTGTGCAAGGCCTTCGTCGAATCCAGGTTCGGGGTGGATAACCCTGACCTTTTGGCGCCGGAATTCTACACCATCTTGCCAGTGGTACGTCTTTGCATATAGCGCAAGGCTTCGACCGAAAGTAGATGCCAGTGCTTACCTGGGCTACTCGATTGCGCGCTTGCCAGAAGGTGTTGCGGAATATGTAACACAGGCGCACGGAACCGTCCGCGTCGCGAGCCGGCGTCATGGAACCATCGGACCAGGAGGCGTGTCTGGCTTGACAAATTTTCTTTGTCTAGAAGGGGTGCTTCTCCCGCCATTTTCAATTTTGGGCAGCGTGAACATGGAATATAAGTTATTTACTCGGTTTGAATTCGGTCGGCGCACTAGGGTGCCAATAGATTAAGGGTGGTCCAGTTTGTTAGGGTATACTACTATGACGTATGCAGAAAGGTGTAGGAAGAACTCTTGACAATGAAACAGAGAACTGCTTCTTGTTGGTCACATGGGCAACATGCCAACAGGGTGGTTCGTATGACTGTGTTATGTCTGACCAGGTAGCATGTGCAGGGCCACCAAGGCAGGTACCTTACCCATATGGCCTGCATGGGAGTTGGTTGTGTGTCTGCATGGGAGTTGGTTGCGTGTTTGTGGAGCGGCTGGAAGGCCCTTATTGGTTTATTAGTCATTAGAGTGTTGATGACTACAACAAGTTCAATCCTCCCCCCCCCCCCCCCCCCCCCCCCCCCTTCTGCCAGTTACCGGCGCCAGCCTTACTCCATCTCATCGCCGCATGACTGCCAGGTGACAGATCACGGATACTAGGTTTCCTTTGGATGGCTGTAGATGCCTCACGAATTGCGAAATCAACCATTTGCGCTTTCCCGCGTGCTCACTCACTGCAACCACGCCTGGTCACAACGCGCTGGCGGCCACTCCTGATTCGGATGGCCACCCCTCCTGTGGTTCTGGCACCTGCCCCTTCGCCCCTTCACATGCTGTTGGCGACCGCCCCCTGTACCCCCCCCCCCCCCCCCCCCCTGCAGGTGGGCCCCCTCCCCAAGGATGCCTTCCTGGACATCTTTGGCGGCTTCAACCTGCGCGACGCGTTCCCTGACCTGGACGAGGGCCACTTCGGGTTCTCCGTCGATCCCTACCAGCCCAACCGCGTGTGGTACTTCTCTCGGTGAGCGATCCCTACCAGCCCAACCGCGTGTGGTACTTCTCTCGGTGAGCGATCCCTACCAGCCCAACCGCGTGTGGTACTTCTCTCGGTGAGCGATCCCTACCAGCCCAACCGCGTGTGGTACTTCTCTCGGTGAGCGATCCCTACCAGCCCAACCGCGTGTGGTACTTCTCTCGGTGAGCGATCCCTACCAGCCCAACCGCGTGTGGTACTTCTCTCGGTGAGCGATCCCTACCAGCCCAACCGCGTGTGGTACTTCTCTCGGTGAGCGATCCCTACCAGCCCAACCGCGTGTGGTACTTCTCTCGGTGAGCGATCCCTACCAGCCCAACCGCGTGTGGTACTTCTCTCGGTGAGCGATCCCTACCAGCCCAACCGCGTGTGGTACTTCTCTCGGTGAGCGATCCCTACCAGCCCAACCGCGTGTGGTACTTCTCTCGGTGAGCGATCCCTACCAGCCCAACCGCGTGTGGTACTTCTCTCGGTGAGCGATCCCTACCAGCCCAACCGCGTGTGGTACTTCTCTCGGTGAGCGATCCCTACCAGCCCAACCGCGTGTGGTACTTCTCTCGGTGAGCGATCCCTACCAGCCCAACCGCGTGTGGTACTTCTCTCGGTGAGCGATCCCTACCAGCCCAACCGCGTGTGGTACTTCTCTCGGTGAGCGATCCCTACCAGCCCAACCGCGTGTGGTACTTCTCTCGGTGAGCGATCCCTACCAGCCCAACCGCGTGTGGTACTTCTCTCGGTGAGCGATCCCTACCAGCCCAACCGCGTGTGGTACTTCTCTCGGTGAGCGATCCCTGCCCTGCATTCACATAATCACTTTGGACTAGTATATACACGTTTGCTGTCGTCTCGGGAATTTCTTGGAGGCATTAGGGCTTTTGCACGCATGCGCCTCGGATTCCTTGGTATCACTCTAGTGTGCATCTGAAATATATTCTCACAATTAAGCACCGGTTGGTGCAGTCTCCATTTGACCAGCTGAGTTGCTGTTCGAATGCCACCAAGGATTGGGAGGTGTCAAAGATGTGAAGGTCCGGCAAATGAGGGCGGAGGTTGAGATTGTGTCCTGTTCCCTGCAACATCAGCGTTTGTGATGCTTACTTGTGCGTGCATGTGCCAACTTGCTTGTGTGTGTGTGTGTGTGTTTAATTGGCTCCACAGGGGCGTTGGCACGCACGCAGGGTCCTTCCAGGGCATTCCCCCCACGGGCCGGGTGCTGCAGCTGGTGCCGACCGCCAGCGCGGTGGTGTTCAACGAGCAGGGGAAGGCCATCAAGTTCTCGGTACGCGTCACCACGTGCATGCCATGTGTCACTTATTTGTCATTTGTTTATCGGTTCATCTGCTAAGGTACTTGGTCAAACACCATCCATACCTACGCCTGCATGGGCCTGTGATGGGATGTCATGAAGTTGAGCTCAGCAATGTCATTTGAGAATGAGATGATAAATTTAAAGAGCGACTGGATAGATACTTTTTCTCCTGAAGGTTCTACAGACCAGGACTGACTCACTCGAAATAACCTACTAGTGCTAAAAGTTGTGTCCATAGTGGTATGGTCCAGCCAGCCAATGTTATGCGGGCTACTTGAGAAAACTATGCTCCATGTTCAACCCCAACAATGTGCTCATAGATACATTCCTCTTGTTCATGATTCAAAATTTGAAGTTAACTAAACATACCTATTCCTATTCACCTTCCATAGTTAGATTCCACTTGTTCATGATTCAAAATTGAAGTTAACTAAACAAACCTACTCCTGGCTGTGTTTGCTGACATGACATGCTGTGCCGATGGCTTGCTCTCGTCACACGCAGACTGGTTACCCCGTCGACCGTGAAGAAGGCAACACGGGTGGCATGTCGGCATTGTTTGGCATCCTGTATTTCTTGAAACCGTCCCTTCTGAGTTTCATTCCTGAAGGGCGTCCGTATAAACCGTCTTGGCAATTTCTACTGCTGCAGAAAATTGGTGCTCTGGGAAGGATTATCACGGCAGGCAGGAAGGATTAGGAGGAACATGGCCCATTGCTGCTCAGTTGACCCCAAACTGGCATGTTGAAAGGGTTGACTTCAAGAGGCACTAGTAGGACATTCCATGATTCCTGTAGTGAGCACAATTTTGCACTAGTGCATCACGGAGACAATGGGCACACACACCTGAAAGTGGTGTGACTGTATATTTCATGTCACCACTTGTACATAGATCTAAATGAAGATCTTGCACAAAGTCTTGATTGCATGTAGGCATGCCTGATAGAATGTATCTGCCATTGCCTACCTGCCCAAGGTCATTGTGCATGTTTTAGTTTTTTTGAATGCAACTGATTGTTATATACTCTGATTGTTATATACATTTGTAAGCTTGGGTAGTACATACTGGTTTAAGAGTGACGCATTTTCAAACAAAAAGTTATTATTCCAGTAATTGCAAAACTATCGGGGGCGGCTCAGCCCACACACCTTCATATTAATTAATTCATATAGTTTGTTAACATTATATCGTGACATACTGCAGTTGGCGATGCCCTAGGATCCGGAGACGTCCGTCCTAAAGTCAGCAAAATTGGTGCGAGAGGTCCCCCGTTCGATTCCGGCCTGGATTCATTTGCAGATCGCGTTTTTCCGCGTTTTCCGCGGACCGGCACTGAACGCAAATGGTTTTCACCTTTGCGGCGTGCCAAATCAGAATACTGCATACCATGCATGTTATGCCCGTTCCGTGATCGCTTGGATCAAACGGTTGGGGAGCATGCTCCCCGACACCGCCGACGATGTGGACATCCTCATCGGCCTGGCCTGGGCCAGGCTCCGTTCGCTCAACACCTACTGGCGCTCGAAGGGCCTGGGCGAGCACCGCAAGCGCATGCTCTTCAAGGTCCTCGTCCTCACGGTGCTTACGCATGGCACCGAGGCGTGGACACTCACGGACACACTGGCGGCTAAGCTAGACGGCACGGTTTACAGGATGCTCCGACAGGTCCTGAATGTAGGGTTTTCCAAGCATAGGTATCTTTGTATCAGGGTATGCCTCGTATTTCGGACGAGATTAGGCAGCGTAGGATAGCATTGGTAGGACATCTTGCTCACACCAGCCAGATCGACACCGCCCTTGGTCTGGCCGGCCCCCAGCGGCTTGGCCAACCAGGGCGGCATATCTTGACCTGGCCTGGCCCCAAGGACATTCCTTGGAAGCTAGGCAAACCTGCATGCCATGCACTACACCCAGGTGTTGCTGGCCGACCTCGTGGTCCCAGCTCAGTTTGAACACCGCATCCACTCCCTCTCCCTTCTTTGGACTGCCATGAAGAACAAGAAGAGGTGGCAGAAGATTGTCTAGGCCCACATGCCAGCCCCCGTGGGCAAGCCACCTACCCAGGAAGGGGCGTTTTGCTGCTCAAGTAGTGTAGTTAGGATTTTCTAGACTAGGTAGCTTAGAGTTAGGTTACTTCGATTACGCGGCTTCGCCCACCTCCACCCATCCACCAAGGACTATGTGCTACATGATCTCCCAACGGAGGCATGTTATAATTTAATTTAATTTTAATTTAATGCATGTTATAATTTTTTTTAGTATTGCATTGCCCCCTCCAGTGGTCCTCACCTTCAGCGACATCACAGCCCGAGTTCGGTTCCTCTCTCGCCGCAAGAAGCTGGTGGACACCTCCTTGTCGCTTGAGGACGACCTGACGCCAGCCCAGCAGCAGCAACGCCGCGATCAGTACGTGGCCCGACTACATCCGCCACAAGACCAACCCCGAGAAGCCCCAAGTGTACTGGCGGGGCGGGGACCTCTATGTCAACAAGAAACTGTGGAAGCCCCCCCGGGCTTCCCCGGGATAGAGCACTCCAGGCTCCAGCTAGTTGTCTAGATGGGGGCAATCGATGATGGGATAGCTTAGGCATTACAGCACTTGAAACGATATATTAGCGCACAGCGTCATAGTACCTGCAATTAGCTCTGGCACCTTGTGGCCATCAGCTTGCGCCTTAATTAGCCGACGTCTTGAGCCCACCTCACATTTGTAGCATAAGCTATGCGTCAGCCTACCTATGGTATTGCACTGGTTGTATTGCACCCACAGTGTTGCGCCCCGGCATGATGCACCATGCCGTGGAGAGAGTGCTCTGTGGCCTGCCCACTTGCGGCAGTGAGAAAAGCTAGGGCGCCCTCCCTCCTTCTCGCTGCGTATATAGGGTTGAAGGTTCCTTTACTCTGTATTGGCACCCACGTGACGCAGTCACGTGCTTATTAATTAATTAGTATTGCATATCGTACTGCATGCATGCATGCATGCACATAAGTCCCATGCTGTCAGCATGCCTCAATCAATCATGCAGGTACCGGCCGGGGTGTTCAGCCAGGCAATTCTGTTCAACATAGCACCACATTCGATTCCCACCTTGTCTCATTGCATTCTCTCGAGTCATGCATCTATATATGATATCCCACACATCCAAGAAAACCAGCTGTACAGTCCTATATATACACATACATCATTGATGAAGCCTTCATTGGGAGGTTGGCATTAGGGCCGAGAAACACCCCAGGCAAAGCAGCAGCCATGCATGACCAGCTGTCCCCTAATCGACCGCGTAATTTCATCTCATTATAGCAAACCAGGAATCCCTCAGCACCATGCATCAACCAGACGTCACTCAAGCCTATTGATGCTACCTAGCCCTGAGGAATGCCGGTTGGGTAGTTGCTCTTGCGGATGTAGCCCTTTCCAATCACCAGCTCCGTGCCTGCAGGGATGTGCCTGCTGGCCTCCAGCGTGAGGTTGTTCAGCTTGAGCACGTTGTCCACCGTGCAGGCGGTCGCGTTGCCAAACACGTCGCGGATGATGCCCCACACGCACTGGCCCTCCTGCACCGTGTACAGCAGGTTGGTGCCGGGCAGCGACGGGCTGGACACATCGCATGTGCTGACAATGGTGGTGCTGCGACTGCTGCCCGATGCGGCGCGGGCACGGGCACCGGCCGCACCGGCCGTGCCTGCATGCAAGAACCATGTAGTGCGCCGAAAGACAGGTCGAGACCCCCCACAGAGGTCAGCACAAGCACGCAAATGCATCACGGACCATGGCCCATAGCCAGCTGTCTATGGCCGCGGCGGGAAAGAAACAGCGCATGCGACTCCTCAGGGATATGTCTTACCTATCCGGCCTCCCCACGGAGGTATGTTCTTAATTAATTAATAAATGCGACTCCATGCTCAGGACGTGGGCTTGATGGACTTGGCAGTTGGCAGGCGAGCTTGGCAGTTGTACTCCCTGTGCACAGCTGCAGCACTCCGCTCAGCTGACCAGACTATAGAAAATATCTATATTTTCCCATTTCAAGGTGGTTGGCTATCACATGGATGGGCGCACCAAGCCAGAAACCCATGTGTGTGGAATGCAGAAAGGGCCCCCCACACACACATTAGGAAAAAATTAACGCCCCTGTACATAAGTAGGCCAACGCGACATTGACGGCAGTAGCACCCCATGCACCCCGCCTGCAAGCGGCACACTCAGCCTGGTTGACCAGCGGTGAAAAAATTCATACATGCCAGAGCAGGCCACGCGTCGTGTGGCCGTGAGGAGATCATGCAGGCGTCAAAGAGAGCAGCGTGGGCAAAGGTACATGCAGGAACGGGTGCAGACACCACCATAACGACAAATGAGAAGGAACACGAGGGTATCCCGTGAGGCAGTGACACTCTCGTCCCCACATTGGGCCCCCCAAGGCCCACCTACAGGCTATACAGTACCGTACGGAAGGCCCAACAGTTCTGTGCGACAAATAAACACGAAGGTGAGATTACCAAATAGACAAATCCAAGTGAATATATAGTAGTATGCAGCAAGGGAAAGATGTATCATTAGGGCGCAGACTGAGGCGAAAGCCATTAAATTTAATTACATTATAACATGACTCCGTTGGGAGATCATGTATAGCACATACTCCATGGCTGATGGGTGGGTGGGGGGAACGGAGCCGCGAAAACTAACTGAGCTAACTCTAATCTAGTCTAATCTAATCTAGTCTAGTCTACCAAAATCCCAGCTACTCTACTCAGCAAAGCTCCCCTTCCTCGTGGGGGGGGGCCGGGGGGCTTGCCCACAGGGGCTGACGTGTGGGCCTGGACAATGGTCTCCCACCTCTTCTTGTCCTGCATGGCAGTCCAAGCTAGAGAGAGGCGAAAGCCATATGCATGATCAATTAAAAAGTGACTGCCGATACGCGGGCCACAACTTATCCCAACATTCGAATACCGCGAACCTGAAACAACAGTCCCTGTACATAGACGACAGCGATCTATCCGAAAAGCACAAGCATGCACCGACCTGGCTGGTGTACACAAGCAGCGGACCACGTATCATTGCTGACCACTGGCCAAAAATGCCTGTGACATCGAAGTGCTAAGAACTTGAGTACTAGCTATCAGTCCATGAAGGCAGGGCCCACATGCAGTTCTCACCGGCAGAGCTGTAGCGCGACGTCGTGCCGGCAGGTGGCACACCCAGGGCCTCTGTCGCCATCTTGGGCAGCCCCCAGGGGTCCAGGTCGGCCAATTGCGGCGCGCCATTCTGGACCTTGCCTCCCCCGTGCTTGTCCTGCTTGAGATCCGCCTTGGTGGGCTTGTCGGGTCGCCAGCTCACGTTCTCCAGGGCGGCCCGCTTGGGTCCCTGGCCATCCTTGCCAGGGCCGCGCCACGCACGCACGCTGCATGGCGTAGAAGTACCGCGGCAGTTACGTAGTGAGCATATGTTTTGTTCAAGCCACAAAGGTGAAAGGGGGCGGTGCATGGCCTGATGGACCAAATACTTCCCAACGGAACATGCGCAAAAAGGCAAGGACTAGTGTGCAGTTTCGGCAAGATGATGGTTAACAGCCTCTTGAACGTATGCCTTTGTTGTTGGAAGCTGACAAACAGCGACCATGCACCCCCCACCCGCCCACCCGCCCACCCGCCCACCCACCCGCCCGCCCGCCCGCCGCCCGCCCGCCCGCCCGCCCGCCCGCCCGCCCGCCCGCCCGCCGCCGCCCGCCCGCCCGCCCGCCCGCCCGCCGCCGCCCGCCCGCCCGCCCGCCCGCCGGCCCGCCGCCCGCCCGCCCGCCCGCCCGCCCGCCCGCCCGCCCGCCCGCCCGCCCGCCCGCCCGCCCGCCCGCCCGCCCCGCCCGCCCACCCACCCACCCACCCACCCACCCACGCTACTGCGATAGAACCCATGCCTCATGCGCCCAACTGCGATAGAACCCACCTCATGCGCCCAAACAGCAGCAGGCCCAACGCGAGGCCTGCCTGCGAGACGACGTGCTGCCGCCGCACCCACGCCACCAGCGCACGCAGGGGCGTCTGCTTCTCGTCGCCGTCACGCCCCCACACGCTCTCCACCAGCGCCGCCAGGGGGTTGGGACGCCTGTGCGGCCTGGTGCCGACTTGCTGGCGGCCGTGGTGGCGCAGGGGGGATTGAGGACTGGCCACCTGGGTACTTGCGCGTGATTTGCCCGAGGGCTCCTGCGCCGGCAATGGCTTGCCAGCCTGGCTGCCAGGAACGGCCCCCTGTGGCGGGGGGTGCTCCCTGCAAATTGGTCAAAGTTTGGTCGAGTCGTGTGCATGAGCCATGATGCAACAGGACGACACAGTGTGGGGGCCTTTTTCAGCATTCATGGGGTGCATTACCTGCCAGGCAAAAGCAAACAGCTTCGTTCTGTGTTATGACAAGGGTACATTCTTATAGTAGTCTACAGTACTATATATCTGTAGCTCTTAGGCTGGTAGGATATAGCAAGGAGGTGAAGGTTTCACGGAAGCAAGGCATGGCGTCACTTGAAGGGAAGACTCCTGCATGGACATGGCCCGCAGGTGCGTTATGGGCAGCAAGAGTGAGTTCCTCGGAGGGGATTGTAAGCAAACGAAAAAACGAAGCCTGTCCTTGCAGCACTCGAAATCAACAGGGTCCACTGCAACCTTGACAACACCCCACATACATGGCTGTCTTGGTGGCGCCAGGTGTCGGCGGCAGCCCTTGCACGCCACTGGTCTTCTCCTGCCCTCCCCACTTCCTGTCCGACCCCTCCTCCAGGGAAGTATCAGGTGTGGCCGTCGCTGTGACAGGTGGCAGAGCGGCAGGAGGCGGCAGCGGCGGAGGCGGATCCGATGGGCCGGCAGGCGGGGCGGCCAGGATCTGAAGAAAGCAAGGCAGACAGATATCACACTGCGGTTGTGATTAGTGGCAGACAGATATCACACATGCGGTTGTGATTAGTGGCTGACAGATATCACACTGCGGTTGTGATTAGTGGCAGACAGATATCACACTGCGGTTGTGATTAGTGGCAGACAGATATCACACTGCGGTTGTGATTATTAGTGGCAGACAGATCGATAGCACACTGCAGTAGTGATTAGTGGCAGCCTCGTTGATATCCATGCATAATGGATAGCTAAGCCTTGCTCGCATGTGCGCGGTTAATTGGTTGGGTGGGTGGGGGTTCGGGGTGGAGGAGAAGGGAGAGCTTGGCATCTGCGTTTGCTTGAATGTGTGTGTGTGTGTGTGTGCGTGTGCGTGTGCGTGTGCGTGTGCGTGTGCGTGTGCGTGTGCGTGTGCGTGTGCGTGTGCGTGTGCGTGTGCGTGTGCGTGTGCGTGTGCGTGTGCGTGTGCGTGTGCGTGTGCGTGTGCGTGTGCGTGTGCGTGTGCGTGTGCGTGTGCGTGTGCGTGTGCGTGTGCGTGTGTGACTTTTCTCTTCTAAAGGCAGAGGCTCGCTGGCAGAGCAAGCCCGCGCTGAGCCCGTCCTGCCACCCCACGCACAACGAGACGCAGGGACATGACGGGCGCGCACGTTTCCTTCGTTCATGCATTCGCTCGCATGTTGTGCACCCATCCATTCATGGATGCGCATGCACAGCGCAGGACTGCTGATGACCGGGCAGGCCATCACACTTCTCCTGTGCACGAATATCGCCATCCCCCTGAACGCACGGGCGCCGCGAATAGAAACAAGCACCGGCCTGTGTAGCACCTCCCTGCCCACCACATCCATGGGTCCACCCCTGCCCACCACCATGGGGTTAACCCCTCCCGCCTATATTGATCCTCGGAAAAGAAAAGTCCCTCGTTCTTATCCCTTCTCATTCCACTCCCTCAGTGAATATACACCCCCGAATATCGCCCTTCGATCAGCCCTACTGGCAGCCCCATTCTTTGCTGTTGTGTGCTAGCGGTCGTTAATAATATACACCCCCGAATATCGCCCCACGAGCAGCCCTACTGCCCCATTCTTTGCTGTTGTGTGCTTGCAGTCGTTAATGATAATATACACCCCCGAATATCGCCCCACGAGCAGCCCTACTGCCCCATTCTTTGCTGTTGTGTGCTAGCGGTCGTTAATGCTTCCTTCCATGGCTCATTCCCCGTGCTGGCTGGGGCTTGTATGCCGTTCTTTAGGTGCAGGCGTTTCTGATTCAAAATATCATCTTAACTGTCGCATGCCCCCCTGATCCGGCCGCATGCCTCACCTCGCTCGTCGGCTGCTCCTCCCCCGACCCGCCACCTGTCACGTCGCCGCCCGCACCACCAGCAACCCCCTGCTTGCCTGCCCCCGCCCCTGGTGGGGCAAAATCAAACGCAAAGGTGGGGCTGGTTGGCTCGCGTCCCCCTCCCTTCACACGCTCCACCACACGCTCCGCCACCGCTTGCCCTTGGCCAGTTCCACCCCCCCCTCGTGCTTGGCCAGTTTCACCCCCCCCTCGCGCTTGGCCACCCTCCCCCACCTCCCACCCCTGCCGCTCGCCCACCTCGTCCTCGGGCCCCTCCAAGTCCCACTGGATCACCTCCCCTTCCGCGTCGGCCGGGTCGAAGCCAAACCCCTTGTCCCCAGCCACCTCATCTAATTTCTCGCTACTGGCGCCCGCAACCTTGTCGCCCGACACCTGCTGTTGCCCCCCAGCGGCCTGCAGGGAACAAACCACCCAAACAAGAGCGGCGAATGGACATCCATAATTTCATCATTGAAAGCTAGCATCCAATTCCCGATCCATTGCGGTAGGGCCTTCCTGGTCAAATTTCTAGTGTGCAACCACGCAGCGCCATCAACCATGCCGTGAAGAGGTGGGGTGGGGGCTGAAGGTGTGGCGGGGGCATCCTTGGCTGTGATGGACACACGTTGGCTATTAATTACTATAGAAGGCATCGGCATCCACACGTCAGTCGGCCTGTCTCGGCCACGAGTACAAACCAATCAGACCGCCTTGCCAACTAGGCACATAAATAATGCATTCTAAATTACGATGTAACTATAATGTATTTGTTTAGTCGGCGTGCTAGGCCACCCACAGCAGCATGGACTGCCCTGCTGCCCCCAAAGGACCTGCTTCACACGTTATGCGCGTGTGCGCGGGTGGTAGATAGCTGGTGTGCCGGGCACGGGTGGTGGATGTGCATGGCATGGGCCATCGGCACGTAGAGGCATCCGCATGCATGGCACGTAGAGGCAGCCACATGCTTGGCACGTAGAGGCAGCGACATGCTCGGCACGTAGAGGCAGCAACATGCATGGCACGTAGAGGCAGCCACATGCTCGGCACGTAGAGGCAGCCCCATGCATGGCATGTAGAGGCAGCCACATGCTTGGCACGTAGAGGCAGCGACATGCATGGTATGCAGGGTAGCGAGGCAGGCGCTAGGCGCTTGCCTAAACAGTATCACATATGATCAACCAAGTCCCTACCAGGGAGTTCCAAGGCACATGGGGTATGCCAGCACTAGCATCAACGACCGTGACGGTGTCAGCGTCGGCGACCGTGATGATGTCAGCATCAGCGACCATAATGACACTAGCTTGCTCGATGTGCAGATGCAAGCACT
The DNA here is from genome assembly GCA_009746045.1 of Mesostigma viride. Lineage (NCBI taxonomy): Eukaryota > Viridiplantae > Streptophyta > Mesostigmatophyceae > Mesostigmatales > Mesostigmataceae > Mesostigma > Mesostigma viride. Next base: position 5,624,948 of record RPFO01000165.1, on the reverse strand, counting down.
AGTGTCCATACACAGCCGGCAGCAGAGGCATGAATCAGTGTCACAGGTGCTGCTCATAACCACGGGTTCACAGGGTAGTGCTGGCAGCGCACGGAGAGCATGCTCAACAGACGGCCGCAAAGATAGCAATGTTTGATTACTGGTTCAGGTACCTTGACAAACGTCCCGCCTTCTGGCCCGGATCTTTCTGGGCCCTCCACCACTCCGGCCTCCGCGTCCATCCAATCAGTGGGCTCCTCTGCCGACGGCGGGTTCGATGGTAACTCTAGTGGGGCCTCGCGTTGATCGAAAGCATTATCCGCAGTGGCGTCACCTTGGTCGCCGGGATCCACACCCAACTGACCCTTGGGGGAGAGGCTCCTTATCTCTTCAGATGTACCTTCGGTTTGATGCACATCACCTGCGGACTGGGCGCCAGTTTTCAGCTGTCTCTTCCTGAGAACCTCTTGAAACGCCTTCATTGCTGCCTCTTAAAGCCCAGCAGGTAAGCGTGCCGACGTTCGGTCAGGCAATTTTTAATGCTGATCGGAAATGCTCATGCCGCAAAGCCAACCAGGCTGCATTGTGGCACTGCAATGGCAAACGCCCAGAATTGTCAAAAGGCACTCGCGTCCTGTGTTATTCTCGAATACGTTTGCCACGTTGGATAACCATGCAGTATGCTCAATGACATCCAATCCCTGGCCCTCTCCTACGTAGTTCATGGGAAACGCAGCCGGACGGATAACCTCAGGAAAACCTCGGATTCGTCTCGTAGAAACCATCGCATGGCTAGCCCTGCCTGTTTGTGGAACATAAAGGCACTGTCATGTCGGGCAGTGCACTCTCTCCGGCCCTCCTGAGCCCAAGTCGGTCAAGATATACACTGAATGTCTGGACCTGTCTCGACTTCGAAAAAAGCCTCACCGACGGCCGTGCACGTGCCCAACTGCCCAACTATTTTCCTCTACTGTAGAGAACAGTTCCTAATAACCCACCGTCACTCCGTCAGTGTGAGAACAGTAGCTCAGTCAGTCAGTACAGTCATTCACGCCTTAAGTTGGGTTGGCTTAAGGTGTGTTCACGCCTTAAGTTGGGTCGAATAGGATTTCGGCATTCCAAGTTCAAAGTAGTTCAGAATAGTATGTTTAAGTATATTTAGTTCAAATAAGTAGAATTTAGTAGAACCATTCACGCCTTAAGTTGGGTTCACGCCTTAAGTGTCCCCTCAAAAACCTCGAACCCAACTTAAGGCGTGAATGACTGTACTCAGTTGTATCCCACGCCGCACATGTGCACATGCGGCGTGGGAATAAACTCAACTCAACTCGACGCCGCACATGGGCAGCAGAGAGTCTATAGTGGCCGAGGGTCGGTATATAGTAGTATATCCTAACCCACCGTTCAGTTCAGTTCAGTTGTTTCCCACGCCGCACATAACCCACCTGTATTCCTAACCCACCGTACTTGCCGTCAAACATGCAGTCAACTGGACAATCAAGTAACGTGCGTGTTTGCAACTTGCCCGTTGAAACTCTACGGCGGAGCCAATTTTCGGAAGAACCTTACCCTTATGCTTGCAAATTCGGGACAAATTCGGTGGATGGATGGATTGTCGGATTTTCATCCCCTATTCCTATGTTTTCTCACGTGTACGGCCTTATAAGCTTCGCCAATTCTGGCGAACCTAACGGTTCTTCCGAAAATTGGCTCCGCCAGATAATGTACGAATCAAGATTCTCGTGTGATACTGTACTGTACAGGCTGTAGGCGGATCAGACCACGATCTCTCGTCCTTTGAGTCCTTACCCTGGCCTTGATCCCTGTTCGATCCAGGTTCCAAGCCCCCAAAGGAGACCACGCAACAAAAGAGAGATCGAGGAGATTCTACTGTAATCCTGCTGTAATATCATTTTTGGTGCCGGACTGCCGCACCGGTGCGTGGAGTGATGTTGCCATGCGAACTGCGAGATCATGCTCTGCATGTGCCACCTGTAAGTACGCTGAGAGCTTATTTGCCAGCGTCAGAATTGGTAACAAGTAAAAAGACGTAGCAGCCAACTACAAAATGCTGAACAGCGCGGAAGTTCTGAACACAGTCTGAAGGAGCTCAACAGTCAATGCACGCAGCACAAGCCAACCGATGTTGCCAAGCACGACGGCAGACTAGAGATGTTGACGAGCACGACAGACTAGAAAGTAGAACGCGAAGTCTAGAACGCGAACTGCGAATCGACCTGAATCGACGTCGACTGTATTTTCCATTGCTTTGAGCACTTTTGTGCCGAAATTTTATCGGGTCACTACAATACTTCCAGTATTGGGATAAGAACTGGTTCTGCCGTTTTTATCGCGAGCGATTATCCAACAATCGTTTTAACGTATTTTCGTCGTTAATGCCGAGAATATCATCCCGGCTGCCATGCAAGCGAGCAACGCATGCGTCCGCGAGCCTGATGCAAACGAGCAGGGACTACAGAGCAGCGCAAAGCGTGTAAAGGCAGATCATCTAACATACGAGACAAGCAATCTGCCGGCAAGCAGTGCTGGTGCAACCGTCGAAGACATGGATGCAGGCAAAGGGCCCGTGGGGAAAACGTCTGAACTGACCGTCCAAGAAGAAGTCCGGTGGGAAAATGCAGGTAAGCTGGTTCTTCGTCCTCCACATTAAATGCGGCAGTACATTGTTGACAGCAGTCCTATCATTCCGCCTTGTCATGTATTGAAACTTTCTTGTCAAGGTCGGATGTACAGAGATGAATGAGATCTCATTCATCTCTTCATCGCAACGTCGACCATATTCTGAATCAGCTCCGCCCCAGCACATGCTGTGCCTGTAAATCGTTAAATCAGCTTTGGCTGCTTGGCATCTGCACCGGCAAGCATGGCGGAATTATCAGACACCTCCAGGGTCACGCCCAGCTCCGCGGACTCGGGTCCTTGGGTACGTTTGTCTGTCGCCTTTTTACGCTGGAATTCTGTGACCCAGGTGTATGCAGGGAACTATAACGCCCACAGGTTGTTTCGCTGCTGGCCACACCTTGTGTTCTTATTTCTTTCCCCTCGTGCCTTTGCGGTGATGTGCCTGCTAGCTGCCCACTCCTCCTCCTTGGGAGTTCTGGTGACCATCACGCTGACTTCCTGCAACTGCAGTGTTACTGTAGGCCATCGTTGCACTTTTCCGCCAAGGTTTCAAGCACGTGCCGCCTGCTTGTCCTGATGTACTAGGCGTGTTTTTCTACTTTTCTTTTGCTGCCCCTGTGATGTTCATGTGCACCCTTAAAAAACAGTTCCTATATTTAGGCATCAGGCGGGCCACAGGACATAGCGCAAGCGGCCCTCCACATGCTCTTAACCCCCCCCTGTCCTTGGCCAGCAAAGCTCGCCTTCCTAGTTCGGCAGGAAGCACACGGTGTCCGTTCGTGTAGTTTGATTGTGAGGTAATCGCTGCCACGCTTTCAGCACGCGCTGACGCGTGACTAGTCGGTGCCACCTGTTCCCCATGGTGGCGCCGCTGCCCCTGCGCCCTGCTCTGCCACCACCTGCCCCTGTGCCCTTTCTCTGCCACCCATAACCTGCCCCTGTTCTGTGTGCGAGCAGCACGCTGGTCCCCCTGGAGTCTGTGCTGAACCTGAACCAGCGCTACCCGGTGCCCATCCCTGTGGCCGAGCTGGTCGAGTTCCTAGTGGCCGAGTGGGAGCAGGAGGGCCTCTACGATTGACGTCGCAGAGTAAGGGGAGGGGCAGGAGGGGCGCTACGATCAACAGTGGAACAAGGGGAGGGGCAGGACGGGCTCTGGGACTGATCATGAGGGGGAGGGCAGGAGGGCTCGTGCGACGGAGGGGGCAGTGCTTCTGCTAACGGGACTATTTCGTCAACCGGTTGACGAATTTTGAAAATAGTAGTAAAATAGTCAACCATTTTGGGCAATTCGTCAACCACATTCGTCAACCAACTCGGCAATTCGTCAACCAATTGACGAATATGTTCCGAAGTTCGTCAACCGGTTTCACGAAATGTTTAGGGTATTCGTCAACCACCTAAGTCCTGAAGGCCAGACCTAAGGTCCAGCGGCGCGGCGTCAGGCCGTCAGCCCGTACCATCTGAATCCTAGGTACGCTGCAGTTGGAGTTGGTTTGGAAAGACAGTACGTCAGTACGGTTCAGGACAATGCTCGGGTAGGCTCGGGTACCAAAAGTCCAAAACTGAAGACGAGCAAGGCAGGACTTGAGCCGACCAGGGCATGAAAAAATTATTACCTGTAATCACTCTGGTGTTTGGTGGGCAATCATGGTATTAATTACGTGACGACCTCAGGCCGTCTGGCGACTTCATGTGCGATAAAATATTGCATGCGAAATTGTTTCGATAATGGCGGCGGCGATGTTTAGGTAGTGTTGCATGAGCTAGAGAATGTCGAAGAAAAACGGGTTGGCAGGTTTCAAGACTAGCACCTTAGATGCTCTGTTTAAGAAGCAAGCTGGAGAAATTGTAGAAACGGAAAATATCGTCGACCTAGGCCGCAGTTTAGATGAAAAGGAGGGCAGGCAGGGTCGCGACAAACGCAAGAGAGTAGAGCGTGAGGAAGAGCATGGGTCTAATGCGCAGGAAGAGGAAGATGGCGGCCAGTCAGCATCATCTGACAGCGCCTCAAACTCTGGCGAGGAGGAATCTGGCGAGGAGGAATCTGGCGAGGAGGGGGCCTAGACAGAAAGGAGCAAGGCCGATGATGACGGCAGCTCTGAGCCAGGGGAGAAGAAGGGGAAGAAGAAGGGCAAGAGAAAGCCGGCAGCGAAAAGGCAGAGACAGGAGTACAACCAGTGGACAGGCGCGCGCAGCGCGCAGGGTGCAGGGCCAAGCTCGGACAAAACTGTGCCAGTAGTGCCTGTTGATAGCAGTGAGGAGGATGTAATGGTTGTTTAATGGCCTCGTGCTGTGCACACTTGACTCAGGCCTAGCTGTGAACCATACTAGTAATTATTCTGTAGTTTATGCAGTTGTCAACAACCACTATGTGATATTATGTTTTATCCACATGCATTACATGCGTGTGTGAGGCGTGAGCGACCTTACGTTAATTATGAAGAAATAAAGCTTCCTCCTCCCCCCCCCCCCAGGGTTGACGAAGCGCCAAGGCAAATAGTCAACCAGTTTGACGAATTGCTGAGGCAAATAGTCAACCATTTGACGAAGTGCCGAGGCAAATAGTCAACAAGTTGACGAATGACAAAAACCCTTAGCAGAAGCACTGGGAGGGGGAGGGGGAGGGCAGGAGGGGGGGTATGAGGGAGAGCAAGGGGAAGGGCAGCAGGGGTGGTGCAACACATGTCTATTTTTGGCTCCGCGGATCGCAGGAATGGCATCAGGTGGTCATACACTAGGCGGATGGGGAGGGGGGCAACCGCTGGTGATGGGGGTACCGACGACGCGTGGCAGCGGGCGGCCGGCAAACGGCGCACAGCAGCACCCTCAACGTGCACACAAGGTGTTGTGTGCGCAGAGGGAGGACAATCGTCGATGTGCGCGCAGAGGGAGGACGTCGAGTAGAGCTCGCGCCCTACTTCCACAAGTACGCAAACCAGCCCCTTCGTGTGGGGGGTGGGGGTTGGCAGGTTGCCTTGCAAAGCCGTAGTCGCACAACGCGACTGTCTGGCTCATCGCCCATGGGAGAGTCATTGCCCATTGGAGAGTCATTGCCCATGGGAGAGTCATCTCCGCAGAGGTTTGCCTGATCCTGTAGCGCTCGGTCGGGCTAGTTGCGTACAGTGGATGTCCCCGTTGACATCCCTCGGGCTGGCCCCATGCCCAGAGTCCGCCAGGGGCTCCGCTGGCTTTGTGAGTGCATGGGAGCTCGATATATATCCCCAAGGCACGCACATTTGTGCGCGGAATGGTGCGCCTCGTCGGCGATCGTGCGCGACGCAGTGCCATGTGCACGGTGCTACGCTGCATTACGATGGTGCCACTGGGTGAGGCTGCCTGCAGTTGATCTGGGGTCAGCATCTAGTGGCATAGCACACTGGGCTTCCTCACAGTATGTACATGCGGGGTTGGTAACAGAATGGGCACTTGCGCATGCCCTGGCCTTGGCTGTGATCCCAAGGCCTTTCGATGTTCTTATGATGTTTTTGAAGCGCAAGTGGGAGAATTAATTAATTAATTATCAACATCACTCCGTTGGGAGTAGATGTAGCACATAGCCCTGAGAAGGGGCATATGGCTTTTAATACATTCTAGGCTACTTCATGCAAGGGTGGGAATCTAAGCTACCCCTGCTCTAGGTGCACCAGGGCACCCGCACCCTCATGGTGCGTAGTGGGAGAATGTGTCTGAGATATTTGTCAAAACTACCAAGAGTCCTCAGTTTTGAACCTTTCAATTTTTCTGTGTATATGTTATGTGATTACAATATTTCAAGGGTGTTGTAAACCAGTAGTATGTAAGCTCTAGGACCTACCAGCTTCATGGCTGGGAATATTCGGCCTGCTTTCCTTGTTGTAGACAGAATGTAGGTTTTTCCACTCATAGGTCGTTTGAGTCTTTGTACCAGGGCATGCCTCGCATTTCGGACGAGATTAGACAGCGTAGGATAGCATTCGTAGGACATCTTGCTCGCACCAGTCAGCTAGGTAGACACCGCCCTCGGTCTGGCTGGCCCCCAGCGGCTTGGCCAGCCAGGGCGGCATATCCTGACCTGGCCTGGCCCCAAGGGCATTCCCAGAAGGGTTGGTAGACCTGCCATGAACTATACACAGCAGTTGCTGGCCGACCTAGTGGTTCCAGCCCAGTTTGAACACCGCATTACCTCCCTCTCTCTTGCTTGCGGACTGCAATGCAGAACAAGAAGAGGTGGCAGACCCTTGTCCAGGCCCACCTACACGCCAGCCCCGGCCTGTGGGCAAGCCCCCCCCCCCCCAGGAGGAAGGGGCGCTTTGCTGAGTAGAGTAATTAGGATTTTTTTTCTACATTAGCTTAGAGTTAGCTTAGTTAGGTTTCGCGGCTTCGCTCACCTCCATCCATCAAACAAGGGAATACGTGTTACATGATCTCCCAACGGAGTCATGTTATAGTTTCCCCCTTCACCACGGGGTGTGGCAAGGTTAAGACGGGCCAACCAGGTAGCTAGACACCTCCTCATACGGCAGGGTCCCCTTGTCCCATCGCAACCCACTGGCAAACTTGCGCGCGCCGGGCACCGGCGCGGCGCGACCCGGACCTATGTGACACAACTGCTTGAAGATGCAGGGCTTCTGGGACTATCCGTACTCCGCGCCCGCATGATTGACAAGGAGAAATGGGCTGCCATCTGCGATAAGCACCTCCCCGAGGGGTATGCTCCTGTTTTCTCGATCCCACGGGCCCCGCGGCCCGTTGCTAGCCAGGGTAGAAGTCCGCAGGTGGAGGTTATTGGTCCTGAGGATAGCCGCTACACTACTGCCTCGTCTGCCATTACAATAGAGGACAGCTCGGATGAGGATTACATCCCCATCTAGTGCTTAACGGTTGGGGGATGATGCAGACGATATTTGTCTAAACTTTTGTGTAATTATTTTTCTAATGAGATTAGCATAGTACTCCGTGGCATGCCTTTGCGCATGACACGCAAGTACTTACTTACTTAAGGTTGTGTCCTGTCCCCATATCTGTTCATTATTGTCATGGATCACGTCATGCGCCGGGCACGTGCGCGCTTTACTGCTCTTAAGGGGTTCGAGCCTGGCTTGGACATCCTTAACGAGAGCGCGCACGGCGGGGTTAAACCTGGGTACCGCCTGGCCGACTTGATTTATGCGGACGACACCACCCTCATCGCGCGCCCCGAGCACATTCAGACCTGGCTGGACTGTCTGGGCTTGGAGGCGCGGGCGGTGGGGTTGGAGATTAGTGTCAAAACTGAGGCTATGGTGATTGGGGCTTCCAGTAGCCCGCCGCTACCACGGCTGCAAGACGGGACGGAGGTCCCGTTTCGTGATCGCTTTAATTAAACTGCTGGGAAGCATGCTTCCTGACACCGCCGCCGATGTGGACACCCGCATCGGCCTGGCCTGGGCTCGGCATCGTTCGCTGAAAACCTACTGGCACTCGAAGGTCCTCGGCGAGCACCGCAAGCGCATGCTCCTCAAGGTCCTGGTCCTCACGGTGCTCACGTATGGCGCCGAAGCATGGACGCTCACGGACACGCTGGCGGCCAAGCTAAACGGCACGGTAACCAGGATGCTCCGTCAGGCCCTGAACGTCGGGTTTTCCACGCATAGGCATCTAGAATCTTTGTACCAGGGCATGCCTCGCATTTCGGACGAGATTAGACAGCGTAGGATAGCATTCGTAGGACATCTTGCTCGCACCAGCCAGGTAGACACCGCCCTCGGTCTGGCCGGCCCCCAGCGGCTTGGCCAGCCAGGACGGCATATCCTGACCTGGCCTGGCCCCAAGGACATTCCTAAGAAGGTAGGCAAACATGTCATGACCTACCCACAGCAGTTGATGGCTGGCCTCAGTAGTGGTCCCAGCGCAGTTTGAAAATCGCATTACCTCCCTCTCTCTTGCTTGGACTGCTATGCAGGACAAGAGGAGGTGGAAGACCATTGTCCAGGCTCATACGCCCGCCCCTGTGGGCAAGCCCCTTCCCCCCAAGCGGAAGGGGCGCTTTGCTGAGTAGAATAGGTAGGGTTTTCTAGATTAGATGAGCTTAGAGTTAGATTAGTTCGGTTTCGCGGCTTTGTCCCCCCCTCCATCCATCCATGGGAATGTGTGCTACATGATCTCCCAACGGAGTCATGTTATAATTTATTTAATTTTTTTAATGTTATAATTTAGGGTATCGAACAAAGAATCCCCGGCCGATCTGTAATAAAAAACACCTGTCTGCAAATATGAAAACATATCTGTAATTTCCGGGCCTCAACTTTACTAATCTGTAAAATTCTCTAATAATTTAATTTAATTTAGTTTCCTCCCTCTCTTGCTTGGACTGCGCTATGCAGAACAAGAACAAGAAGAGGTGGCAGATTATTGTCCAGGCCCACGCACACGCCAGCCCCTGTGCATGGGCAAGCCCCCCCCCCCACCCCCTCCAGGAGGAAGGGGTGCTTTGCTGAGTAGAGTAGTTCGGATTTTCTACATTAGCTTAGAGTTAGCTTAGGTAGGTTTCGCGGCTTCGCTTACCTCCATCCATCAGGCAAGGGAGTACGTGCTACACGTGTGACCGCGTATGGCATTCATAGCGATTCGGGCCGTGGTGCCCACATTAAAAAAATTAAAATTAAATTATAACATGCCTCCGTTGGGAGATCATGTAACACGTATTCCCACATGCAACCCTGTAACTAGGACCTAGATAGCTTACCTCATCCATTCCATCCCATGTTCCCCATGTGCTACATGCTACATGATCTCCCCACAGAGTCATGTTATACTTTAATTTAATTTAATTTTAATCCATTGCATCCCATGTTCCCCTCCCACTGAGGACTTACGGTCACGTGTCTATTAATTAATTAATGATATCTCCCCATGGAGACATGTTATAATTTAATTGAATTTAATTTTCCTTGTAAAGTTTGCACTGACACAAAAATGTTGCACCCGGCAACATGATTGCGCTGGTTGTCTCATTGATGATTGTGTCGAAGAACAACTATGCTATTCTCTGCCTTTTAGCAAACGGTTAATTACAATTCGTTCAAGTGGCCCGCCGGAGCGGCTGTACAATTTTTCCCAGTGAGCGCGCTGCCAAGTGTACTTGTGGGCAAATTTTTAGGTGCCCCGTCACTTCGAGGTACTAAAAATTAGGCTACGGTACGAATTCAGCGAATTTCAGCGAATTTTCAGTCGAACCAAAGGAAGTGACGCCAACTACCAAAAAGTTTCCGTTACGAATTTTCAGCCCAACACTCGCGCAAAATGAAGTGACGGCAACTACCAAAACTTTTCCGTTACGAATTTTCACTCCCACACGTTTGCACAAAAGACTTGACGGCAACTACCAAAAAGTTTCCGTTACGAATTTTCAGTCCCACACTTCGCGCAAATTTTAGTAGGGCTGCACGCAAGCTACCTTTCAAAATTTTGCGCTAGTATGGAACGCATTTCATTCGTCTGGAGGAACGCTGCCCGCCAACTACCCCCGTTCAGAAAGTTCCGCCGAAATTTACCCGAGATTTGGAAATCTGAACGTCCGCGCAAATTTTAGTAGGGCTGCACGCAAGCTACCTTTCAAAATTTTGCGCAAGTATGGAACGCAATTCATTCGTCCGGAGGAATGCTGCTCGTCAACTGCCCCCGTTCAGAAAGTTGCGCCGAACTTTACTTGAGATTTGGAAATCTGAGCGTGCGGTTGGAGTTTCGCGGGGAAACCCAAGTTCCCAAGTAATTCACCAATGACGCGCTTCGAACACTTGTCCGCTAAAACCTAAGCAGCCGCTCCGGCTGGCCACTTAAACGAAACTTGATCGGCGGCCCGGGGCATCGTCGCTAAGCTCCGCACCCCAGCCCGGCCTGCACAGCCGGCGGCCACATCGGCTCCCTCCCTCGGCAAGGATGACATCCGAGCAGTGCTGGAGGAGCACGTGACCTGGCCGCTGGCCGAGAAGATGACATTTATGACTACAGCACTCAACACGGTGGAGGCCAAGGTCTCCAATACGGAAACCAAGGTCGCACACAAGCTACAACCTCAGCTCACGGCGCTGCAGACCACGGCGCAGGCATCCGAGGCACATGCTGCACTCCTCTCCCGCCTCAACCAGGTGGAGGCCGGGAAGTGCGGCGTGCTCATGAAGAAGCTTGAAGCCATCACCAAGACAAGATAACGGCAGGCTCGAGCTACCATGTCCGGATTCTCCCGATTTCTGGCCTGCGCTGGTTGTCTCCTTGATCACCACCCACACCGAGACCCTGGCCACACAGGTCCCAAAGATAGCGGAGCAGACGGCCACCATCGCATCCCAGCCACCCCGGCAGGATGCTGGCGACCTCCCGCCGCTCTCCTACGCGGACCTGCTGCGGTCAGCGACCGCCTCAACCACCGACGCCATCACCACGAAGCTCCAGGAGCTGGAGGACCACCCCCAGGCCAACCAACGGGAGACCGACCGCGAGTGCCGAGTGGTGCTGCGTCGTTTCCCCCAGAAGCCAGGTGAGACGTCAACCTCCCTTGCCGACGAGCTCAAGGACCAGCTCCTTACCCTCATGGGCCTGGTAGGTGAGGTAGAACTGCGTGGGTGCCACCGCCTTCCCCACTCACGGGACAAGGCGGCTCCCCCACCAGTCCTGCTCACCTTCCCCTCCCGTGAGGACAAGCAGCGGTTCCTCTCTCGTCGCAAGCGGTTGCACGACCTCACCTGGACGCTGGACGACGACCTGACCCCTGCTCAGCAGCAGCAGCGACGCGACCTGTGGCCGGAATACCTCCGCCACAAGCAGGCCCCCAGAAGCCCAAGGTGTACTGCAGGGGCGGGGACCTGATGATCAACCACAAGATGTGGACGCCCCCAGCGGGCTAGAATAGCTTGCATAATAGCCCTAGCTCGTATCCATTGGTAGTCACTGCCGCTATGGCAGCCATGCTTAGAATGTTTGCCTAGCTGTGCCAACATACCTAGTCACGTGCACCGCTAGCTAGCGCACGGCACACAACCAGCCATAGCCTTAGCTTAGTCCTTGTACAGCCATGCTACGTCCAGGCTATGATCAGATTACTTGCCCACGCTCCTTGTTATGCCATGCTCACATGGGTCTTATTGCACCCACAGATTGCCGGATCGTTTAGCGTGTCCGAGTGCAGCTGTGGCATGCCTTTGGCATGAAGGAGAATGGGGGTCTCTGCCCTTTCTCCTGTTGTGCACGCACAGGGATCAAAAGCACTTCCGTGCTCCGTGACTCCCCAACGGGAGCACGTGTTTAATTAATTAATTGATTCTCTGCCCGCTGGTGCGTTGCAATGCGCATATGCACATGCATGGCGTTGGATCGCCATGCGTCCAGGCATAGCTGTCTCACTTCATAATTGGTATCAACATATTGTCCTGCTGACGAAACCTTTGCAGGCTGCACTACCCAAAGTACGTGCCCTCTTCGATGCCCTCCGTCTGTGCATAACTGCATGCACCCAAGAAAGGTATCCAATTTAAGGTCGCCAGACATGCATCAATATCAGTTTGAGACGCCTTGGCGTTTGTGGCATCTCGCAGGACACGCACCGCTGCCCTGAAAAAGAAACCCGATTCATTCTGCTGACAACTGCATTGGCAACCCTACTAGAATTATGAATTGCACTATACTTCGGCAATCCTATAATGAATTTTGCTTTACTGCTCCCCAATACCCTCGGCGTGCCTTCCTGCCTCACCACTACGTGTCAGGCTTCCCCCCTCACTTGGGTGTGTCCGACAGGTGGACCCCGACCCCTCACTTTGGCTTGTACGGCACCGCGCTGAACTCGTCACTCCACCGCTTGTACGCTGGGTGGTAGGCAAATTCCTGCATCAGCAGCGCGATGCCCTGCGCGTGCTTCTCCTTGGCGGTCCCGTAGAGCGACTTGATCTCCTCCACCAGTGCCGCGTACTTGGCAAGCAGGGGGCCCAGGGTGCCCTCGGGGTCACACGCCGTCTGTGGCGACCATGGCAAGGCATGGGCGCAAACCAAGGGGTTCGACGATGTGCGGGACAACACCGGCCAAACACATGCACACAGGGTCATATGGGGTTATGAGGGGTCAAATGGGGTATGAGGTCACATGGTATCAAATGGTGTCACATGGTGTCACATCGGGTCTGTGACAGCCAGCTGTACGGGGCGAGCACCTACCCGTGCGAGGGACGGCGCACTGATATTGGCTGAGGGCAAGGGAGGGGCACAAAGGCATCACCTGGGCCTTCATGGATGCAGGGGAGCATCAAACCGCGTGTGGCTTCATGGCGGACAGTTGGGACCCCATTGTGACGGGAGATAGGTGAGAACCCATGGTTACTGGAGCATTATGCCCTTGCTTCGACGAGAGGGATGGGGACAACCATTACATGACGTGAGCGCAGGATACGAGGCACAAAAGCTTCAAAAGGAGGGGGTGGACGACACCAGGGAAGTCGATCCGGGGGGGATCAGGTGACAGATCGACGCGCGAAGAAAACGACAATCACGTTTCCGAGCCATTGGTAAGGGCATGCCCACCACGGTTGGGCAGCACAGAATACGGTCACCAAAGTAATGAGATAAGCCCACAGCCCTTGGGCAGCAAACAAATACAAAAACGCGTCACTCGATACGACCCCAGCTTCACGTTTAAGAATCCCAGGTTGAAGATTTTAAGGGCCTGGATTTCGGGAATTTTGGATTACGATATCACAGGGCTGGGTTGGGGCAAAGGATCTTCAAGCCGATAAAAGTCTGTCTAGTACGCTCGTGGCTAGGCCTCACGCTGAAGGTCGCAGTACAGCCCCGCATTGGCAACTTACCGTGTGAGAACGCAGCCCTGGGTCGACCGGCCCCCATTCTTAAATGTGAAGCTGGGGTTGTACAACAGTTGACAATACTGCAACCACATTACAAGATGCAATAGTAAACGATACAATAATCACCTGACGGTCTTGCCCCCTGTCTCTGCCCCCGTGCACCCTTCTCTGCCTACCGCACACGGGCGAAAGGTCACGCGTAGCAAGGGGCGTGCCACATCCTGCAGGGTGCATCCAGGTGCTCACAGGCACCGCCTGCCCGCTTCTATACCAAGGGAGGAGGTGGAGCAATGGCAACGGCCTCAGATGATTTCATACTTCATTGCGCTTCCTTCAGCGACGGTCGCTGGCCGGCTAAGCATGCGGCGTGCAACCAGAACAGAACACCAACCAGCTCGACGCGACCTATGTGCAATACACCCCGCTACACCAGCCGCGATGAGCCAGGTACCAGGTACGTCATGAGCCAGGCACAGCACAGCATGATGGGATGCCGCGACCTGGCCATGATGTGGGCGTTCTGCAGCCATACCACCCACTCCTTGCCCTCTTCACCACCCACCCATTGCCCTCCTTACCACCCACTCCTTGTTCTTCTTGACGCGCGCCTGCAGCAGCGCCTGCCGCTCCTTCAGCTTGAACACCTCGCGCTCGTACTCTGCCTTGCCCAGTCGATTGGCCTTGATCTCTGACAGGGGCGTGGCAGGGCAAGGCAGAATTAAGGCCAATGGACGCGGCAGGGGCAGGGCAGATCGACCCGACCGACCGCAGGAACAACGCGCGCGGTCAGAGGCGTGCACTAGCCCGCATGAAGGCGGTGGGCTCTGGGCACCGCAGACCAAAAGGCACGCGGGTAGCGCTGGTATGGTGCCTCAAGGTTACGTACCGGCTTCAGTGGCTTCCAGTTCTGACCTCATGGTGATGATGGAGCCGCCTATTTCGCTGGCAGTGTTTTGAAATCGGGCTTGTGTTTTGGGGCTATTCATGATCGCTGAGTCGCGGTCACGGTGTTCCAGTCAAAACTAGCACGATAAGAGACGCTGACGCTGGGGAACTCCACGGCTATAAGGAGCTTGCATTCTTAATTAATGTCGACGCTTCCTCCATCGCAGCACATGCTAATAGCTGCGCGTCTAAACGTTCATCACCGTTTTCCTGCAGGAAACGACTGCGAGAGCTAAGGACCAGTGTAGTGACAACCTTGACGGAAATAGATTTCCGGACTAGGATAGCGTAACTAGAAAACACCTTTTTACTGCGACAGTGAGGAATACCACGATTTGCAGTGGAATGCAAAATAAATTTAGAACGGAACGCCGTGTATTTCCCGAATACGTCAAGCATAAGTTGCCCCACAACCCTCGATCTGTTTACGTATGCTCTCAAGAAATGTTCTAACAATAACGAGACATAATAAACGTGCCCCATGTCATGTCAGCGTGGCTCATCAGAGTCATCCGCTCCAGACCCTCTGGAATACAGGTGCCACGTGTCAAGCCCAAAGAGCGACGTACCGACTAATGCTGCCACCTACTTTGTAACGCATCAGAAACAGGACCACTTCTTTACTCAGACAGCAATAATTACCGAGGTCAAAAATATTTTCCCTTCGAATGCAGACTCGATCCATGCCCACCCAGAATGTCGCTAGGCCCATTAAGCGTCGCCAATTTAAAATGAGATCGTTATCTTAAATTACGGCCAGGCGCTACCGTATTTGTAATTTCCTATCAAACGGTATCTACTTTTGCACGAATTGCTCGGCAAGAATCACGTATGTCGTCGAGGGTTATCGGAGACACCAACGGGCACCATTGAAAGCAGCAAGCTGTTCTTTAATTTTGGAAATGTGGCGTATGGTTCGGGCATTCTAGGCCGATAGGGGTTGGACAATGAGTAGATATTCCTACCGAGTATCTGATACTGTACCATGGCTGTTCCAGTCATCATCATATATAGTCCCCGTACGGCATAGCATTCACGAAGTTTAGACGTGGCAAGGACCCGAATTCCATTACCTTAATGTGATATCCGGCCGTTGAACTGTATGTGATTAGTAAGCGTCTTACCGTGGTCTTCGTTTAGTCTACACGGGTCGCTGCGTCGGTAGTTTTTATCATTCGCACGGGCGCGCATGGGCGGCCGACCAGGACTTGATGGAGTGCTGAAGCAAATTAGACGCAAGTGAGGTACCAAAAGCAGGGAGGTGACAAAATCCAGGGATACCCAACCTTCCAGAAGCCATGCCGACGCCGCCGAGTGGGAGGCATGGCATTCCTGTCCGCCCCGATGGCTCCTTGCAACCAATACAGATCCAACCCAAGAGCGAGTGCCTGCAGCCGCCGTCGGCCGGACGGAAACACCCCACCGCATCCCCTATCTTGTCCCCCGTGCTGTTGTCTCCCGTGAAGCCTCCCAAGGGCAGCGGACCTGGCGGGCTTCCCAGCCCGAGGCACGGCCTGCCGTTTACAGATGACAAGGGTGGCTGGGCCAGGGGGGACAGGGAGGGGGAGCTGCCGGCGGGACCCATGAGCCTGCCGTGGCTTACCGGCATGGACTCGAAGCTAAATTTGGACAATCCCGGGTTTGGCTTCCTGTCGCAGAGTGGCGGCAAAAATGGTCTACCTGCCAAACAGGCATGTGTCGTGCAACCTCCTCCCATCGTGTTTCGGTGGCACCCGGTGGTCCAACTGGCACCCTGTGGTCCCTGTGACTGTTCACTGGGAGCAGATGCCAGTACAACGCTCTTTTCGCTAAATGGCTGGGTTCCATGCCATCCTTTGCGCACCTTATGCTATTGTTGATTTAAGTGTCTATTTTTTGTATACCACGATTTTCTTCATATGATGTCACTTCATGTATATTTTCCTCCACGGCTGTCCAGGGTCCCATCATGACATCATCCCTGGTCCCGTGGGGTCCCGTGGGGTGCTGTGCGTTTGCCATCTGGTGCTGTGTGCGCGGGCTTGTGCTCGCACCCCCCCAGATGTCCCAGCCGTCCTCCCCATCCCTGTCCGCGGCGCCCTCCTTCAACCATGCCGGGCTGCCAGGGACCGCGCCTGCAGGGGCTTCGACAGCCATGTGGGGCAATGGGGCGCGTGTGCTGCCGTCCACGGCCAGGGACCCCCTGTCCCCCACCAGCGGCGCATCGGAATGGACCCGGACACCCTCCAAAAAAAACGTTGCCGAGGGTAGGCCACCGCCACACTGTAGGGGGAAGGCACACGATTCGCTATCTATTTAACATGCTAAAATTGGTATCTCTCCCAACGTGCATGGGGTTTCAGCCACCTGGCCTCTAGTTCCTTGTGCCCTGCTCCTGTGGATGACGCCGCGAGTACCCCTCCCTTGCTGTCTCTCCTCGATACCTCTCTCCTCTCCCTTGTAGCAGCACCCTCTTGCGTCCCTGCCAGCCTAAGCTTTACTCCCTCATGATGTCGTTGCCGGATGATCTGGCAGGCGCCCATGTGGCGCCGTCGTGTCACAAAAGCTAGGATGCGTGCGTGTGTATGTGTAATTGGATGCCGGCACTTGCCCACATGAGACTGACAACAGGAGCCGTATTGAGCTCCTACTGTTGGGGGGGGGATGAGAGCTTTCAGGGATGTACTCTAGTGCCTACCATGCCCCACTTCGCAAAGTACCTGCGCTTGTTGCTCATGTTCTATAGCTCAAATGCCGTGGTCCTACACCACGATGCATGCGGTGCCCATGCTTGCGCGCACGATATTGTGCACGCACCCACTGCTAGTATATGCATATGCTGGCATACGCACCCACCCTGTGCCTCATGCACTCACTGATGTGCTTGCGCATTATATATGTTGTATTGCATCTGCTTGCCCACCCACGCACCCACCCACGTGCCCGCGCCCCTCCCCCCCCCCCCCCCCCCCTCCCCCCGACATCCACCCACCCACCCAACCAACCAACCAACCAACCAACCAACCAACCAACCAATCAACCAACCAACCAACCAACCAACCAACCAACCAACCAACCAACCAACCAACCAACCAACCAACCAACCAACCAACCAACCAACCAACCAACCAACCAACCAACCAACCAACCAACCAACCAACCAACCAACCAACCAACCAACCAACCAACCAACCAACCAACCAACCAAATAACCAACCAAATAACCAACCAACCACACGCCCACCATGCCACAGAGCACGCGGCAGGCGTGTCGGCGCGCAACGCAGCGTATCTCGAAACATCGGGCGACCTGGCCAGGGAGATGGCGCCAGGGCCGTCCTTCATCCCGAGAGGTGACAAGTGCCAGCACGTGGCCTCTGGTAACGCATGCCAGCACGTGGTCTGTCGTAAGATGTTTACGCGTGCGGACGGTGGCAATGTGGCCCAGTCCGTGGCCTCTCCTCCTCTGGCCCATGCAACATCAGGACGCATGTCGTGGACCTTATGCACACCTGTGCGGTGAAGTATGCAAGCATGATGGTATGCTTGCAATGCGGTGTCGCAGGCAGGGCGCCCACAATGTGGCATGGCAGACCGCCCGGCTGTGTGTGACCTGTGATGTCGTTTGGTCATGCACAAAACCAGGCGTGCCCTACGGCGTGGCACAGCCGTCAGCACCCTGCCGGTTGTGTGCGGCCTACAAAACGCGCCCATACACGGAGGGTGCTTCAGGGAGGAGGGGATGCTTGCATGACCACATCGTGGTGCATGTATCAACGCAGAGAAGAGCGTGACCGGCGCAAGTCGCCAACAGGAGCAACGCCATCCCCATCACGCGCCTCTGGCAACTTGCACACGTAGGAGTACTTGTGGATATTTGTGGAAGGCGGGCGAGTGGCAGGCGCGCGGGCAGGCAGGCGGGCGGGCGGGCGGGCGGGCGGGCAGGCGGGCAGGCGGGCGGGTGGGCGGGCGGGCGGGCGGGCGGGCGGGCGGGCGGGCGGGCGGGCGGCGGGCGGGCGGGCGGGCGGCGGGCGGGCGGGCGGGCGGGCGGGCGGGCGGGCGGGCGGGCGGGCGGCGGGCGGGCGGGCGGCGGGCGGGCGGGCGGGCAGGCGGGCGGGCCGGCGGGCAGGCAGGCGGGCGGGCGGGCGGCGGGCGGGCGGGCGGGCGGCGGGCGGGCGGGCGGGCGGGCGGGCGGGCGGGCGGGCGGGCGGGCGGGCGGGCGGGCGGGCGGGCGGCGGGCGGGCGGGCGGGCGGGCGGCGGGCGGGCGGGCGGGCGGGCGGGCGGGCGGGCGGGCGGGCGGGCGGGCGGGCGGGCGGGCGGGCGGGCAGGCGGGCGGGCGGGCGGGCGGGCGGGCGGGCAGGCGGGCGGGCGGGCGGGCAGGCAGGCGGGCGGGCGGGCGGGCGGGCGGGCGGGCGGGCAGGCAGGCGGGTGGGCGGGCAGGCGGGCAGGCGGGGGGGTGGGCGGGCGGCAGGCGGGCGGGCGGGCGGGCAGGCAGGCGGGTGGGCGGGCGGGCAGGCGGGCGGGCGGGCGGGCGGGCGGGCAGGCGGGCCGCCTGGCTGGCTAGGTTGGGGCGTGGCGGAGTGGGCCCGATGGCCTGGGGGAGATTGAACGTCCCTGCTGAGGCTTTTAGCGCATTCCATGAACCGCGTGACAAGACCTGTCGCCTCACCTGGCCTTCCTGTGTGTGCACGCGACCCGCATCCTGTGTGCACATATGTGTGCATGTATGTGTGTGCCACGTCGTGCGTGCGCCAGCATCATACATCATCAAGCGCTCGCCGCTCATGCCGCCGGACGCGCGCATCGAGGATGTGGCGTTCTCCAAGGAGGAGAATCTGTTCCTGGCCACCGTGTTCCCCTCCTCGGTGGTAAGGCGCTTGGGGGGTCGTTCCTGGCCACCGTGTTCCCCTCCTCGGTGGTAAGGCGCTAGGGGGGTCGTTCCTGGCCATGGGTCACTCGGGGCCCTAGAGAGGCGCCGGCAGGATGGCATGCGCGCAGAGGATGTCATGGGCGCGTTTCATCGGGGCAGTGCGGGCGTTGCGTACCCGTTTCTTTTCCCACTTTGCGTAGGTGGCTCTGCGACACCTTTTTGGGCCCCCAACCACAAGCCTTTCACAGCAACATAACACAACCACAGGTTGCTGGCATTATTATCTCACGGTAGCTCTAGCCCGAGAACATTGCATCTAACGAGGAGGGATGAAAGCCAGGGTGCATTTTTTTGGTGCTTGTTTTCCATCTTCAAGATCCAACGGTTCCTCCACTTGCGCCCCCTTCTCCAACCCTATGTCCTGCACCACATGGCCTGCGTGTGGTCCCACGCGAGATGCTGTCTTGGCATGAAGATGCTGCCTTCACTGTCCCCTTGACAACACGCTTCCTTCTTGGCAACATGCTGTCTTGTCACCATGGCGGCTCTTCATTCCGTCGCCCGGTCTTACCTGTTTCCTGCCCCGCTCAGCCGGCTGGTCGGCGCGACGTGCACTACTTGCGGCGGTGGCTGGAGAAGGAGATTTTCGCGGTATGCTGGCGCCCGCGCACGCCATGGGAAGATGCTGGTGTTGGTTGATGTTTGTTGACGCCCAGGCAGACGGCTCGCATGACCGACAGCAGGGACCCTGGGCAATGACGCATAACCCCAACGAGCCTGGGGGGGGGGGGCAAGGCTTGTACTGTGCTCTCTGTGGCCACACCAAGCATGCGATATACATGAAAATGTGGTCACAAATCATGGACGCTGTGTTTGGTGACCGTGAGGAATGCCCCAGCATGGTTGGAATGCGTGACGGTGGGAAGATGCGTGTCCTGCGTTGGGAGATGGGAGCCTCATGGATATGCGGGCCAACAGGGGGCTGAGTTCAATGGGATGGGGAGGGTCAGCTTGGGGGTGGGCCCGATGTGTGGGGGGGGCGGACGTGGAACATCACGTGGCTGAGCTCCACGCATAAATACACAAGATCTTCTC
This sequence comes from Mesostigma viride, assembly GCA_009746045.1. Classification (NCBI taxonomy): domain Eukaryota; kingdom Viridiplantae; phylum Streptophyta; class Mesostigmatophyceae; order Mesostigmatales; family Mesostigmataceae; genus Mesostigma; species Mesostigma viride. Next base: position 5,604,628 of record RPFO01000165.1, on the reverse strand, counting down.
ACATGTATTCACTCATAAATGCAATCGGGTCTTCACTCTTGGCAATACACAGTTTGATATTCCTGGGTCCCTGGGTCCTGGCCTGAGCCTAAGCTCGGGTTCGGAGCGTGTGTTGCTCTTCGATTCACTATGATTGCGCACGTGCCTGCCCACCTGCATTGCCGGCACTAATTGCCTGTAGCAGTTGCCAGCATCGCATCGCGTTGACCCGGCTCATGCCTCTTTTGCCACCCTGTGTGCCCACCCCCCCCTGGGCCCCCCCTGCCCCCACCCCCAGCTGGGGGAGAGCACGCTCGAGGACCCGCATGCCTTTGCGCAGCAGTTGCAGGCGGTGTTCAGCGTGGGCTACCACGAGCTGATGCGCCAGGTGGCGACGACCAGTACTGACCGCGGGCAGCTCATGGCCGACCTGTGGATCAGGTGGGGGGCGGGGGGGGGGGGCGATGCTGGTTACGGGTGTGCCATGGTCATCTTCGTGGGTGCTGTGTTCTGGTGGCCGCCCACGCCTTGCGGCTTGTGTGTTGAGGTGGTTGGCTCTTCTATCCTCCCCTACACTCCGCACAATAGGCTATATTTCCATGACAACATTGGCTCACTGACAAGGTAACGGTGTGGGCAGCATATTTACGGCGAGGCGAGGTCATGCCTTGACCTCAGAGCATGGGTTCATCGACGGTGGGCCAACCTATTTCATGATGACAAGGCTGCTCTGGGGGCAGCCAGGGCCCACTTTATCGCAGTGCCTGGCACAGGGCGGTGCGCAGCGCTGTGGTAGGCATCAAGGGATGCCAGTTCTTCCACGCGATGCTGACAAAGAGAGGGAACGGCTGGATGGCCTGGCACACGTGCACATGCTTGCCTCCCCCCTTCCCCTGCCACTGCACGCAGCTATGTGCGAGCCATCCGCCTCATCCTCCAAGAGATGAAGGATGCGCCCGCCTCCTCATCGTCAAACGCCGCATCGTCAAACGACCCGGCCTTAGACCGCCATCAGAAGACCCGCGCAGCCGCCGAGGTCGGCGGCGAATCACCGCAGAGGTCACGGCCAGGGCAGGCGCGGGCGCCGCCGTCAGAGGCCGCGGCTTCCAAGGGGATGTCTCCGCGGACAGCTGGCGCGCCGCCGGCCAGTGGCACGACGGGGCGGGCGACAGAAGCCAGGGAGGTGCGTCGCGAGGAAGGGGGCCACTGGGACTGGGGGTTGCTGGGTGATGGGAAAGGTGCGGGGGCCACCCCCTAGTGCATCGCATGTGTACGTGTGCGTGCAGTTGGGGTGGGGGCGGGTGTCATCGGACCGCGGGCGTCGGTACCCGATGATGGCAGCGCCGTGTGCTCCGTCTGGCCATGCGCTGCCTTTTTTGCGTCCAGGCGTGGAGGGTTGGAGTACGGAAAGTCTTAGCGCCGTGACCGTCAACGTAGTTGCTGTCATCCGTCAACGTAGTCGCTGCCATCCGCTGCCCTCTCGTAGTTGCTGCCATCCGCTGCCCTCTCGTAGTCGCTGCCATCCGCTGCCCTCTCGTAGTCGCTGTCATCCGCTGCCCTCTCGTAGTCGCTGTCATCCGTCAACGTAGTCGCTGTCATCCGTCAACGTAGTCGCTGTCATCCGCTGCCCTCTCGAACTCGGCTTGCTCCCTACAGCTGCTTTGATCGATGCCGTTGCCCACTTGGGTCCAGGAACATTGTTTCTTATATGTTTTGTGTTGCTCCCTACAGCGGCTTTGATCGATGCTGTCGTCTACTTGGGTCCATGCATCTTGTTTCTTATATGTTTTGTGTGATCTTACGTGACGTTGCCAGAGGGGCATGTCGTTAATACCAGCGACCCTTGTGTGGTATCAGCCGTTGGGTACCAGCGACCCTGGCATCACCGGTAGTAAAACTGACACCGTCACGGTGTTCCTGCCTCCTCCGTTGTCCTCACCTTGCTGGGCTGTGCACATGCCCTGGACAAGCGTGTGGGGTCATGATTGCCGCTCGCCAAGTTTTACTGCAAGTGGCAGGACAGCTCCTTGCCACCTCCCCGATCTCCATGGTGCATACGCGTGCCGTGCCATGTCGCCAACATCATGGCCACCAGTGCGGAGTGGCAAACACCTTCCCAAGCACGCGTCCTTCACTGCGCTGCACTTCTCATGGACTTGCATGGCTGTGTCATGCTTCGCATGCGTCTGCACACCAGGACGCGGGGGCGGGCGACAGCAGCGACGCGGCAGCGGATGGCCCCACCAGCCCCGCGCGCACCGGGTAGGCCACGCAATATGCAAAAAAAAAGCACGCGTGCACATGGGGGGACCGCTAAATGGACACAGAGCTATGTGGGTGTGCTATATGGATGTGCTATATGGGTGTGCTATATGGATGTGCTATATGGGTGTGCTATATGGGTGTGCTATATGGGTGTGCTATATGGATGTGCTATATGGGTGTGCTATATGGGTGCGCTATATGGGTGTGCTATATGGGTGTGCTATATGGGTGTGCTATATGTCCTACTGTGTGGCTGTAGCAACACCATAGTGGCCCTAATATCAGCACGCATAATTATCAACGAATCGCCCTTGTACGGGCCAAAAAGAAAACCTCCTTCTGGCCTCGTACATCCCAAGACATAACCTTCATACGTCACGATATACCTGTGAGGGCCTACCAGAGGGCATTTGGTGCGATAATGCCTCCCGAATATACCCTTACAATATACCCTGACAACATACGTAGGTACGCAAAAAAAATTCCCAAAAGTCAGCCGTACACGTAAGAAAAATTCCTAAAAGTCTTCGTACAGTAATTAAGTGTAAACCGATAAGGGCCACTAGGGTATCTGCTTGTATCAAATTATGGACATATGTACCATAAGAATAGATTCAAATAGATTAGTGGATTAATTACGACGCTCATGCTGCGGTGCATTTTTCATCCTGTGCTTAAGTGCTTCTGCTTCTGCGCATGAACACGTGCGCGCTGCCTCTGCGAGGGATGATCCGCACCTTGTTTACCTTATTTACATTATTTACCTTATTTACCTTATTTACCTTAATTACCTTATTTGCAGAAACAATCTTCCCTCCATTTACAGGGGCACGTCTTCTTCCCAACCGCCCTCGTGCCGACACGTTGGCCGTTTCGACCACACATCGCTGGGCCCCCACCCACTCGGGTCCAGCCGCCCTCCTCACGTCGACTCTTGACAGGTGCCCTCACGCTCGGTGCCGCATGCGCTCTCCCGCGCCACAAACCCGCGCGTCTGTCATCCGCCACGCACATGACGCAACTGACACCTGTCCTACCTGCGTGCCATGCTTGCATCCGCCCCCCCACACACCACACATCGCCTCCCCTGTCCTACCTGCGTGCCATGCTTGCATCCGCCTCCCCACACCCCACACATCGCCTCCCCTGTCCTACCTGCGTGCCATGCTTGCATCCGCCCCCCCACACCCCACACATCGCCTCCCCACCCGCTGCACATTCTTATACTGCCCACCCCCCACCTTGCTCCACACCCCCACAGTGACACAGGTGATGGGGCGCCCCGGCTGACCCCCCGCCTCCACAACCGCAGCCTGGCCTTCTCCTCCCTCATGTCGGCGGGGGGGTCGCGACCCTCGGAGAGTGGGATGGACATGCTGGGGTCCCTGACCGCCGCCGTGAGGCTGGGGGCAGGGTCCCTGGGTGACCCCTCGGAGGCGACAGGTGGCGGCGGCGGCAGCCCCCACCTGCGTCTGGTGGAGGAGCGGCTGGCAGCGATGGGCGTGACGTTGTCGCAGGGGGACAGGGGGGGAGACTCGGACGAGGAAGTAGAGGGGGGGGGGGCACGCCCTAACGGGGACGAGGCGTCCATGTCGCTGGAGGACCGGCTGAGGTGGGTGGGGCCATGCTGATGTCGTGGGGGAGGGGGGATGAGGTGGGTGGGACGACCCATGCCATGGCAATGCCACCGGTGTGCGTGCATGCCGTGACATGCGAGAGAGCACCGTCGACACTTTTACCATCTCATGGTTGCTGGCGCCATCGACGCTGAACGCGCCCCATGGCCATGATGCCGGCGTTGGCAACAAGTCATCACTAGCATTTCCTTTTACTTTTTCTTGTAGGTGGTGTTATCAGAGGTCCATCACTGAGAAATCCATGCCCGCCTATTAATAGCTTGCACTGCCTTCATGCTGGCTCTGTCAGCACGGCCCCCCACCCCCAATCATCTTGCACGACACCCCCTCCATGTCTCTTCTCACCCCCCTCATGTCGCCACACCACCCTCATGACCCCCCTGCAGGTACGCGGTGAAGCAGGCCAAGCGCGGCACGCTGCACATGGAGAGCGGCGACGCGCTGCTGGACAGCGTGGAGACCGTGCTCAAGCTGGCCATGGCGCTGGCCGCGCGCAACGAGCTGTGGCGCATCCGGGTGCACGGGTTGGCCCACCGCACGGGATTGCTGTCCAGCGCCTCGGCTGGGCGGGAACCAGGCGCAGCCGCTGGGGGTGCTGCGGCAGGGGGGCCCACACAGGTGAGGGCATTGGCCATGGTCTAATGCCTGACCGACGACTGGGTTGCCTGTAGGGGGGGTTGCCTTACGAAGTGTGACAGGGTTGGTAGTCCCAGTGCGGTGCGGATGGAGGCCTCTTATTCTGTGCGGCCTCTTATTCTGTGAGGCCTCTTATTCTGTGAGGCCTCTTATTCTGTGAGGCCTCTTATTCTGTGCGGCCTCTTATTCTGTGAGGCCTCTTATTCTGTGCGGCCTCTTATTCTGTGAGGCCTCTGTGGCACGTCCGTTCGCCAGGAATGCACGGCACCTCATGCCTGACCGCCTTGCGTGGGCCCCGTGTCGCCCTCTTCCTGCCCTTCATGTCTGTCTTGTTTGGCCCCTCCCCCTCCGATCTCTCTTCACCGTCCCTGCTCTCCCCTGCCCCCCCCCCTCCCCCTATGATCTCTCTCTCTCTCTCTCTCTCTCTCTCTCTCTCTCTCTCTCTCTCTCTCTCTCTCTCTCTCTCTCTCTCTCTCTCTCTCTCTCTCTCTCTCTCTCTCTCTCTCTCTCTCTCTCTCTCTCTCTCCGTCTTTCTCTTTCTCACATGCGCGCTCACTTGTTCGTTCGGCGCCCCCCCCTCGCTTTCTCCCCCTCTCCTTCTCTCTCTCGCTTCCCCCGCCCCCCCCCCCCGATATCCACCCCCACACACACACCAGGTGGACATGCAGGCGCAGGCAGACCGCATCGCCCGCATGCGTGCGGACATGCAGAAGAAGGAGCAGGCGTTCCAGCTGACGCTGCGCGTGATGGAGCGAGAGAACGCGGCCGCGAGGGAGCGCCTGGAGGAGGAGATCGAGGCGTGCGCGCGGCTGGAGGCGGCGGTGGATGTGTTGCTTCACGAAGGGGAGCCGGGGGGGGGGGGGGGGGAGGTGCGTACCGCCGCGCTCGGCGCCTGTGTGCAATGTAGTGTGCGTCCATGCCTGCGGTGGTTGGTTGGTGCGGGGTCTTTCATGCTGGGGTGCTCAGTAGAACCAGGAGGTGGTGTCGCGCACAAGTCCTAGGGCAAGGGGAGGTGTGGAGTGCAGTTCTAAAGCACGTGAGGTCTCGGGCAAGAGTTGGTGCTGCGTAGCGCTCAGGCATGATGGGCATGCGTGCGCTGACATGCGTGCGTGCAGCTTTTATTTGAAGAGGAAAAGTTCAAACTGTTGAAGTGATAACTGTTAGCATCTAAGGCTGGTTGTGCCGCATGTCGGCCGATTACTGAATAGGCTTGAGCTATCGCCTCCAAATCGGTATCTAGGGCGATGCGCATGGGTACGGTTTTCCGCTTATCTTTGAGATCATGTCCTACTTCTATTAGGAGGCGCTCTGCCGCGTTCTGTTGAGACGAACGCAGCCGCAAATACTCGTGACCATGCACATCAGGGCACACATAACATATGTCGGACAACATTTCTCCTGTGTTTCACTGACCCCCCTGGTGCCACCATGGCAATGACCGTCCCTGGTGCCTTGTCCCCCCCTGGTGCGTGTGTCCACCCCGCAGCAGGTCGGAGGGCAGCGTGGAGCGTGACATCCGTCGGCAGGCTGCCATGGACAAGGTGGGGGATGCACTCGCGGTGGATGGATGGCCTACCGCGATGATGCCTTGGCCAGGCAGTGGAGTGGATGTACACCAGGTCGAGGCATGGCAGTAGATTTTGGATATACTGTAGGGCAAGGCAGGCCTTCTTTGTGCAGGGAGAGTAAGGGGGTGTTTGCAGCATGGGAGCCCTGACCCCCACCACCCCCGACCTGCTCGCTACAGCTTGTTCATAGCCATCCATCGTCAGTGATCGTTCCTCTCATGCATCTGATCAGGCATCATCGTGGGGGTACGTCTTCTCCCTGGCATGTGGGGAGGCAGGATGCTCTGACAGCGGTGGCGCATGGGTATGTGTGTAGCAGCATGGATGTTGTCCACTTGTGGGTGCATGGCGGTACATGCTGTTAACGCATGGCAGTACACGCTGACCACTTGTCCATGCGTGGCTATCTGCATGCGTCGCTCGTTGTTCCTGGGCTACCCGCATGCACGCAGGCACACGACGCCACCAGCGGCTGCATCCCTGCCTGCTTCCACCCCCTCCTCAAGCTGGACGCCAGCCGGCACTTCATCAACCTCAGCACGGTGGGTCAGCCGGCCATCGCCAGTCATTCATTGTGCCCTGTAGCCATTTGCCCCTTCGTATGGTCGGCCCTGGGTAGCCTGCCTGGCTCTGCTACCTGCCTTTACGGTGTGTACCAAAGGCACCTGCCTGTTGGCCAGTTGCAAGGGGAAGAGTACCTGCCTCACGGATGACACTCGCTACTCTGGGCTGTGTTCCCTATCTGCTTTTGGTGTAGGGCTTGTGCGGCGTCCCTTCCCTAAGTGAAGAGTTCCTCTGTCCTTGGCTACATCGGGTGGCCTCCGCTTCCTCCGTTCCATGCCTATCTCGCCAGAGACACGCGGCCGCCCACCCCCCTTGATTATTTTGCGCGGGCCGTGCTTGCCCCCTATGCGGCCCTCCCCTTTCTCCCCTTTCCGCCCGCCCGACGCATGTCCGCACGCCACCTGTCGCGCCGCCGCGTGGAAAACACCTGTTTTGCAGCTTTAAGTTCTCCTGACTCCTGTCGACCCATCCCACTTCCTGACACGTGTTAAGGAGCTGCCCAGTAGAAATACTTGGGTGCCCAACATTTTGTTGGAGGTTGTCTGACAGCCGTCGCACCACCCCACGCACGATGCCATGTCCTCACGGCTCCATGTCTCTCCTCGTGCCCCCCCCCCCCATGTCTCCCCCCCCCCCCCCCCCCCCCGCTCCATGTCTCTCCACCCGTCCCCCCCTACACACCATTTCTCCCCCCCCCTCCCCAGTTCCCCGAGTCGCAGCCGCTAATGCCGCGCTCGCTTCTTCTGGACATCATCTCCAATGTGCTGGCAGAGAAGGCAGCCGTGCTGCTGGGGGAGACGACGCCGCAGGTGGGGTCACTATTCGCTTACCATAGCACCTTCAGGGTCCATGGGCTGCCTATATGAGAGGTTGTGGTGTCGTTGGTAGAACTATTGACCGGAATTCATCATGCTACGTAGCGCGTGTGTGTGGTCACTATAGTATAGTAGTGTGTGTGTTTGTGGTCACTATAGCATAGTAGTGAGTGCGTGTGTGTATGTGTGTGTGTGGTCACTATAGTATAGTAGTGAGTGTGTGGTCACTATAGTATAGAGAGTGTGTGTGTGTATGTGTGTGTGTGGTCACTATAGTATAGTAGTGTGTGTGTGTGTGTGCGTGTGCTGCGGGAGATGACTGACCATCGGAGACAGGTGGGTAGGGACTCCGCCAGCACACCCAGGGTAGTTGCGTTTCCCCCTCTGGCTGTCCGACCAGAGGAAGCAAGTATGTAGGTACGAGGCGTGTGACCTCCTTGTGACACGCTGAACCCTTGTTGGCTGGCGCGTCCCCCAGCTTTCAGCGCTTTCGCTGATGCAGCGACATGATGCAACCTCGCCCACCCTATCTCATCTCCCATCAACCTCTCGCGGGTCACATCGCAGGAGGAGCGAAACATCCATCACACGCCGCATCACACGCCGTGCTGACAACTCCTTCCTCCGTGTGCCTGCGACGTTTGCTATCAACGTTGTTTGTTGCCGAATCGGCTGCCTGCGTCCCTTCATTTCCCTTGCCCTTGTCCTCTTCATCCCGCCGCCTTTGCCCTTGCTCCATTCGGCTAGCCCTGGCTCTTTCCTCCTCCCCCTCGCACTCACCCCCTCCCCTCTCCCCCCCCCCCCCAATGGGCACACGCACACACACACATACACACACACACGCACACACACAGACACACACACACACACACACACACACATGCACGTGCCCAACCCACCCACCCAACACACACACACGTGCACACACACACACGCGCACACACACACAACACACACATCGTCCCCAGCCGATGCACGTGTTCCTCTACAAGTACCTGGTGGCCAAGTTTGGGCCACTGACGGCGTCGGAGCCGCAGCTCATGCAGCTGCTGGCCAGCGTGCGACGCTACCTCGGGGAGAACCCCAAGGTGAGCGGGGTGAAGGGACCAATCCTGGGGGTGGGGAGGGAAGGAGGAAAACGCCAAGGTGAGGGAGGGGGACAGAAGGAGGGGGAAACGAACGCTGCGGACACCCCCAAGGTGAGGCGGGGAAGGGGAGGGGAGTCGCCAAGGTAGGGGGGGAACCGCCTCCTACCTTGAAGCAACATGTGGAAGGGGGGAGAGAAGGTTCAAGTCGCGTGCCTCGTCCCCACACACTTCCCCCTTTTCCCTTCGACAGGAAAGTAGGAGGAATGATGGAGGGAGGGTTGCCTGGAGTTGTATCGAGGTGTTGGGGTTTCAGCACAGTGGCTGCCCCGCATTCGGGCAGACCTGCTGACCTTTCAACGGTCAAGTCACAGTAGCTACTTGTCAAAACTGTTGCATCAAGGGCAATAACCGCATAGCGCATGCAAGTAGGGCTGTTCTGTGGGATGCCAAGTCCCCAGCGCACCTCACTTCGCCCATGCAACCGGCCTATTCGCGCTGCCAGCACGAGTCCTGCACCCCTGCACCTGGCAGACATCACAGAAACTCAGCGTATCGTCCTCTTCCATCCCAGTGTTCTTGCCACCGCGCATCCGTTGGTGAGGAAACCATCCCCCCTTGTTTCACAGCATCCATCTCCCTGCCCTTGATGGCGACAGGGTTCACCCACACACAACTCTGGCGAGCACTTGTCCAGCCCTCTCCATGTCCTGGACTTGGCACCGCCCGGGCGTGGCGTATGCAGATCGGACTCATGCACGTGGCACCATGCTCTGCCTTGAGTGCTCCGCATGCACTTGGCCACATTCCTATCTTTGTTGACTCCCATCTTCCAAACTTGGCAGCTACCCTGAGTGTGCTGTGCCTTCATGACAGGAAATTGCTATATGTCCCTCCCACGTGCCTTCTACTCGCGCAGGTGCATCAGCGCACATTACCCCCCCCACACACACAGTCTTACCCTTCTCCCATGAATCCACACGTCCACCCTTGCCCCCCCCCCCTCCCCTTCGCGACCACCCCACACGCTGACAGGTGGCGGTGTTTGCGCGCATGATCGGCATCTACCGGCCGTTGCCGCAGGACGGGCAGGACACGCTGGTGTTCCTGGTCAAGTGCGTGCTGGATCAGCCCAATGACCCGTTTGTGACGGAGGACGGCCGCCAGAGCGAGCCGCAGAGGGAGGCCGCGCGGATGGCGGCATACGACGAGGAGATGGACTGGGTGGCGGTGCGTGAGTGTTGGTTGCGTGGGTGGTGTGTGTGCGTAGACTGGTGGGAGGGGGGGGGGAGGGGGATGGGGGCTTGTGGGGAAGTGCGTACGTGGATGAGGTGGTTGCATGTGCGTTGGCTCTTGGGGACGCGGTGGGCGGCCTTTTATTACTCGCGTTGTCATTGTAAGGTGTGGGGCTGGCCTTCTGTCAAAGCGTCGCCATCCCCCCGGATCCCGCCTTGCAGTGGTTGGCCGCTAAATGGGTGCACAGTCGCCCGCGCGCTTATTCTACCCCCTGCTCACTCTTTCGCCCCTCTTCCCTCCCCTCCTCCCCCACCTCCGCATCCCTCGTCTGCTCCAATACCCCCCAACCACCCCTCCACCCCCCCCGCCGCCCCACCCCACTTCAGTTGTCGGCTGCCAACCGCGCGATTCGCATGGCGCTGGGCAGCGACCTTAACGTGGACCGCATCCTGAAGGAGGTGGACGCGGGGGCGCGCGCGGAGCAGGCGCGCGTGCTCGAGCATAAGGGGCCGCTGGACGACGACACGCTCGCGCTGCACCCCCTCAAGGTGAGTAAATAATTACTAGGTAGGGGCTACTTGTGTACAGTGCGTGGCCATGAAGGGTTTGCGTTGCTCATACTGTTAGACACGCGCGCGCAGCACCCGCTTAAGTGGGGGTTACTTGTATAGACTGATTTGGATGTAAAAGGGTTTGCTCTTTGACACGCTGGCGGAGGACCTGTTCAGTGTGTGGTTTGCTGGTTGACTTGCGTGGGACTTGCGTGAGAGGGGCTTGCGCCCGCCTAAGGTTGTGGGTTCTTTTTACAGCTATTATAGTGCGAGGTATTCGCTGTGCGTAGCGTGGTAGATTGCTTGGGAGGTGTTCACGATGTCCCTGCCTCCGGTGGGGTGCGAGACTTGTTTAATTGCTGGAGTGCTTCCTACGTGTCCTCTTTCTTGCTGGGCATTGGTGCGCCGCGCCTTACTGGAGGTGGGGCCACTTTCCTTTTGAAATTGAGCGATAAGGATTCGCCCAATTCTGTTTTCTTTGATAAGGATTCGCCCGATTCTGTTTACTTTGATAAGGATTCGCCCGATTCTGTTTACTTTGATAAGGATTCGCTCGATTCTGTTTACTTTGATAAGGATTCGCCCGATTCTGTTTACTTTGATAAGGATTTGCCCGATTCTGTTTACTTTGACCACGCAAGGCTGATTTGCTTACGCTTTGTAATAGCTCTAAAAGCCGTTTTTGAAAGTATCGGCCTGGCCTGATCATGTGCTGGTATTGCCCCATGCATCGTGTGCTTCCTCCATCACCACCACCACCACCACCACCACCACCACCACCACCACCACCACCACCACCACCACCACCACCACCACCACCACCACCACCACCACCACCACCACCACCACCACCACCACCACCACCACCACCACCACCACCACCACCACCACTGCCGCCGCCACCACCACCACCACCACCACCACTGCCACGACCACCGCCACTACCACTGCCGCCACCACCACCACCACCACGACCACCACCACCGCCACCACCGCCGCCACGACCACCACCACCACCACCACCACCACCACCACCACCACCACCACCACCACCACCACCACCACCACCACCACCACCACCACCACCACCACCACCACCACCACCACCACCACCACCACCACCACCACCACCACCACCACCGCCACGACCACCACCACCGCCACCACCGCCGCCACGACCACCACCACCACCACCACCACCACCACCACCACCACCACCACCACCACCACCACCACCACCACCACCACCACCACCACCACCACCACCACCACCACCACCACCACCACCACCACCACCACCACCACCACCACCACTGCCGCCGCCGCCACCACCACCACCACCACCACCACCACCACCACCACCACCACCACCACCACCACCACCACCACCACCACCACCACCACCACCACCACCACCACCACCACCACCACCACCACCACCACCACCACCACCACCACCACCGCCGCCGCCACCACCACCACCACCGCCACCACCGCCGCCACGACCACCACCACCACCACCACCACCACCACCACCACCACCACCACCACCACCACCACCACCACCACCACCACCACCACCACCACCACCACCACCACCACCACCACCACCACCACCACCACGACCACCACCACCGCCACCACCGCCGCCACCACCACCACCACCACCACCACCACCACCACCACCACCACCACCACCACCACCACCACCACCACCACCACCACCACCACCACCACCACCACCACCACCACCACCACCACCACCACCACCACCACCACCACCACCACCACCACCACCACCACCACCACCACCGCCACGACCACCACCACCGCCACCACCGCCGCCACGACCACCACCACCACCACCACCACCACCACCACCACCACCACCACCACCACCACCACCACCACCACCACCACCACCACCACCACCACCACCACCACCACCACCACCACCACCACCACCACCACCACCACTGCCGCCGCCGCCACCACCCACCACCCACACCAGGTGGACATTGGCGCCCTCATGCACACGGTGCTCAAGCACTGGGCGCGGGCGTACCGCGACAAGCACGACTACCTGCTCGACATGTTCCGGTGCGCGGCAGTAGCCAGTCGCGGCGGGGTCATGGCGTGCCAGTAGCCAATCACTCCCATGCATGCCCTCGGCCCTCTCACGCTGGCATACCCACACCAACAAGCTCGGTGACACGCTGGGAGTCTCACAGCGTTATGGCGCGCCTGTCGCCATTTTTGAGCTGCAAGACGCGCACCGTTGCTCATGCCCTCACGACACGTGACGCAGCAAACTAGTCAAAATGTCCTGCTCTTCTCTCACAGACTAGGCATGGAAGTTTGAAGGTTGCGAAACGTGCGCTTGCCTTGTGGGAGCCCAAGGCTTTGCCCGCCCTCAGCTGTCCCTGTGGCCAGGAACACCGGCTGTAGACATGCGGGAGGAAGGCGGCTACTTGACGTCGATTCCATCGCATGAGAGGGGCATCCCATCGCATCCTAGTCCATATGGCACCCCATCGCATTCCATTCGTGTCTGTAGAGCTGCCCAGGGTCACCCTGCGCATAGCCTCCCTGCGGATCGTGCCCCCTGTCCCCGTGCCTCCATCAGAAGCCACACCAAGGCTTGTCTTGTGGGCGCATGCCTGAAGAGGTAGCAACAAACCATCTCCCTTTTGTTGGGTTGTTCTGTATCCCTGGCAGCACGCTCTTCCTTCACCCTCTTCCTTTTCCATGTAGCGCATCGTTTAGGCATACCCACGGGACCACGACGGGGAGATGGGGCAGGACACGGGGGAGGGGGAGGGGGATGAGGAAGTACGGCTACGCATGAGCGACAAAAGAAGATCCTGCTGTCATGTCCCCAACGCCATGTCCCCAACGCCAGTGTCTCCAAACAGCACTGCTGACCTCCCCACATCTACACTGGCTAAGACGCCCCCCTCCCACCCCCACCCCCCCGTACCCCTGTACCACCTGGCAGGGACTTTGACAAGGACAACCGCGGCATATTCTCTTGCGAGGAGTTCTGTGAGTTGGGCCAGCGGGTCAACGCGGCCCTGTCCAACGACGAGCTGTTGTCCATCTACCTGCACGCCAGCCAGAGCTGCCAGGGCAACGACATGAGGTGGGCGGGGGTGGGGCGGTTGGCAGCAGACCATTGTTTTGACCCCTTACTCTTGCCCATTGCCCCTCGCAGCTTGCCCCTCGCCCCTCGCCCCTCGCCCCTCGCCCCTCGCCCCTCGCCCCTCGCCCCTCGCCCCTCGCCCCTCGCCCCTCGCCCCTCGCCCCTCGCCCCTCGCCCCTCGCCCCTTGCCCCTTGCCCCTGGACTTATGTCGCGCTGTCCCTCGGGTTCGTCAGGGGTGCGAGAGTGACATGGTTTGAGATAGGCGCGCGAACAGCTGGCCCCTCCTGTGTGTTTGCTCGGTTGCTGGAACCCCCCTCATTGCCGCCGCCTGTTGTGTGTGTCTGTGTCTTGTGCAGATGCACCGGATGACCTGTCGGGCTGCCATGCGCCTGCGCATCTTTCCCTCACCCACCCAGCATCTGCTCAACCCTTTCCTGTTGTAACAGCGTCCATTTGTGGCGTCTGCTTACACGGCCCCATAGATATTGTTGCACTGTATTTCTGGTTGCTCTGGTGGTAGCGTTCTTGGTAACATGGCGTCGCTGACGGCACGATCGTCTGTGATGAGGTGGACAAATGTCGGCCCAGCAACGCCAGATGGTGCCTATCGTTAGTGACCCTGGTGACATCATGCAGCCAAGAACGGTATGAAAGATGCCACCGACGGTGTTTCCTATGAAGGCAATCGATGGCGCATGCACCTCATAAGGCAATCAGCCGGTCACCAGCCTCACGCGACTCGACTTTTCTTCCTACTCACTCCGTGCGTGTACCTTTGCCCTCTTGCCCTCTGGCCCCATTGCGGTGCGGCGCCGTTGCTGCCAGTGCGGGCGCGTTTGTGCGTGCCATGATGGCGGCGGGTGCCATCCCAGGGCTCAAGCCGCCCATCCCCCGCTACACGCGCTTTCAGCCAAACCGCCGCAGTACGGTGGGCGACGGCGACGCCGGTGGTGGCAGCATCAGCAGCCGCCAGCTGGGCGAGCAAGAACTGCCCTCAGGGTGGGCCAACATCCACCTCAAGCTGCAGCTGGGGGCGCAGAGGGCGGACGAGGAGGAGGTGGCCAGCTTCGGCGTTTCGGCGTTGTCGCACGGTCGTCCAGGGGAGTCGGTTGAAGGAGGGTCCTGCGCCATGTGGGAGCTGCCCCCGCTGTCAGAGATAAAACCCGGGGGGGGCGCCGAGGCGGGTGAGGGGGGTGGGGCCGAGCGTGCACATATGTGTGTGTGTGTGTCTTTGCATGGGGCGTGCAACACAGGCGTTTGCATGGCGTGCTGGCATTTGCAGCCGCGGTGCCGGACAAGGACTTTGCATCTGTTAGCATTCAGTATAGCATGGACCGGTACATCACAGTGATGACGTGGGAAGTGGGCATACGTGTGGTCTCATCGTTTTCCCCCATACACTTACCCAAGGTTCTGAAACAGTACGTGGTAGCGTAGCGACAACCGCCAGTGCATCGTTGTACGACGCAACAGCGACAACAGCCTGTGCATTGTTGCACCAGGCAACTTCGTGTAATTTTGCTTCTGGTCACCGACCACCGCAGGGTTGTGAGGCTAGCGGCCAAAAGAGAGCAACGCTCGCCTTGCCAAGCCATTTTGTTACCTCCCTGAGGCAGCTTCATTCCTGGCAGATGTACCGTGCGGGACCTGTGGGATTGGTCCATCGATCTTCCCCGTTTCCCGTGGCCAGGTGTCGCATTCCCCGTCCTTCATCAAGGGCTTCATCACCTGCTGCATCACGTGTTTCGAATTCTACACCCCTCCTCTCTGCGCTGCTGGCGTTGTTTTTCGCTCCATGGGACGGTCCCTGGATGTGACCACAGGCGGCGGCGGTGGCGGCGCGGACGAGGGCGCGGAGGGCGGCCGCACCGTCAGCACGCTGCGCAGCCGCTGGCGTAGCGGCAGCAGCAAGGCGGGGGACCGGGAGGAGGAGTGCGCGGCCTCCTCCATTTGGGTCAAGGTAGGGGAGTGGGCAACGTAGGAAGGTGGGTGACGGCACGAGGGGGGGGGGGGGGGCAAGGTACAAGGGGTTGGGTGACCCATGCAGGAGGGGTGGGGCCCCAACATACTTTGGGGGGTCAACATTAGAGCTGTGCTCCGCATTTCAACATTAGAGATGGGATCCGCATTTCAACATTAGAGATCCGCATGTGACGTGGTGGGTGACTCGGCGATGGAGAAAGCGCGCGGCACAAGGCGCCCATCGTGACTGGGTGTTCCAGGGCATCCAGTTGGTGTTTCCCCCAGGGGTGTGGACCCCATCGGGCGGCGTCCTGCTCGGTATGCGGCTGCCCTGCTGGGTGCTCTGATGTCTGCTGTGTCCACTGCTTCCCCGGCACTCCTCTGGCCGCCCTCGCGACATGGGTGCTGATGACTTTCGCCTGCATCCATTACATGCCATCGCAACGCCTTACCCCTCCCCATCACATGCACACATACGCACGCGCGCGCACACACGGGCGTCACAACCCCCCTGCCCGCCTCACATGCCATCATAACCCCCCTGCCCGCCTCACATGCCATCACGACCCCCCTGCCCGCCTCACATGCCATCACGACCCCCTGTGCCTCCCAGATCGCGCAGCATGCGCTGACGAGCTTGGCACCCTGGGTGGCGGCCCAGCTGACGCTGCTGACCAAGCGCGGCCGCTCCGTGGCGAAGCAGCGCATCGAGCTGGACTTGGACGACATCCACACGATGGCCGGCGACGCGCGGCTGGTGGGTGGGCACAGGACAGGGGGCGACGCGCGGCGTGTGGGTGCCATGGTCATTTGGAGATAGGTGGAGATAGGGTCATATGACACCATAAGTGGGCCGCAGGGGGGGGGTAGGGGGGGGGCGTTGCGCAGTCAAGCTGTTGCACTTGGTTTGGCTGTACTGTGCCGCAACATCGTTGTGCTGTGGTACAGTTAGAACGGTGTAGTCATGAGACTAAGCTTGCCATGTGCCTCGGCTGGAGGCGACAAAACACCAGTGGACGCTTGTAAGCCGCATAAATGATGTGGGATAATGGCAGGCAGTCAACAGTCCTTCAGCTCATGGGTTGTTCCCATGGTGGGATGGGCCTATGGCTGTCACAGCACTCTCTGCCATATCGAATTTCGCACCTCGGTTTCCAGCATCCTGTCACCCCTTTGGGAACGGAAACGTTTGCCAGGTGCAGGCGTAGGTGGCACGACATGCTCTAGATTACTTGTGTTTATGTTCAGCACATAATCAGTCATGTTTCCATGCACATACTTTCTGTGCTTCCAGTGCGCACTTTTCTGTGCTAACATCTGCCTTGTTGCCCTTTTGTAACACATTGGCTTTTGCTTGCAGCCGGAGGGCGGCGGCACACTCCTGATGAAGAAGTTCCGGTCAGTGGTGGCCGATATCATACGAGAGGTAGAGGATTCTGCAAACTCCAAGTGAGGAGCAGCGGGGCCTGTGGCCTGCACGCTCTCAGGGTATTGCTGATTATGTCCAAGCCAGCCCTGTGAGAACATCCTAGCTCTGCTAGAAAAATGCTGTGTATGCTCAGTGGCACGAGTTTGGAAGGGGCTTCAGCTGTCTGCGAATATAATATAGTACGATTACCTAATGGTATGATTAGCTTTCTGCCCTGTAGAGTATTGATTGTCTTGTGTTATTACGGGGAAAGAAACAGATAGTCGGAAACACAGTTTTCAACTATGGCAATTGAACTATTGGAACTATTCAATATTTAGAAAATAAAATTTAATAATTAATTATTAAACTAATGCGTGCAACTGCATCATGTTGCCATGGGTACCTGATTTGGAAACAGATGATGGACAAGGCCAAGTGGGCCCAGGTCATAGAGGACAACAACCCCCGTGCGTGGGGAAGGAGTGTGTTTGCAAACGCGGGAGGCATGCTAGACAGGACCCCTAGGGTCGCGAGCACCATTAGAGTAGGACTGTTTTGTAGATAGCTTGTAGATCGCTTGTAGCTTAGACCGGTAGGATTGCGTGTACCCACCCATCCATCCATCCATCCATCCATCGGGGTTAATGCTCCGTGACTCCCCAACGGGAGCACGAAATTAATTAATTAATTAATGGTTACTTGCCCACACTGATCAGTTAAGATACATCAGATAGGCTGGCTGGCGCACCAAGCCCACCCATGTCGCCAGAACAATTTGTCCTCACCTGGGAGGCTCCTAGCCGACGGCCGTGGCCGGTGGTGAGGTGGCCAAGTGCTCACAGACCTTTAATTCGCGATAGGCTACGTATGGTCGACATGTGCGCTCCCCTAGGAAGAATGGGCTCACGCCGGGGCAGCCTCCTGGCGTATCTGTGATCTGGAAACTGATTACTCGCAACAAGTAATGGCAGGAGGTTATGAAGGATACAATCCCCAAGTTTAGTGGGGATGACGCATGTGACCAAACATCAATGATCGGACAACCAACGCCAACATAATAAATATGGCCAGCATAGCGATCGATCGGGCCCGGGCACCCGCAAAGCCACAACCAGAGATTAGATAGGCACCCATTCCTGAGGGGCATGCTCCTGTTTTCTCCCCACGGGCGCCACGGTCCATCATTGCTAGAATGCAGGGTAGAAGTCCGCAGGTGGAGTTATTGCCCCTGAGGATAGCCGCTACATTACCGCCACGTCTGCCTTTACAGTAGAGGACAGCTCAGATGAGGATTATATCCCCCTCTAGTAGTGACTACATGGTTGGGGCATGATGCAGACGATATTTGTAACTTTCGTGAAATTATTTTCGTAATGAGATTAGCATAGTACTCTGTGGCATGCCCATGCATGCGCATGACACGCAAGTACTTACTAACTAGGCACCCATTCCATTCCACCACCCATTCAGTTATTGAGGATTGTGCTCAAGTGACGCAGTCTACTTGTAATTAATTAGCTGCATAAAAAATTAGCTGCATGCAAAAAGGCCTCCCATGCATCGTTCACCACACCACTGAACATGTGTGAACATGAATAACACGGAGGCGTCACCCGGCCCCCCCCTCAACAGGGTGGGCACGGTTGACAGTAGGCACTAGTCACTGGCTTTGTTGTTTTCCTCCTGCCTTTTGTATGTTGGCATTTTTTCGGACTTACAGACTTATTTTTTGAAAAATTACCTACCTCATGAAAAAGTCCCAAGCGTGAAGGCAAAAAGTCCCTCTTCCTGGTGTAAAGTGCAAGTGCTGTTTGGGACTATGGACCCGACGCAGTCACGTGTCTATTAATTAATTAATTAATTAATTAATTAATTAATTAATTAATTAATTAATTAATTAATTAATTAATTAATTAATTAATTAATGGACCCGCCGGGCCGCCACCCATGGACTTTCCGTGATAGGCTAGGCATGGACATGTGCTACCGGCCCTCGCCAGGGTGGGCTCACGCCCGGGGAACCCCCTGGTTTGTCTGTAATTAATTAAATATGGAGGCAAATGACGCGCACAGACAGGTGGCAGACAGTAATGAAGGACACCACCCCCCAGTCGGTGGGGCCTCTGTGTGTGACTAGGCTTTGGCTGTTTGGCAAGCATAGTGATTCGGGCCGTACGTGGTGCCCGCAACCCTGCAACTAGGAACTAGACATAGCTACATCCATCCACCCCGACCATTCCATACTCATTTCCCTGAGGACTTATGCTCACGTGACGCAGTAACATGTAAATTAAAATTGAGTTAATTAATTAATTACGGACCCGCTGGCGCTGCACCACTTCTTTCGTGAGATCGGAAAATCCCTACTGCCCACGCGAGGACGCATTTCCAATTTCAACTCCTGCATGCCTCCCATCTTTTAATTACTGGGATTTTCGTGCCGATCCTACGGCTGAGATTCCAGGATCGGGCGCGCGGCGTGACCAATTCCAGTCATGACAACTAAATACAGCCTGGCGTCTTGTCTAAAGGTTATGAATCACCCCGTTGAGTTACCGGACAGGGTTAAGGTTGACTTACCGGACGGTTTTACGTACCTATTCGAGTTCTCCACTTGTCTTCTCCGTCCCGCGACATACGTTAATAATTTCCGTGTCGTACACTTGTCTTCTCCCGGCTAAGTTTTGCAAAAACATGACCCCTAAGTCTAAAAGTACTTTTTCCTCCTGTACCAGCGCAATGCGGTCGCCTTCTCCTCTATTCCTGAGTAACTGTGCACGCACCTCACATGGTGATGTGTACGGTAGAGCTACGCTACAGGCGGCAGATCGGCCCCCTTTGAGCCCGCCGCAACACAACTATAAAATGAGCAGATAGCTCAGACTGAAATTAATTGTGGGTCAGTGAAGACCCGTGTAAAGGAGCCTTGAGCACCTATACACAATGAGGAGGGAGGGTGCCTTAGCGTCTCTCTTGTCATAAATAGCGTCTTTTTCTATTTTAAGCTCATGCACCACCAGTTCGTGGTTGCCCGGGGTAATACCCCCCAAAAGTGGTGGGATAAATGCCTAACATCACACTGAATTTCATCATTAGATGGGTTTCAAATGCATGTTGGACTTGATATTAAATATAGTCAGTTTGGGGGGGTTAGACCCACACCGGTCAAGGCATGCAAACACTCATCAAATAATGGCACAAAGAATTGGTCTGTTAAATAAGTCAGTGACCTTTGGCCGGTCCCAATGGAGGCATACATGCTAATAATGGGATCGATAGCTAACTGCGAATGAATAAAATTATCATATCCATAAATATTCTGGCCTGCGCTGATTGTCTCCTTGATATCCATAAATAACACAGCGAGTATTCAAGCGCCTTGTAAAAGAAACCAGGGCTGGAGCTCTTGAGAGAGGGCGCTTTGTTGCATTTGCTCTCCAGCTGGTGGATGTGCAGGTTCATCAAGTGCAAGTAAGTAATCTGGCTGATTGCGCACAGATCATTTTGCTGCCCTCCACAGACACAGTGCCAGGCAAACACCACTTATCCTGGGTGTGGTAGGCTCCTTCAACAAAGTGTAACCCTCTAAACAAATAGTATAGACTCAGTTTTACTGCAAGGCCTGCGTGGCATTACTTGGTACCGGACCAAGGGATGCCAATGTGCATATTTGTACCGCGATACCCATGCAAGTCACCAATGTGGCTGCTGCCAGATGCCACATCGCCCCATGGCCCACTTCCCGGCAATGCCAGCATGGTGACTTTCCCCGTCCCAGCAGGGAGGCCTGCCAACGCAGCGGGGGAGCAAGCTGGCAGCAGGTTCCAGGCGTACACCGCCGGCGCCCTGCGCAGCGCGCGCCTTTCCTCCATCCTCCGCTCCAAATACTCGAGCCAATTGCGCAGGCAGTGGATCTCCTCCACCGCCGCCGCCATCGCGTGCTGCTCACCCCGCACCTCCTGGGCAAGCCGCGCCGTGCTCTCCGCTGCAGGCAACGTCGAAAAAACAGCCGCTGCACAGCAGCGTCAATTGCCAGCACATCCACACAGGACCAGAAAGCAGAGGCTTTGCCAGGGTCCCTCCAGTGTGCTAAAGGAGCGTCTCGTGCAGCTTCCTTCAGGATCCCAAGTGACAGCGGCCCCAAGCACACCGCTCAAGTGACAGCGGCCCCAAGCACACCGCTCAAGAGACAGCGGCCCCAAGCGCACCGCTCAAGTGACAGCGGCCCCAAGCACACCGCTCAAGTGACAGCGGCCCCAAGCACACCGCTCAAGTGACAGCGGCCCCAAGCACACCGCTCAAGTAGCAACCACACCGTGGTACATAGTAGCGACTGTTGTTTTGGGAGCAACGCACCCATAATTGTGCCAATATATATCTACTTTACTAATGTAGGGATTACCACCTTTCCCCGACTATTGGGAGCTCCCCAAGTACATGACCAATCCACAAATGGTAAAAGCCAGCGGGCCTATACCTAGCAGGCGGGTCTCTAAGCTTCACCGAATCCAGGTGCAGAACACCAAAACGCTGGTTGCGCGCGGGTTGGCTGCTTGCTCGGACTGCCAATTTGCGCTGGGCGGAGCCAGCGCGGCCACTCTAGTATACACAATGCAGCTTTACGAATTCTGCCACTCTGTCCCATGCACCCTGCAAGCCAACAGCTTTCACAGCTGAAACCAACCGACTTAGCAATATACCAAGACCAAACGGTTCACTGTAGATTCTACTAGTAGAACAATTTGGTAGCCAAGGTTTCTTTGGTTAGCAAATTTCCCACGTCCTTCCAATGATTTCCATGAAAATATTGATCAGCTCCTACACTACTGTAGTACGCAAGCAGTGCGGCCACCCACCGTGCTGCCCCTCACGCTCTTGCCCCACGGCCTCGCAGCGGTCCAACGCCTGCTGCAGCAACGCCGCGCGGCGCATCAGGACAGGGTCGCCCAGTTCGCCGGCCGCGCTGCCAACATCCACGCCCGTGGCTGTGGGTGCATGGGTGCCAGAACCCTGGGGGATGGCCTCCCAGGTGAGCGTGCCCGCAACCACCCCAGCACTGGTGGTGGGCCCACCCAGGCTCGCTGCTTGTTGCGTTGCAGGCGCTGCTCCTTGTGTTGGAGGCGGCAACAGCAGCCCGTTGCCGCGGGTACTCCCCCGGGGGCCATCGCTGCCAGTGCCAGGTGGCACCTGCAGAGGGGCTGCCTGACCAGCTCCACCGCGCGGCCCATGCTCGCTGCCGCCGCCGGCACGCCCGTTCTCCAACAGCAGTCGTGGCGCCGATGACGGTGGCATCCAGGCGGGCAGCGTCCACGTTGGGGCGCCGGCGGCCCCCATCGTTGCTGCGGGGCCAGCAGGCAGAGCCCACCGTGCCGGTGGCGCCTGCCGTGCCCGGACGTGATGCGCCGTGCCCCACGAGCCAGCGTACAGATGGCGGCAACAGATAGCAAGGAGTTGTCAGGCCAAGAGTGATGGGCACTTCAGCAGACACAAGCATCATCCCAGTCCCTGTGTGCCGACATGACCAACCAGACCATGTGTGGCCACCCGACAGCGTGTGGCCACCGTAGATGATGAGCTTGCCCTCGAGCACATGCCCTGGATAGTCATATGCCTTGTGCGTCAGACATTGTACTTTGAATCGAGGCAGGTGCAGCAACAGTTTTGCCTGTCCGGTTACATCCCACTGCCATCCGCAAACACCCTATTTGTAATGGGATAGGCCACCCAGGCACTCCACCAGTCGTGCGCAGCCATCCCTCCATCTTACACATCCCTGACGGCAACTCTTCAGTGCACTTCATGGTGGGCAATACTTAGGGTGCAAAGCCACATATTTCCAAAACAGAGAAAACGGGTGCCTCCGGCAAACACAACATCCACTCACAGACGTTGAGAGAGTATCTCGACACCTTGTATCAGTGGCTGTTCAATTAAGCCTCCAGTACCATCAACTCCATGCAAACTGGTCATGCATGCACACGGTGGGAAACGTTATAGTGGCATTCGAGAGATTCCGGAGACTTTTGCCCTTCCCATTGCACTATGCTGACAGCTAGTGGTTACAACGGTTTTAACAGGAAACGGCCGCCAAACTAAGCGCAATCCCACCACACTAAGCGCAATGCGCTGAAATTCTGCGCTTGGAAGGGCACTGCCCTAGTCTATAGGCACTCAAGGGCAGGGAATCTGCGCTTAACGCTAAGGCGATCTACGGCTGAGGCGGTTTTCATTTTGTAACTGTGGGCGCAACCGTAGCGCAATGGAAGGGCAAAAGGCTCCGGAATCTCTCGATCGGATGCATCCGCCACAACCACATCCGCTGCCCGCCCAACTCCTCCTCCGGACGCAAGCCACAACCGGACGACCAGCCACCTAAAACAAACAGGTACAGCGCGGCCCTACCCGGCCATCGCTTGCGCCCGCAACATGCCCCCCACCTCACCTGCAGCGTGCCACCCTCGGCCGCGCGCACCACCAGCCGCTGCTCCAGGAAGAGGTGCCTCTGGATGCCGCGCCGCTGTTCCTGCCAGGCCACCGCCGCCGCCAGTTCGGCCGCCCCCGCCGCGCGCGCCAGGCACTCGGCGAGTGCCTCCTTCTCCTCGGTGCGCCGCCGCAGCTCCTGCAGCTCCCGCAGGTGCCACTGCGTGCCGGTGAGCATCGCAGGGGCGCGCGCAGGTTCCAGCACCACAGCCGCCAGGTCGTCCCTGGGACCCTGCTTGTCCGCCGCCGACCGGCCGGGGAATCGGCGGGCCCCCTCCCGCGCGCGCCCCTTGCCGTCGCGGCCCAGTCGCGCGGACGCTCTGCGCAGAAGCCGTGCGCGTCGCTGCGCGGTGTCTTCCTCCTCTCGTGTGCTGGGGCTGGCGTCCGGCACGATGCCCGCGGCCGCCTGCTGCGACCACTTGTGCGCGAGCCACTTGGAGCGGGGGGAGTTGAGCCACTTGCTGCTAAAAGTCTTGCCCTCGCTGCGGGACATGCTGACGTCAGCGCTGCTGGTGCTGTCCTCCCCGTTGTCCGGTGAGGTGGACACGCGCAACGCCACGCGGGCGGCTCTCGACAGCGTCCCTGGCCGCTCCCTGCTGCGACCCTCCCTCACCTGCCCACGGGGGGACGGCAGGCGTTCCTGCCCGGCCCCTCCTCCTGGCCCGCTTTCCCCACCCCACGCTTGCTCAGCATCAGCCGCGGCCTCCCATCCACCAACCGGGGCATCAGGCCACGCGCCCTCCTGCCCCAGCGGGCGGTTGCCACCCACCTCTTTCTCCTCTTGCGGCGCCGGGAAGGAAAACGGCGCGTCCGCGAATGCGGGCGGCGGCAGCGACGCGTCCGCAAGCGAGAAACGAGAGAAGCGGCGGGGCGTGCCACCCGCGCCCCCACGCGCGGGCAAGCTCATGCTGAGCATGCGACGAGAGGCATCCTCCTCCGCATGCGGCGGCGTGGCGTCGGGGCCGTGGTTGCCGGCCCGCGCACCGGATGGCCGCAGAGACGAGGACTTCCAGCCGTCACCCCCTGACTCCTCGGAACCAAACCCTTGCCCTCGTGACGGCGAGTAGAATGAGGGCGGCGTCATGCCGGAGGCGGACGAGGGCGAGCCCGCGGTGGCGCCCGCCTGCGACAGCGGCGTTGGGAAGAAAGGGGAGGACAGGTGGGCCCCCCGTGTGTCGCCGCACGCGTGGCCGGCATGCGGCGTGCCTTGGTACCCGCACGCCCTGCAGATGGCCAGCGGGCTGGTGGCGGCGGGCGACCAGGGACTGGTCGGACGGTGGGCGGCGCGGGGGCTGCCCTTCACCGGCGGCTGCAACTCGTCATCCGTGCGTGTGAGGCCCGCCAGCTGCGCGCTGCGTTTCCTTGGGGAGGAGCAGGCCACGGCGGCCAGCAGCGCCACCGAGGAGGGCGAACCAGGGAAGGGGGACATGGGGGACGTGGGCAGCGCGCTGGGGGGCAAGGGCGAGAGGGCAACGCCCGTTGCCGGTGTGCACGGCGTGGCACCATTGGGGCCATGTGCAGCGATGGCAATGGGAGATCTCTGCTGAAGTGCACTCACGGCGGTGGGTGCCTGCGCAGGCACCGACACAGCTGTGGGCAGCTTGCCCTCCGCCTGCTTATCCACCCCCATGCTGCCCTCCCCCATGTGGCCCTGAAGGGGTGGTGGCGCCCCCTGCTGCATCGACGGCCGCGCACTGGGTAGTGCTGCTTGCGGCGTGCGCTCGCTGGCTGAGGGTGCCACATGTGACCCGCCCTCAGCCCCCATGCTGGTGGCGGTGCCAGAGGGCACGCTGGTGGCGATGCGCGGGGGTGACCAGGGCAGCGCGGCGGAGGCCAGTGCCGACGGCCCCTGTGGTGACGTCTGTGGCAGTGACGCTGATGTCAGCGATGATCCCTTTGCCGGTGGTGACGTTGACGGCAGTGCGGACGCCTGTGGTTTCGAGGCTGATGAAAGCCACGGTGCAGGTGAGGGCGATGGCACGTCGCCAGTGCGGGAGCTATCGCTTGATGCCCGCGGCGCTTCTGGCCCCTGACCCCCTGACTGAGGGGTCTGTTTGTGTGGGGCCCACCCACGTATGTTGGCTGCCTCTGCCTCCACCTCCGCCTCCGCCACTACCTCTGTCCTATGCCTTGCGTCAGCGCTTTCCTCAGCCTTTGCCTGTGCTGTCACCGCAGCCTCTGCCTCCTCCGCCTTCTCCTCCTCTTCCTCCTCATCGGCCGCAGGCTGCGAGGGCGGCCCGCTGTAGTAGCGCGGCCGCTGGTGCCGCGTGGCGCGCCGCAGCACCGCACAGCGCGTGATGGCAGAGGCAAGGCTGGGCGACAGCTTGGGGGTGGGGCCCGCGCCCGATGCTGCGCCGTGGTTCACTGGGACGCTGCTGGTCACCGTCCCATGGCCACTTGCAGGTATGCCTGCAGCGGGCGGGCCGGTCGCCACCATGTCGGTCTGAACGCGGAGCGTGCGCGGTCCGAAACGGGTCTCCGCACCTACGGGCGGCGAGTGGGAGCCGTCGGGGGACGGTTCCTGGTCCCTGGCCACCGCTAGCTGCTGGCTAGAACCGTTGCTCCTGCTGTCACCTGCCCCACCAACAGCAGTGATGACATCATCTTCCTCATCCACAGCACTGCTGACATCACGTGCCCCATCCGCACCACTGCTGACATCATCTTCCTCATCCACAGCATGCGTGACATCACCGTCCCCACCCACGACAATGCGGGTGACGCGGCCGCCAGAGGGTGAGACGGCGGCCTTGTGTTGCTTGGGAGGGCTGCATGCGCCATCTTGCTGCGTGGGACCTTGGACCTGGGACGACAGCGGACTTGGCTGGCTGCGCTCGGACGACACGTGCGGTTGATGCGGGTGCGGCGGCAAGCCACCTGGCAGCGCCTCTGGCCCGCTCAATCCCACCCCCTCGCGCGCCTGCCCTTGTGGCCGCCCCTCACCGTCCACACGCCTCTCACCGTCCCTAGCCAAGTGCCCCAGGGATGCGTGGTCCACAGGGTCAGGAGCCGCAACTGCTGCCACTGTGCCATCTGTCACCCTCACCCGATCGACAGATGGGGGCACCAGCAGGCCACCTGGGGCCGCCGCCTCAGGGCGCGCAGAGATCTCAGTGCCAGCATCCGCAACCGTAGCCGCAGATACCGCAGCATCCGCAGCATCTGCAGCATCTGCAGCATCTGCAGCATCCGCAGCCGCACGGGAGGACAGAGGCGGCGCGGTCGCCAGCAGGGGAATACTCGCTCCTGTGGCGGACGATGCGGGCGTTGCTGCACTTGCTGGGGCATGCAGGGTTGCTTCATGCGGTGCCGCGCGCCCAGGCTCAGGACTCGTAGAGGAGGCCTCCCTGAGGCCAGCCGCGCCACCTGCGAGCGCACGAGGGCTGCCCGATGAGGAGGACCGAGGCGCCACCACGGAGGTGCCCTGCGCCTGTGCGCAGGACGTGCCCTGTGCTCCAGGCTGGCCATCTCCAGCAGGCAGCTCACCCCACGCGGCCGCGGTCAGGGGCAGTGAGGGTGCCCACTGGCTGCTGCCAAACGCCCTTGGGCTGCCAAACTGGCGGGGGGACGCTACACCCATGGGCGAGTCAATCCCCCTGGGTGAGCCCACCGCAAAAACGTCCAGGTGAGGCTTTCCTCGCTCGCCAGCGTGCCTGGGCCATGGGGACCCAGCACCACCCATGTCCAGCACGCCCGGAACCTCCATCCCCCCCTTCCCACGCGCGGGCACGGCCACCGAGGGCACACCGGACGCGTCCCCTCTTGCCACCGTCATGCTCCCACCCTCCACCACGCTCGGGCTGCCACTGTCCGAGGCACTCTCCCACCACGCGCGCTCCGCTGACGCCACCAGGGGGGGGGCCAGCTGCTGGTGGCCAGGGTCCACCCCGCTGTCACTGTCGCTGTCGCTGTCGCTGTTCATCCCATTGAACTCGCTGTCCGCGTCGTTGCCGTCGCCATCCCCCGCCGCCTCTACCTCGTTGCTGTTGGCGCTGTCCGACCCGCGCCCATTCACGCTGCCCCTCAGGCTGCAGGTGACGTCATCCTCCCCAAGCCCACACCAGGGGTCGGCCTCCTCCACGCCCTGCTGCCGCGCGCACGTGGCCTCGCTCCCGTCCAGGTGGTCACGCAGGGTGCTGTGGGCGACGTCAACACGCACGGGGGACTCCTCTGACGAATCGTCGCCGTCCCTTAGAAGAAGATGATTCTCGCGGGGGGATTCCCCCGCCATGCATTGTGCGCCCGTGGCCCCTTGCGCGCCCGTGCCTAGCCCCCCCCTCACTTCCATGCTCCGTGGCAGCTGCGGTGGGGGTACACCCGACCATGCGCCAGGCAGCCCACCGGGTGACCGCGTCATGCTGACATCATCACGTGCTGTGCTGCCATCATCAAGTGCCACGCTGACATCACCCCAGCGCTTCGCTGCATGGCCACGCTCCACTGCTCCCTCCTCGCTGCTGGCGTCCGCGCGCCCAGACATCCCCTCCTCGGCAGGCGTCCCCCTGCTCTGGCCGTGTGCAGACCGTGATATGGGTCCTTCTTCTTCGCCGCTGGCTTCCGACGACCGTTGCCCCTTTGCCACCGTGCAGCCAACACAGCGTGCCACCTTGGACCACGCACCCGGCCGCCGCGGACTATGCGCCGACCCCTCCTTGCCGGCATTTGCCTGCCTCGGCGAGCGGCCCTCGCGCGGCGACAGCTCATCCTGCGTGACCGCTGCAACATGGTCATCCTTGTCAATATCAGCCGTAGGCTCCTCCCCACCTGGCCATGCTCTGGCTGACAGATGTGCGCCAACACGCCCAGCCCCACCCACCGCTGGCGACATCACCCCGGCCTCACTACTACCAGACGACACAGTACCCGCCTCGCTGTCACCGCCCAAGGACGGCAGCTCACCACGCAACTGTTCAGGCAGAGCCTTCTCCACTTGTCCCTGCCCCTGCCCCTGCGGCGCGTCCACATCCTCCCCCTGCTCCAGGGCCCCCAAGACCCCCCCGCCGGCTTCCTGCCCACCGCCCGCCGCGCCCGCCTTGCCCCTCGGCCTCCAAGTGGGTGGACGCACTGGCCGACGCCATGTGGCGCCATCCTCTGCGGCCACCTCGTGCAGGCGCACCGAGGGGGACACCACCGCGCCCATCCAGCCCCCGGCCGTGCCCTCACTCTCCCCTGTCCACACCTCGTGGCTTGGATCAGGCGTGGGGACCTGTGGAGGGGGAGGCATCGCAGGTACCGCCGTGGCAGAGGCGGGACCCCCCGCATGCTCCTCCTGGTGGTCCACCCAGCGCGGCTCCTCTTCTGGCCCAGGCTTCCCCGCGAGGGGCTCCGTTAGGGACAGGCCAGCCATGCGCCGAGGTCGCACACCCGACGCCACCACGTCATCCCTCGCTTCCGTATGCCCATCGGCCCCCGGCTGGCTGCAGGAACCAGCCAATGTGCTGTCAGGCAGATTGCTGAGCGCCGCCACATCATCAAAGTCGATGCTTCCCCGCCACCGCTTGGTCGCCATCCCTGCGTGCTTCTCTACACCCAACTGCTGGGGCTCACCCCCCTGCTCCCTTTCCTGCTCTGGCCCCCTCGCTGCCCGATAGATGTCCCCACCGGTCGCCTTGACCACCACCACGCCTGCCTCCCACCCCAGCTGGCCTTCACCCCGTGCGCCCGCAAACCCCACCTCCCCCGAACTGTCCAGTTCTTCCAACTCCACCACAAATGCTGCCGGACCGCCCGCGATGCCCCTCTTTCCCTGCTGGCCGTCCTCCTCACCGCCACCCATGCTGCTGCTGGCGTCCGCCCGCGCCCACTCCCAGGGTGCCCCACTTCGCGCATCGCTGCACAGGCTGTCCTCGTGGTCGCCAGCATCGCCACCTTGACCGCGGGCGGTTTTTTGCTCGCTCGCTTGTTTGCCGGCGCCGGCGCAACCGCCCGCGCTGCCGCCCTCGCGGCTGCCATCATCCCCATCATCGTCATCAACCCCCTGGGTCCCTGGGCCATCCGCACCCTGCTCCCCTCCGTACCTTTCCCAAGGGAGCTTCCCCCACCGGGGCATCGGGAGAGCGACCAGATCAACCTCTTTGCCACCCACCACCTCCCACGCCACCACCGCGCGGTCCAGGGGGCCAGCTCGCGCGGGGCCACCATGGGCCGATGACAAGGGTATGCCGACACCCGCACCGACAATACTGTTGTCGCCGTCATCAGCAAGTCCCTCCTCGTCTGCACCATTGGCGCCCCCGTCCGTGAAGCCACTGCCACCGCAACGGATGCCACTGCTGCTGCTGCTGCTGCTGCTGCTGTCGTCCGAGCTAGAGCTGGCACTCAACGTCTCCCACATCGACGCGTGCGCCAGCCCTTGCTGAACCTGCCGGTCGTCCTCCAACGACCGCGCCCCGTCCAACGCGACATCATCATCGGACAGTGAATCCTCGCCCCCGCCCTGCAAGTGGTGTCGGGGTGCACCCTGCAGGCGCGACATCGGGGGCCTGTCACCATTGCCAGGGACCCCCAACTTGGATGGCGGCCGCGCCAGCGCAGCCGCCAGGTCATGGACAGGGCCAAAGGAGGCCTCCAGCAACGCGAATTGGTCACTGCCCGCCTCGCCCTCTGACGCACCCCCCTCGTCGCGCCCCTCCCACGTGCCCTCGCGCCCAAACCGGGTCGGCCCCACCTGCGGCATCAGATCCACCGAGAAAAGGAACTTGTCAGCGTCCGCCGCCGCCAGGCCGGCCGCATCGCCCACATGTTCGGCCGTATCCGTGGCCACGAGGGCAACCACTGTCGCCGCGTCTCGCGCTGCCCAGGCAGAGGGCACGGCGGACAGCGAGCCAACGGCCCGCCTGCGCCGCCCAAACGTCCACTCCATGTCGTCGCAGGGCAGGCTGGTGGCGCCCGCAGTCCCGCCATCCCACTGTGGGCCGGTAGCCACACGGGAGGCGGCCAACGGGTCCAACGCAGCCGCCGTGTCCACCCCACCTTCCCTTCCTACACCTTGTTCCGTAACCACAAGGGTTGGGGCGTCCGCCACATGACAAGCATCCAGCCCTTCATCGCGGCCCGTGCCGCGTGGTACAGGTGGCGTGGGAGGGACATCCGGTGAGGTGGCAGCGTCCACCCCTTCACCCCTTCCCACGCCAGAGGTCATAAACAACTTGGTGGGAGTGTCCCCTAAACTAACAGAGTCCAAGCCTTCATCTCTTCCCACGCCATGTGCCACAAATGATGTGGGAGGGACATCCAGTGAGGCGGCAGCGTCCACCCCTTCACCCCTTCCCACGCCAGAGGTCATAAACAACTTGGTGGGAGTGTCCCCTAAACTAACAGAGTCCAAGCCTTCATCTCTTCCCACGCCATGTGCCACAAATGACGTGGGAGGGACATCCAGTGAGGCGGCAGCGTCCAACCCTTCACCCCTTCCCACGCCAGAGGTCATAAACAACTTGGTGGGAGTGTCCCCTAAACTAACAGAGTCCAAGCCTTCATCGCTTCCCACGCCATGTGCTACAAATGACGGGGGAGGGACATCCGGTGAGGCGGCAGCGTCCACCCCTTCACCCCTTCCCACGCCAGAGGTCATAAACAACTTGGTGGGAGTGTCCCCTAAACTAACAGAGTCCAAGCCTTCATCGCTTCCCACGCCATGTGCTACAAATGACGGGGGAGGGACATCCAGTGAGGTGGCAGCGTCCACCCCTTCACCCCTTCCCACGCCTTGTCCCTGAAACATAGTGGTAGGGGTGCCTGCTAAATCCAAAGCATCCCCCCCTTCATCCTTTCGCACGCCATGTGCGACAAATGACGTGGCAGGGGCGTCTGGTGAGGTGGCAGCGGCCATTCCTTCAAACCTCTCTGAGCCAGGGGTCATAAACAATGTGGGGGGCGTGTCTGTCAAAGTAGTGGCATCCACTCCACCCCATCTCACACCAGGCGTCATAAACAACAACTGGGGGGTGTCGTCCAGATCAGAAGCATTCACCCCTTCATCGCTGTCCACTCTGCGAGTCAGCAATGCCTCGGCAGGGCCATCCGGTGAGATAGCAGCATCCACCCCTCCTTCCCTTCCCACGCCTTGTCCGTTAACAAAAGATGTAGGTGTGACTTCGAAATCAGCAGCATCCACCCATCTGCCGCTGCCCATGCCACGTGCTACAAATGAGGTGCCAGGGGTGTCTGGTGAGGTGGCAGCGTCCACCCCTACCCCCCTGCCCACACCAGGCACAGCGGGCATGTTGCTTGGGGTCTCGGCCATGGCGGGTGTGGCTGGGGTCTCGGCCACACTGGCCGCATCGCCAACCCTCTCCATGCCACCCCAACCACCATGCATGGACAGCTCATCGGTCCCCAAGCCACTGGGCGGTCCTGCCATGCCCGCACTAATCAACAGAACATGGGCATTGCGAGGGACTCTGTCTTCTGTCACGCTTGCGGCTGTCACCACCCTGGGGGCGCCAGCATCCACACCACCTGCTTCCATCAGCCCAGCCACCGCCGACCCAGGCACAACGGGCGGCTGCCCGGACACATCTGGCAGCTCCGCCTTTGTCGCCGTAAGGGATGCCCCACGTTTGGTGGTGACCACCAGTGCAGTGTTCAATGGCTTCTTGACAGTACCGGCTCCTGGCCCCTTCTCACGGCCTGCTCGTCCTCCTGACGGGGCAGGGGGACTTGCGGAGGGAGACGCGGTGTTGGGTTGGTCGCCACCTCGTGCCGAGTCCATGCCCCTGACCTTAGCACCCTTAGGGGGAGTGGACCCACCTGCCGTTGCCCCTGCCC
Organism: Mesostigma viride; assembly: GCA_009746045.1. Classification (NCBI taxonomy): domain Eukaryota; kingdom Viridiplantae; phylum Streptophyta; class Mesostigmatophyceae; order Mesostigmatales; family Mesostigmataceae; genus Mesostigma; species Mesostigma viride. The sequence goes on along the minus strand of RPFO01000165.1, from coordinate 5,572,527 downwards.
CCTGAGCGGGGCGCTGCGCGGGGCCTGAACGCCCTGCGTGGATGCCAGGCACACCCCCACCCTCAGCAACTGACCCAGCCCGCGGCGATCGAGCCTTATCGGCCGCCTTGGTGCCGCGCCCATCACTGCCCTCAACCGCATGGGCCAGACGGCCCCCAACGGGTGCCAGCTGGCCGCTCTTGCCCTCCGCACTTTCCCCACTGCTGGCCACCGCACCACCCATGAGATGCCCCCCACCTTCCCGCGGCCCGCCCTTGCCACGCGTGACATCCCCACCCACGGGGCCGTCCCCACCTCCTGCCACGCTTGCGCCGCTGGCCACGAGTTTGCGGTGGGGGGGCGAGCGAGCGCCCGCATCCAGCACAGGTTTTCCTTTCTTGGCGGCGCCGGCACCGGGCACCTCTTGCGTTGGCTTGACAGGTGGGCCCCTGCCAGGCGTTGTCCGAGATGCCTTGGAAGCCCCCTCCCCACCCGCCGCCACCGCGGCTGTTTCTGGTTCCGCCGATGGTGACGGGAAGGGGGACGCGCGATGGGCCGCCATGGCCTGCGCGCCCTCGACGTCATCAGCGCCCTCATGCCCCATGGCCGCAACGGCACCATCATCGGCAGCGCCGTCCCCAGGCGCCGCGTTCTTGCTGCGGCGTGCCTGGCCCCCGTCACGGTCGTCGTCCGCCTCGCCGCGCAGGGACAGGCGCGAGCCGCCCTGCCCTGGCCGCGGGGGAAGTGTCCACAGCAGCCGAGACTTGCGCACGCGGTGCGCTGGCGACGCAAGCGGCACTCTGCTGCCCGGGTGGCCCCTGCCCGCCGGCACGCTTTGGGAATCCCCTGAGGGCGCAGTGACGTCGCCAGAGGGGAGGCAAGGGATGCCCTGGCCAGGGACCACGGGCACCCTCTCCCCCGTCCCACGCCTGCCCCTGTCCCTGTAGCTGGGCACCTGCATCCTCCAGCGCGAGAAGTAAAGCCGTGAGAATGCGCGCACGCCATCCAGCGCGTCGCTGTAGCGCCGGAACTGCAGGTAGTAGGCCTGGATGACGCGCGCGGCCATGTTGGCCGACAGCTTGTGGCGCGACAGCAGCCAGCGCTGCCACACCAAGAAGCAGAAGCGCAGGAGCGTGCGCCGCGCGCGCCAGATGGCGGTCATGTAGCACCAGCGGCGGTAGGCGCGCTCGAGGCACCGAACCAGCAGCGCGCGGTGGACCACGTACATGTAGTACCGCCGCTGCCGCTGGAGCACGCTCTCCGCCGCCCACTGCGCCTCAGAGCAGCTCTTGTAGAAGTGGGCCATGGTGTTGGCGGGCGTCAGGCGCAGCGCCCACAGCGGCGCGCTCACCGACGCGTCCGCCCCGGCCAGCAGCGCACGCAGGCCCCCTTGGGCGCCGCCTGTCGCCTCCCCAAGCACCGTGTAGCTGCTGGCGCCGTCCACGTGGTTGGCCGCCGCTTGTGCCGCCTGCAGCGGGGCGCTGTTGGCCGCAGCCACCGTCAGCATGTCCATCGCGCGCGCAAACTGCTCCATGGAGGGAGCCCAGCGCTCGGGTGGCCGGTTGCTCGGGTCGTCCAGGCCACCTGCCGGCGCGCGCGGGCGGCCATCCACCAAGGTGCCCATGGGGTGCCCTCGCGAGGGGGATGTGGCCGAGAAACTGCCACTGCGACGCGACACGGCCGACGCGGACGCGCGCCGACGGGGGGGCGCCCTGCGCGGGGGTGGCTGGTGCGCGGGCGAGGACGCGGGGGAGGAGCGGGGCGCGCCGGGCGACATGAACGCCGGCAGCACGATCGGGTCGCCGCCGCTCCCTGACAGGCGCCGCATGCGGGCTGCCAGCCGCGCGGCAGGGGGCGTGCCTTCCCCCGCGCTGCTGCTGCTGGCGTCCGCGTCCAGGTTGACGTTGGCAAGGGGGCGCACGGGGGTGGTAGCCAGGTCAGGGGCGGTGTCTTCAGACGGAGGCTCGCAGCTGTTATTGGAAGGTTCTGGGCAGGACGCCACACCCACGCCTCCCACTACACCGTCACCCGCCACAGCTGCGGCCATGGATTGGCGATACCTGTCCACATCAGCGGATGCTTCAGCAGCTACGGCGGCCACACCAAGGGCCAGGCGTGGCGAGGGCCCTGGGAGCGAGCCCCCCCCACCACCACCACCGCAGCCACCGCCACCACCAGCGTCGCCATCATCGCCCCTGGTGCGGGTCGACTCATTGCTGCGACCCGCCTCCCTCATGTGAGTTGCCCACTCGCCAGGGTCCCAGGTCCGGCTGCGCCGCCCCCACGGCTGGCCAAAGACAGGCTCTGGCTCGCCTGCCTCCCACCCCCCCTCGTCCGCCCCCCCGTCGTCCCCCTGCTGTGTGCCAAAGCTCACACTCGAGGCACCGCTCTCGTCGGTGTCCGAGCTGGACAGTAACGGTGGCTGCGCACCGCTGCCCGCCGGCATGTCGGCAACGTGGGCCACAGCCATGGCCAGCAGCTGAGCCTCCCCGATCTCGGCCCCCTCGGTGGGGGGGGGCGGCGCCGCGGTGCCTGCAACAGTGCCAGCGGTGCGTGAGGGCGACAGCTGGCTGCTAGCCCCCGCATTGCTCTCGCCCCCACTGCCGGACGACACGTCCTCCACCTGCCCCCGCATGTGTCGCCACCCTCCAAACGCACGCTCCAAGAGTGCCAGCTCGCGCGTGCACTCAGCCTCCAGCACATAGGCCCACCGCGCCGCGCGCACCAACGTCAGGAAGCGCCATCGCTGGCCGTACCAGCGCCACATTGCGGGGCCCCGCGCGTGCCGCACGCAGTGCCTGGGGGGCACCCAGGCCACCGCCGGCGCCTCGAGCTTGCGCCGGGTCACGGATCGTGCGGTCGATGGCGGTGGGGGAGATGCCTCTGCGTGGCCGCTCACAGCGTGGGTGCTTGCTGCCTGGCCGCTCACAGCCTGGGTCCGTGCTGCCTGGCTGGTCGCAGCCTGGCTGATCGCTGGTGTTGTGTGCTTGGCACTCGCGGCTGCGGCTCGCACATCCCGCGCTGCCATTGCAACGCACCGGCGCACACCGCACAAAGGACGGAATGTGCACACACATGAATGACGGAATGTGCACACACATGAATGCGACAGTGACATCATCATCGTCATCGTCATCGTCATCGTCATCATCATCGTCGTCGTCGTCATCGTCGTCGTCGTCGTCGTCGTCGTCGTCGTCGTCGTCGTCGTCGTCGTCGTCGTCGTCGTCGTCGTCGTCGTCGTCGTCGTCATCATCATCATCATCATCATCATCATCATCATCATCATCATCATCATCATCATCATCATCATCATCATCGTCATCATCATCATCATCACCATCACAATCATCGTCATTACAATCATCTGCCCTTGCTCACCAGGATCACAGCCGTACCAGCAAACAGCACACCCCAACGCATGTGCCCCAAGCCGGCATGCTTGCGATGGACCCACTACCAACCCCACCTGCGACACCAGTGCTGCGGGCGATGCCCAGTGCAATCAAGGGTAGGCAGAGGGCCAAGGATGTGCACCGCCCATTCCACGGTGTACTGAGGGGGGCATTGCGCCGCGTGCGACAGCAGCAACCGATGCGGGGCACTAGGGAGCCATTTGCTGCCTGGGACTGCTAGGAAAGTCTCCATGAAAAGGCGCCCCCCTGGGTGCCCGGGTGCCTGGGTCATGTGGTAGGCCACTAGTTATAGATAGGGTGCCCGGGTGCCTGGGTCATGTGGTAGGCCACTAGTTATAGATAGGGTGCCCGGGTGCCTGGGTCATGTGGTAGGCCACTAGTTATAGATAGGAGAGCGGGGTGGCTGTATCGCTGGTCCATCCATCCATAGGGGAACGAGTAAGTGGCATGGGCGACCCATGAGGGAGCACAACACATCAAGGTGGGCGTGATGATGAGGCATCAAGGTGGGCGTGATGATGAGGCATCAAGGTGGGCGTGATGATGAGGCATCAAGGTGGGCGTGATGATGAGGCATCAAGGTGGGTGTGCCCTGCGGGATGCGAGCAGGCAATGCACGCAGGCACCGCCTGGTGGGGGGGCCTGGGACACCTGAAATGGCAAACCAGGGCGCGCTTGCTTGGCTGCAGAGGAACGCACAGACAGACCAGCGCAACAAGTCAGGGTGGGGACAAGAGGGCAGCAAGCCCCGAGCGGACGTTCTGCTGGCGAACAGTGAGGGAGGTGCGCAACCGCGCTCTGCCACGATCATGACACCAGACCAGCATGGTACACAACTACCAAGCCATTGACCCGGTGCACACACGCTCGCCTCACCTGAGGGCGCTTTGTCCCTGGCGGTAGCTGCGGCGGCCCCTGGCGCTGCTTTGCTGGTGGTGGAGGCGGGTGCTGCGGCAGCAGGCGTGGCCGACCGGGGCCTGGCCCGCAGCACACCCTGCGTGGCTGCGCGCCCTGGACTAGACCTGGGCTGCTGGGGGGATGCTTGCCGCAGCGGTGCGCCGCCCTTGCTGGTCGGAGCCCCCGCCACGGTGGACGACTTGCCCAGGGGGGACAGCCGACGGACACCTGTCACGTTCACGCGGTCCGGCTGGCTGGCGGGGTGGGAGAAGCCCTCCGCGGCCGAACGCCTGCGCGCCGGTGGGGATGCCTCCTTGCCCGGCGCGGGGTCTGGGTGAAACACGCTGAAGTCATACGCCGGCTCGGGCAGTGTGCGCGCTGATGTCAGCGAGGCAGTGGCGCAGCGGACGCTCGGTTGGGAGGGTCTCTCCCGGCTGCCCTGGCCGCTCTTTCCCTGCTGCTTCCACATGCCCGCGCAACAGGCACACTAGCGGGAGGTCGCCCCTATCCTGCAGCCGTGAAGACAGCATGCAAGCACGCGCTCAAACGTTGTGAGTAGTTTATTTGATTTTACTTGAATGGTGGGGCAATAAATCTGGCGGCCCAGAATAATCGGCACGTTATATATTTATACTCGACAGTAACGTACACAAAGGTCGCATTGCAGAGACACAGCTTAATTTCCCTTGTCCCAGCTGTGTATGATAATTTATATGTGCAAGTTTGGTGAGTCGACATGCTTGTGGCATCGCTTCCGGCTGCTCCATGCCCTATTCTACCTGTGCGCACCAGATATGATGGCCAGCCGGCAGCTTGTCCGCGCTTGCATGATGTGCATGGCTCCACAGTCTGGTACTGAATAGACGATGAGCCGCGAGCCCCATTTCTTCAAGGGGTGCAACCCAGACTCTATTATGTGAAGGATTGCATATCTTTCATGACGATAACCCCAAGGGAGGGAATTATTCACTTCATAACGGTGAAATTTCCAGCAGCAACATGAGAAGCGCAGTCAGTTGCCTGTCAGTGTCGTTAGCTCCCACCCATCTAAGACAAACCCGAACGGGCCATTTCGCCAAAACTGAATGGCCGGGCGGAGCCGCGATCGTCAAATAGGCACGGTTGGCAATACAAGAAACCGACTTCGAATCGTGTAGGCCGATGGCTACGACGACAGATAACGCAACAAAACAGAATCCGACTAACAAAGCAACTTATAAAATTGACTCCGCCGTAGAGTTTCAACGGGCAAGTTGCAAACACGCACGTTACTTGATAAAATTGAACTTTAAGCTTGACAACACGGAAGAATATAAAACGTGAACGACATGAACGTTAAAATTTTACGGGGTATCAAGGAGGTATTGTCATCAAATCACATTTTTTGTACGGTTACCTATTTACGTACAGGTGTAGGCCTGTAGGGCTTTAGGTAGTTCGCTCGCCACTAGGTACACTGCTGTAATGTTGCTCGCCACAACTGTATTGTTGTGTCCTCTCCGACGAATCGAGTCGTTGTGTGACGTAGGAATATCCGGTTTTCCATGTTTACAAAGTTTGTAAAAATAGTTTTTTACCATTAAGTTTACGAAACTTTATAAGAATATTCGGGGCGGGGGGGGTCGGGTCAGGTAGTTTAGAAGGTTTTAGTTGTATCCCACGCCGCATATGGGCAGCAGGGGCCAGGGGGTTCGGGTAAGTCAGGGGTGTTAAGTGGGTTTATTTATTATCCAATTATAGACCAGAGATTTAAAATGGGGAAGCAGTATCAGCAAATCCTAAATGAAGGTTGTCACACAGAAGATCCGGTTTTCGGCCGATTCCACGGCGTGGGCAACAACAACAACAACAAACACTTCTTCCGTACCCACGAGGTGTAAGTGGCGGCCTTGTCACGTTTTTTTCCAGGTAAATAGGTGTACGTTTATTCCAAATATAGCCAGTAGGTAATCCCTGCTAAGCCTAGGGTATCAAGATGTCAGTGGCTAAAACGGAGCCTTACTAGACCACGGAAGCCACTGGACTTCTAATGGGTTGTCATTGGGCATGTGGGTAAAGATCCTGTTTTTGCCCATGAGGTCATGAAAGATCTCAAGTGGGCTGGGCTTATCCTGGTCCGCGCCAGGGTCCCAGATTTTGTTTTGTTCATTTGCAACCATCCAGTAGCGTCGCATGCCGGAGTTCCATAGGTAAATGAAGCGTGAGAGAACCCCAGCTTTGTCGAAAACTGTGCGCCTATTGAACACCACATCGTTTCGCACCGTCCAGATTGTATATAACATGCATGTGCGGAGCCATATCCACGCTTGTTGTGAAAAGGTGAGCTCAAGGCCAGGGGTGCCAGTGATGCCAAAGATAATTGAGCGGGTAGACACCGGTATGATAGGCTCAGACGTCCAGGCTGCCCATAAACCAATCAACCAGGTCCAAACTCCCTGGAGGTTACACCATAAAAATCGGTGTTCCACAGTTTCAGTGGGGTTGGTACATAAACATGTAGCAGGGTGTTGAAATCGCCGGTGGAGGATCTCCCCTTGTCACGTTTTTTTCGGGGAAATGGGTATATTTTATTAGCCAATGATGGACCAAAGAGGTGAGAGGGGAAATGAGTATCAGCGAATCCTAATGAAGGTGGGCACACACACGTTTCATCGGCCTTGTCACGTTTCATCGTCTCCTACTAGCCAATTAATATCATCCAAGTAACAACAACAACAACTAGCCAAGTAGGTAATCTGTGCTCGCTTGTCCTGTACAACAGCGTGTCCTGCTGTCAGCACCCAAGCGTCAACGTGACCGCCTGGAAAGAAGCGACTGGAAGCACTGCATGCGACACTTCGCGGTCACTTTTCGGTGCGCACCGAGCGACTCGCGGCATGCAATGGCCAAGGCGGTACAGGTAGTGATGGTATTTGCATTGAGGTGGTAAGGTTTGGCAAGTTACGTTCGGAAACCTTGTCTTCGAAACGCCTTCAAGGATGAGGGGACAGCCAAGGCTACTGCCGATCTTCTTGGCATTTACGGCGTTTGTCGGAATAGTAGCTCTTGCGGTACGTGGTTGATAATAAACGATTTCTGTCCACGTGGTAATGTTATTTCGCCAGTTTTGAATGCCTTTCGTCACCTTGAACAGAACAGGATTTTTTCGCGGTATTGACAGTATTGGAAGCTGTGCTGAGGGATTGGAGGGATTCACCAGCGTCTCTGGCACGTTTTGCGTGTCCGCATTCTAGATACATGCTTAGTAACTCAAATCGTATGTACATGCCATTCCCGTCTAAAGGTCTCGAGGAAATTGTGACAGAAGTTGTCGTGTTTTACCAACATGCCTTCCATCTGTCAGAGCTTTTGAAGACATCTTTCTCGCTGGTGTTGTGAACGGGATTAGTGTCGGAATGCGTGGAATTATATGTACTGAATCCGCTCCCATTTTGTCGCTGCTCGTTTGCCCATTCAGCCTGCCGCGATAGGGTGATTCCCTGGGTTCTAGTCTAACCGGTTCTCGTAACCTCGCTTGCTTTGCTGCTGTGTCCCTTGCAACTGGTCCGTGATGGTTGCTTGTCAGCGGTAATCCTGGTTGGGAATTTTCTTCTTACAGTATTCCCAGTTGCATGTTGTGCCTAGCTTTAGTACTTTTTAGCTTAGGACATTTTTTATGGCACGTCCTTTGCGGGGCTCTCCTGGCTCTCACCCTCTGTTCTAGGTGCGCCTGCTGAAGAACATGCCTTGGCTGCGTGTTTGTCTGTGCCCTTTGGTCCCTGTCCTACCCTCACTACCCTCACTGCCCACGCTGCCCAGGCCACCGCGGATGCCAGCACGGTGCTCAAGGAGACCTTCTCCGACGACAGCTGGCGCGAGAGGTGGATCCCGTCCGCAGACCCCAAGTACTCAGGTGTGCCGTGCAGGCCGGCACGCACCCTGCTGTGCTGCGTTCACGTGCTGCATTCACGTGGCAAGCTGGTCTTAGGGTCGCACAGTGGCCGCGTGGTGTTGCTTGGCTTGCTTGCTCAGCAGCTGCAATGTGCGAGGCAGCGAGCATGTACGTGCGTGGCTATCCGGTCATGGCGCCCCTGCCCAGGACATGGGTTGGCATGCGTCAGGCAGCAGGCAGCAAGGTCATGAGTCATGTCAGCTGTTTTGCTGCTCACACCTGAGGAGATGCAGTGGTGTGGCTGTAGCTTCACAAATGCGACCACCTCGCGTGGCAGGAGTGCACAGGGGGCAGTTGCGTGCACAGGTCAAGCTTTGTTTCGACCTGCGTGGCGGGGTGTTGCAATGGTCACCAGCACGGAAACAGATGAGACCGCTTGCCTCGCCTCCCTGTGGAGCGCGTGGGCACCGTGTGTGCCGGCACGTCCAGGTCTGCATGTCTCCCTGGTGTTCCCGGTGGCAGTGTTGGCATTACCCTGCATGAACCCCCCCCCGTCACCATGAACATTTTATCTATTTTCCTGGCAAGCAATTTGTTCAATGAATGGTCGCGCATCTTATCCCCCTGTTGCAGGCAAGTTTGGGTGGGAGGCGTCTACTGACACGGAGGACAAAGGCCTGCTGGTGACGTCACCCGCGCGCCACTACGCCATCTCGCATGTGCTGCCCACGCCCTTCAAGCCAAACGGGGGCACCACCGTGCTGCAGGTAGAGGGGACAGACCACCGTGCTGCAGGTAGAGGGGACAGACCACCGTGCTGCAGGTAGGGGGGGCAGATCGCCGTGCTGCAGGTAGAGGGGGCAGTCCACCGTGCTGCAGGTAGAGGGGACAGACCACCGCGCTGCAGGTAGGAGGGGGACAGCTGGCAGTCAACTTCTTCACGCTTGGGGGTTGGTGCCCATTCATAATTGCTGGTGGGGTTTGCGCAGGGATGTCTTGCGTTTGCTGGTGACGTTGGGTGTCGCGGGGGATAAGAGCGCCACAGGGAGGTGCCTGCCAACCGGGTGGGACCCCTCATCCCATGCCCGAGGCTGCCAGAAGAGGCCGCAGCTGTGTGCATGGTGGCGGAGCAAGCATGGGGCGTCCGCCAGCATGCGCGCTGCAGGGCATGTGTTCTATGGCCATTTGGGACGTCTTGTGCCTTGGCGGTTGGTGTGGCAGCTGCTGCCACGTGCGCGTGGGGTAGAATGTTGCGTAACCCTTGCTTGACACCTGACCTTTCAGAGCTGGTGTGCACATCCACGTCCCTGCATATGGCTGTCGGCACAGTGGTGCATGCCACCGCGAGCACATGGCTAGTGCAAGCACGCACCAAGTGATTTGATGCAGTGGTGGCATTGGGGGGGGGGGGGGGGGGGGTATTGGGGCTGCCATTTATAGGTACTGGGGCCGTCACACTCATGCATCGATAGGTACTGGGGCCGTCACACTCATCACCCTTGTATAGGTAATCCTGGCAGTCCGAGGCATAGCCCACCCACCAACTCTTACCATGTTTGCTCAAGGGATGTCCCTGCCACCTACGCCTTTCCATTGCCTAACATCACGCTCCTGTTGTGTTGCCCATTCGCCATTCTTGGCTGTGCCCCCCCCGGCCTCCCTTTCCCCCTCCCCCAGTACGAGGTGCGCCTGCAGAACGGGCTCACCTGTGGCGGCGCGTACCTCAAGTTCCTCACGCACGATGCAGCCTTCACCCCGGGCGCGTTCACCAACGAGTCGCCGTACACGATCATGTTTGGGCCCGACCGCTGCGGCACGGACACCAACAAGGTGAGGCGCGCGTGGCATGGGGCCGACGCGGGCGCCTGCGTGGGGCCTGCGCCTTGCGGTGGGCGCGGTGGTGTGGGTCTCCTGTGTGCATGGGCGGGGATGGGACCGGTGGGGTTACCAGCATGTGGGAAACAAGGGGCATGGCCGTTCATGTAACCTCCTAATAGCACAGGACAGGAGTTAGGGTCGCGTTCACCCTGTACTTGAGATCGCAACAAGTGTTCCAGCAGCCCCTTCTCCCCATGGGCTGATGTAGGATGGACCGGCTGGACATCAGGTATGGTGCTGTCATATGACGCGGGGCTGCCGCCCTGGCTGCACATGCCTGCATGACCATGTCGGCGGCTTGCGACGATGGGAGGTGCCTGTTTCTGCCAGTCGCAGACGCAAGCAAGAAGCAGTTACTGAGGGTAGCCAGGGTGCTGAAGGCTGTCGGTTTGTGTGTGTCCAGGTGTTGCGTAGGTTTGCATGCATGGTGGTGCGTGCGATGCTGGTCGCTCACCGCGCACGCCTCTCGTTGCCCGTGCTGCTTGAAGACCATTGCTGCATAAGGTGGCCAACCCTGCTGTCACTCCACCATGATGGGGCATAACCTGCGTCCCGCATGCGCGCGCAGGTCCACTTCATCCTGAGGCACCGCAACCCCATCAGTGGCGCGTGGGAGGAGAAGCACCTGCAGGGCGTGCCCGCCGTGCCCAGCGACGCGCTGCCCCACGTGTACACGGCCATCCTGCGGGCGGACAACAGCGTGACCATCCTGGTGGACGGCGAGGAGAAGAAGGTTGGCAGCCTGCTGGCCGACATGGCGCCACCTGTCAACCCCGACAAGGAGATCGTGGACCCTAACGACGTCAAGCCAAAGGACTGGGTGGACGAGGCACGTGGAGCTCGGTGTCTGGATAGGATGTCGAATAGGATGTCGAATAGGATGTCGAATAGGGTGTCGATAGACAACCCTGTTGGTGGGTTCTTTTGGGTTTGCTCCTGCTCGATGCGGTCTTGAAAGGGGGGGTGGCAGCGTGGCTCGTAATCTAGCTCGGCTTGGCGTGCACCTTCTCATTTTGCTTGGGGTGCACCTTCTCATTTCGCCGGTATCGGTTGGTATCGCCGGAGGTGGGGGATATGCAAGCAGCGGAGCATCACACTTCTGGTAGTGGTAAGTCCCTTGTCGTGCAGCTGCCGAGATGGTTGTACCCATGTTGCACCCACGCGCTGGGTGCTAGCCGTGTGTGCCGGTCGGAAGAATCCAGCGGTGAGCACCCGCATGGCCTCGCCCCCTGTCCGCTGCCTCATCGTGTGTCTGCTAACCCTGCGGCCACCCTTGCACCCATGGGGAGCCTGCTGCCGCCGCTGCCACCTGGCAGGCTTCCATCCCGGACCCGTCTGCGGTCAAGCCGGCCGACTGGGACGAGGACGCCCCCCGCGAAGTGGAGGATGAGGACGCGGTGATGCCGGCGGGGTGGCTGGAGGATGAACCAGAGATGGTGAGAGGGGGGGTGGGGGGCAGGAGGAATGAGTTGCATGGCGGACGGAGAGAGGGAGGACCCATTTGGGGAGAATGGGCAGGTGACAGCGATGCTGGGATTGGAGAGGGATGGCGCTGAGCTTGCCAGGGTTGGCCCTGTGGGTAGGTAGACCAAGGCACATCGCAGGCGGCAAGGAGTGGGATCCTTAGGCACGGTTGTGGTGGTGGCGGATGTCTTGTGGCTGATGGGGATGATGCTGGAAGCATGGTTCAAAAACCCATTTTCCTTTAAGGTTTGGACTGGCCTGACATCTTGAGGATGCACAGCATGGGAAGCGCGCGCCTGCCTTCTGTGCCCCAGAAGGCACAGAAGGTGACCCGGTGCCCCAACCCCTACTTGGTTTACGTAGGCTTTACATGGGTCCTATGCCTTGCGCAATTGAAATCATGCTCATAGAAGGGTCGGCGTAGAACCATGTGTTTGGTGGCATGGCTTGGTTTTGGCAGACGCTTGGGTCGTGACCGCGTGCTGCGCCAGGCTGTCATGTCTTTTGACAGCTTGTTGTGGCGATCTGCTTTTTTTCCTTTCCCCCCATGCTGCCTGGCACGCATTTCCCTCATACACACTGGCAATGTGTGCGTGTGCGCTCATGTGCGCATGTGTGCATGTGCCTGTTTGTGTCCGTGTGCGCGCGCAGGTGGAGGACAGTGAGGTGGCGCAACCGGACGACTGGGACGAGGACGAGGACGGCGCGTGGGAGCCCCCACTCGTGCGCAACCCGCGGTGCGAGGGCGCACCCGGCTGCGGGCCGTGGAAGCGGCCAATGAAGCGTAACCCAAAGTTCCAGGGGAAGTGGACGGTGAGCAATCGGCAGTGGCAGGGCAAGTGGACGGTGCTTGCGACGGCATAGGTGGCATACAGCCATGGTCAAGTGGTTGCCCTGCAAATCGATCGGACCTGCCCAGGGCACGTGTATGGGGACGGGTGGGAGCAGCGCCGCACACCTGGAACCGCTTCCCATGTTGCCCTCCCCTTGCTGCCCTCCCTCCTTGTGGCCGCGCCTGCTAGGTAGTTGGCTACGGCGCGGCGCTTGCTGCGGTGCGCCGCGTTCTCCACATGGCTGCTTGTGACTGCGAGCCGTAAGCAGCCCGAAAGACTGTGCTTGATGAGAAATGTGTGAAGATGGAGCTGTCGTCTTGTTGTGCCTTCTCTCATGGTAGCTTGTATATTCACAACCTCGCGGTCCTCGTCAATGCCTGCCGGTCGTGCGGCTGGCTGTGGTGCCCGTGCTTGCCGCGCCCCACCACGGCAGCCGCCGCTCATCCCCAACCCCAAGTACAAGGGACCCTGGGCGCCGCGCAAAATCCCGAACCCGCACTACCACAAGGACACCCAGCCCAGCGACGTGGCGCCCATCGGCGCGGTGGGCATCGAGATCTGGACCATGTCTGACGGCATCATGTTTGACAACGTGCTGCTCACGTCCAGCGAGGAGGAGGCGGCCGCGTTCCGAGAGGATACCTGGGCGGGCAAGCACGCGGCGCTCAAGGCGCTGGCGGCCGAGCGCGCGCCGCAGGAGGCCGACGAGCCCAGCGACGTGTCGGTGGGTGGCGGGGGGGGACCCTGGGCGGCTTGACCAGGTAGGCAGTTGGATGTTTTCAAGGGGGGTGTTGAGAAGTTGGTGGGCTGTTCTGACTGCTTACTGGACAAGAGAGGCTTTGAGCTCAAGGCGGCGGCGGCCTCCACGCAACGGATGCTGGTTTGTTACCGGGGCACTGACGAGTGTACGGATGTGCGTGAAGGTCTTCTAGGTCACGGCCTAGGTGGAGGAAGGGTGCACCATCTTTGCTCATGCGATGGACCATGCGTTGAGCACACGATGCACAACCCATGGGGTGCGGTGCCACGTGCTTGCTGCGTTGGTAGGCCATAAGGTTCACGTCAGCCTTTGACAGTGCGGCGGCTCCTCGATCCCTGTGCGCCTGTCTTTGCTGCCACTTTCAACCGGTTCCCACAACACCCTGCCAGGTGCTGACCGACATAATCGCTTACATTGAGGGCATCTTGCTGGCACCCCAGTGGCGATTCGCAGCTCCCCTGACCCAGGTGGGTGAGCCACATGCGGTTTCGCGTGTTGAGAAAGCGGCTCCTTCGCGCGTTATCTGTGTGAAGCAGGCGCCCATCTGCCAATGTTCACTGATACCGCACTCCTTTATACTACCAGGACTCCAGGATTGTAAGTAGGATTTACTACTTGAAATCCAGTGTAACCAACCTACCTGGCCAGCCTTATGTTGGTACAGTCATTCACGCCTTAAGTTGGGCTGGCTTAAGTTGTGTTCATGCCTTAAGTTGGGTCGAATAAGATTTTGGCATTCTGAGTTCAAAGTAGTTCATATTAGTATGTTCAAGTATCTTGAGTTAAAATTAGTAGAATTTAGTAGAGTAATTCACGCCTTAAGTTGGGTTGGCCCCTCAAAAACCTCGAACCCAACTTGAGGCGTGAATGACTGTAGTTGGTGGTGATGATGCGGATGCTTGCGCCTAGGATGGTGCTCGGTGTCATGGGATGATGATCTCAACACAAGCAGAAGCAGCGGCAGCAGCAAATGGCGGCAAACTGTAGCCACTTGGCCAGCGCTCCCCGGCCGCCCTCCCCCATTTCTCCCCCCTGCCTGCCTGCCTCTGGTTCCTGTGATGCGTCCGGTTGGAGTAAGCCGCGGAGGCCAGCGCCACCGCCCTCCTGCCTCTTGTGGCACCTCCCTGCGGCATGCAGCGTTGGGTGGGTGGGTGTGCTGCGCGTTGCCACATGCGCCATTGGTCCACGCTGTAGGTCCACCGCTCGTGTTCATGTTGAGACCGCGTGCGAGGTGGCAGGTGTGGCCACCCAGCCGCGCGCGTGTGCCGCCTGCCTTGTGCTTCTCACCGTGCTGACCATCTGCCTTGTGCTTCTCACTGTGCTGACCATCTGCCTTGTGCTTCTCACCGTGCTGACCATCTGCCTTGTGCTTCTCACCGTGCTGACCATCTCACCGGATGCGCTTCCCCTGCCGCCCCTTCCCCACCACCCACCACCCACCATCCACGCCCGCCCCCACCCCACGCCCAACACACACACTTCCCCCTCCCCCCCCCCCGCTCCCCCCCACACGCGCGCGCGTACACACCCCAACACACGCGCGCGCGCACACACACACACACACACACATTTCCATCCACCCACGCGACCGCGCAGCCGCTGCTGTCCATGCTGCGGGCGTACCCCTTCTTGCTGCCGCTGGTCGCACTGGTGCCCGAGGTGCTGCTGCTGGGCACGCTCTACCACCTCTGCTGCGTGCGCGGCCGCCGCAGCCGGCACCGCGCCGCACGCGCCGCAAAGGCAAGCGCGGCGGCCGCGCCGCCACCAAAGGCCCAGGAGGTAGGTAGCACTTGGGTGCCCCCCATGTCACTTGCATGCCCCCGGCAGGCTTGTTTCTGTTCTGTTGGTTGCATGCCCACACCAAGCTTGTTTCTGTGCTCTTGGTGGCATGCACACGGCGGGCTTGTTTCTGTGCTCTCGGTGGCATGCACACGGCGGGCTTGTTTCTGTGCTGTTGGTTGCATGCACACGGCGGGCTTGTTTCTGTGCAGTTGGTGGCATGCACACGGCAGGCTTGTTTCTGTGCATTTTTTTAACCGTGGGCCGTGCCGCGTTTCGCGGGTCCCAGCGCTGCCCGTCATGACTTGCTGCTGGTCCATGATGGCACTAGTTGCCGCCGGTCTGTGGTGGCGAGTGCGGCATCATGTTGCATAGAGCACGGTCCAAGACCAAGGTCCATGGGTGAGCCCCTACATGGGGTAAATGGGCAGCCGAGTTTGCGTGGACCTGGAGGTTTGGTTGCGCTTGTTGAGGTGAGGGCAGTGCTCAAGCCCCAACCGTGGGTGCCTATGGTGTGGCAGCCACACTCAGGACAGCAAATGGGTGGCACCCCAGGTTGGCCCGGCTGCGTCGGCCACTACGCCCGGGCACGGGTCATCATCGTTTTGTGTGCTTGATGTGTTGCTGTACGTGATTGCAGGCGGTGATGTGGGCCTTGTTGCCGTGCCGTCGGGGCGAGCTTGTTGTGTTTGGTTGGGTGATGTGGTGGAGGCACAACCCATGAAACCTGTGCAGGGTGCTGCTGTTGACGAGACACGTGGCCAGGGCTTGGGCAGTTGTCCAGATCTCAGCAAAAACTGTGGTCCCTCGCCGCGTCAGCATACCTGCTTCCGATCTCTTTTCCGTTGGGTACCGTGAAAGGGCATCTGTCAGGGACGGGCACGGTTGGATGTGCAGTGCTGTTTTTTTTTCCTGGCGCAGACACTGTCTAGGTGGAGAAGCTGGGTACTTTGCTTTCTCGAATTCTTGCTCGTTCGAAACTTTGTTCGCAAGGAGAGAATTGTGATATGCAGCACTGACCACTCCCCCTATTTTACCTCATGCGTTGATCATGCATGTTGCGTCCTGCTTGCCTTCAAACTCTCTGTGCATTGCAGGTTGTATCAGAAGCAGTGCCCATTAAGCAAGAAGCTGCGCAAGCGGACGACGGAGACACCGGCTCGGGTGCAGAAGAAGATGATGACGCGGCCGCCAAGAAGTCGAGCCAACCGGCTTCCGCTGCCAGTAGCACAGCCCGTAATCTAAAACAGCGTACTACGGGCCGTGTGCGCCGCGACGCATAGTAGCTGACATTATGTTCTACCAATTGCAACCAGACATACACAGTCACATTGTGTGTAAATTAGGATGTTTCCGCATTTTGAGTGCAGGTGGTGGTTTCAGGCTTCAGAATATCGTCGCCGGGTACCCCGGACCTTTCCACTTTCAGTGTTCAGGTCGTCCAGAACTACCGACTTTCGACTGAAAAGTGCCTGAAACTGACCTGCACTAGCTGCACCGCCGAAACTCTGGTGCAGGTAGTGCAGGTGGAGTTTCGGAGAGGTCGAAATGGTCAGGCAAAGGCCACCTAGCCGGATCCGAACTATGTGGTACGGAATGACAAATACCAGGTCACATGGCAGCGAGTTTGAATTGTTCAGAATGAAGTGAAGATCCGGTCTGATATTCTCTGCGGCCCGGTACGGACGCGGAGGAACCGTTGTGGAAACGACTTTCCGTAATTATTCGACACTGATTCGTACGCCGGAACTAGGATGGAGGCCTCGTCTTTGTTTTGGCACCAATCCGTGCCCGAGTTTCTGCCTAACTGTCCCGGCATGTGGAAACAGTCTTAGTATAGGGAGCAGCATGACTTGTTTTAATAAATAGGCTTCCTTGTGTTGTGGTCAGACTTCTTAGCCAGACGGAAACCATAGTATGTATGCTCATTCCTTTGTTTTGGTCTTTTTAGCACGTTGTGATTGTCGTCAACAGGAGGAAAAAATGGTTTCGACTTAGGACTTTGGTTTTTTGCAAAACTTAGCCCTGACCGGGAGAAGACAAGTCTGCGGCCTGCGGGGGCTGAGATTAAATAAGAGGTACCTTGAAATTAAATAAGAGGCGTGCATCTATGAATATATAGTTTTGGAGGCGAGTTTCTGTTGGCGTTAAGTCGTAGTATTGTACGATTGATAGATTGGTAGTGCACTGGTGGTACTGCACGACGGTATTGGACGGAGTTCCCGGAATCCCGGTCTGGCAAGCGGATTTTGCATCTCACGGGTACATCTCACGGGTACATCTCACGGTCAAGGTCTCACCGTCTAGGTCATCTAGTCGCTCCACACGTAAGCCAGCCATAATTTCAATGCACAAGGATACACATTTCCATCACCATTCATCTTCATATACGTCTTGGGAATGCCACGAGCCACGAGGTAGCCATGGCTGACGGCGGAGCTCATAACTTTCACGTTTGGGCACCAAATTCGGCCGTGAATATCACAATCGCTTCGTCTTTCTAAGACGCACATGCTGATATAATTTTCCGACGCTATTACGCAATATACGATGAGCAAACGCCTCTCGACGCAACGCAGCCTGGCGGCTACGCTCGGCAATGAAAATACGCCTGCAGCTTCGGCTGCAGCTTCGCCCACCGGCCCAGATGGCAACGGTGACACTAGTAGTGCCCTGGTGCTCGCCCAGCCTCCCGGGCTCGCCTCGCCATCAGCATCGCCTGAACCTAAGCGCAGTCGCTCTGCTGAGCCGCCCTGGGAAGAGCGCTCCTTTGACGTCCACAGCCCCGGCTTCTGGCAGCGCAGCCCCGGTTGGATTATGGAAGACTTTTATTACGGTAATCACGCCTCGCTTCTAGCCATGTGCGTGTACCTCACGACCCACAACCGTGGCCGCTGGCCTGGTCTCGGCGAGCTTGTCGACCCCGCCGAGGCTCTCCCAATCATTCACCGCATGCCTCGCCCCGAGCTTCAACGCTTCGCCCTCTGCTCCCTTGTTGGACGCTCCGAATCCGAGATCTGGAACCCCAAACCGCCCCCCTTCCCCTCCGAAGCCTCCATCCGCACCATCCTCAAGGAAGCTTTCGAGCAGCACGTGACCCCTCTTGCCGCAGATGTGGCGGCACTTGGCGGCACGCTGGCTGCTGAGCTCCCCACCATCCCCACCGCCACCGCCACCCTCCTCGCCTCCACCTCCCCCCCCCCTCCGCCTCCACCGACTCCATCACCGCCCAGCTCCGCGACATCGACCAGCGCCTCAAGGATAATGCAATCGCTATCGAGGTCTTGCAGAACACGGCAGGCCTCACCGCCCAGGCAGTAAAGGACATTGCCGCCAAGCCAGCCTCGGCTGGCCCGGCCGGCGATGCTCCTCCCATCACGACCTGGGCGGACATGCTTAAGCAACACACCACCTCCACCACCTCCGCCGTCGCAGCCCAGCTCCAGCGGCAGACGCTTGACCTCCGCGAGGAGGCCGAGCTCGCCAAGCGCAGCCTCAACGCCATACTCAAGAACTTGGACATGGAAGAAGGTGAGAATTCCGAGAAGCTTGCACGTGCGTTTGAGAGCAAAATCCTTGCACGCATGGGCCTTCTTGGTGAGATCAAGCTGACCGCCCACCGCCTCCCCCGCGCGCGGGGTAAGGCAGGGGCGCCTCCGCTTCTTCTCATCTTTGATAGCCCAGCGGACAAGCTTTCGTTTCTCAGACGCCGCAAGCGGCTCGCGAATACTCCCTTTACCGTGGACGACGACTTGACCCTGGCCCAGCAACAACGGCGACGGGAGCTATGGCCGACCTACACCCAGCTCCGGCAGACCAAGGCGGGCCAGCCGGTGTACTGGAAGGGGGCGGCCATCTACGTCGGCCACAAGCCCTGGCAAGCGACCCCCTCGACCACCGCGGCCCCAGCAACTCCAGCCCCAGCCTAGGGGAATACAGCAGTAGTGTAGAATAGTTAGACAGTGGCCTTGTACATGCCCGCCTACTACAGGCACTATACCAGCTTAGGCCTAGCCTTTTTAGTCATGTACATGTGTGCCTATGATGAGCCACACTCCAGACGATGCCTAGTTTTATTTAGTAATGCTGTGCCCATGCAGAGAGCTGCTCTCTGCTGAGATGCCACGCTCTAGTTTTTGTATAGCCATGATGATCTTCCCCCTCACAGGCATGCTCCCCCCCTTACCCGGGCATAGCGTGATAGACCATGAGGGTGCGGGTGCCCTGGTGCACCTAGAGCAGGGGTAGCTTACATTCCCACCCTTGCATGAAGTAGCCTAGAATGTATTAAAAGCCATATGCCCCTTCTCAGGGCTATGTGCTACATCTACTCCCAACGGAGTGATGTTTCTAATTAATTAATTAATTCATCTTCATCCTCCTGAACGACTCGAAAACGCGGAAAAGATAACGGCAGGCTCGAGCTACCATGGTCCGGATTCTCCCGATTTCTGGCCTGCGCTGGTTGTCTCTTTGATATTAGATTGGTTGAATATAGTTCGTTTTCGGCTAGGAGGCGTGGCCTTTGCATGACGGGCAAGAGGATTTCAGCCGTGGGCAACCAAGCACACATGTCGTCGGGCTAGTCCGACGAGTGCGCACGTGAACCGGCACTCCCGGTCACACACGACACCATAGAGATAGTCAGCTGCACCGCCTCATGTCGGCGAAACCCATAGTTCCATCGGAATCGTTTCAGCGGCCGGCATTTCCTCTCCGCGTTTCCTCAACCTCGTTTTCAGGATCATACTCATCGTTCCTGCATTTTCCTCTTCCACGCAGGTTGTGGCTTTTTTGAAAGCCACGAATGTACCCGGGGATGGGACGCTTCGGCTGCCTCAATGCCTACACATTCAATACGATGTCCCCCTCTCACCTTCCTCCATCATTCCGCTCACATTGCACTACGTGTCTGTGTTTTGTTCTTTTTCTTGTTCTCGTTTGTTTTGCTGTTCTTGTCCTTTTTCTTTTACTTTTACTGAGGGAGCTAGGCTGGGCTGCGCGCTGTGTGTGCTACTCTCGTGTTTTTCTGTGGGCACTTGAGAGACTAACCAAGGATCGGGCCCCCCACACGGCAATATCAGCCTTTGCTTTTGTTTACCCTCCCATATCTCTTTACAAACGCCAAAAAAACACAAAGGCAGGAGCACGGTGACTCATCTGGAACATGAAGAAGGGAAATCTTTTCGTTACAGGAAAGAGGTGTCAAGTATGACAATTGGAAGGCCCCCCCACTGGGAATCCACATGTTCCGAGTCCATTCAGCTGTGTTGTTAGCCACATCCTGCCCCGGGGAGATGCATCATGGACCACCGCTATCGCGTAACGGGTGTTACGCAGTGAATATTGACTTACCTCAATATGCTCCGCTCTGGTTCTGTTTGATGTCTTAGCTCTCAGTGCATCTGAATCATCATGAAACACCTTATGACTTTCTGGCATGCTCTTACCCTCCACAGAATACGGCAATCCAGTGGCATTGATTACCGGAAGTACACTGCTATTTCTCGGCAGTTCCCCTATCGTATCTCCTCACAGGCATGGCGGAAGCGTTGTCGCATCAACACGCGCCATAACCATCACTGCAAGGATGACCATACTCTACGTCGCCTCCGGCGCTTACAGCGCACGCATTTGTCGCTTACCAACTCCACTCGCCCACACCCCGTAAGCACCCATCGCGTCATTTATGCCATTTACAACCGCAGGTACCCTCAGCGTATCTACGTTGGCCAGACGCAACGGGATGCCTGGACGCGTTTTCAGGAACATGTCCGAGCGGCACGCCGCCTTCATATTGGCCGCCCTGCCGCCAACGACGACACCCCCCTACATGGCGCCATGGCCCAATACGGGTGGTGGGATTGGCGAGTCGTCCCCTTGGAACATGTCCCCGGCACCTTTACCGGCGCCGCTTTTCGCAAAGCCGCAGGGCATCGGGAAACGTTTTGGAAACGAATGTTACATGCATTTCTGCCCCACGGTTTTTGCATTGAAGGCAAGAGTTTCAAAGCTCGGTCTCGCCGCCGCCCGCCTCCCCTCCGTCCCCGCCCTCTTATGTTCATCCGTGCCTGGCGTCTGAAGCACAATCTCCACCCATATCGCCCCTATCCCCCCAGCGTCACCCCGGCCCCTCCACCTTCCACACATGTGTCCACCGATCCTTCCCTTTACTCCACCAGTCTCCGCTGCTTACGTCACATGTCTCGGCTTATGCAACGCGGCAACTTTCATGCATCCTATCTCGAAGCCTGCAGCTTGAAGAAGCTTACCAGCTTACACATTGCCGTCGGGTCGTGCTCCCCAGCTGATCTGCAAGTCCCCCGCTCCCATGCCACTAGTCTGCGAGGCCTTCTCTCACGTATCATTCGGCACCGTGTCAATGGGAATGCAGATGCACTGCGTCCGCGCCGTTTGCTGATCTCACCTTTCATTCATGCTGCGATGGATGAGCTGTGTTTGCCACACATTCTGCATTTGCCGCAAGTGCAGGCTGCGATGCCGCTCGTGGTGCGCAACACTTTCGGCACTCCCATTGCCGCCTGGCATTACTCTCCCACCTTGGGACAAATGGTTTTCAGCAACGGGAAGGTCAGCCGCGATACAACGCCCACCGAGCTGGCCACCATCTTGGCAGGGCCCTGCCCCTGCCAACAACAACGGTATTTCAAGTACCTTGATCCCACCTCACAGCACGTCATGACCGCTGACCTCAGCATCCTGCCGAGCCACACGCTTGTAGACCTTTTTGCCAAAGGCACCAAGTTTCGGCCGTGGGTCCAGCGCACGTGTGCCAAAGAGGTGAATGCACTGCTCTCCACATCACTGCGCAAATTCTGCAATGCCATGAGCACGGACCTACAGCTTGCTCCCCTTGCCATGGAACCGTGGTTTCGCGCCGTCATTCACGAATGCAATGCACGTCTCACCAGGCTTGATTACCGTCTCCAGCAGGTCCACCGCACCACCTGGCTCAACACCACAGATAAAGCACTTCTTGACCACTTCAAGCAGGACTTTATCATCACGTGTGTTGACAAGAGTGCCAACAACTTTGCTTTCATATGCAAGAAGCACTACCTTGCTACTTTGCAACACGAGTTGGCGTCCAGCCCTACCTATGTTCAGCGTGCACAGTCCACCGCCAGTATCACTGCTGCTCATCGGGCTTTTCTGCACAGCCAAAACATTTTTGCTCGGGCATTCCTTAAGCGGCAGCGACGCGCCACCACCACTACGTTCCCATATCTGTATCTCACTCTTAAGCTGCACAAAACTCCTGTTGCTTTGCGCACCATTGCTGCGTCGCATTCAGCCCCACTGATGCCTCTCTCGAAACTCATCTGCCATGCTTTGAATGCTCTTCTCCCCGAAGCCAATGCATTATGGGTGGAGGTGCTGTCGAATGCCGGGTATGAATGCGCTGGTAGTTGGATCGTCATAGACTCAGCCCAAGTACGCCTACGCCTTGCCGCCCTTAGCCGTTCTAAGACAGCAGCAGAGAAACGTATACCTATGCCCATAGCCACCTATGATTTCACCACTCTATATACCACACTAGATTTGCACGATTTGAAAGCTCGTTTAGATAGCCTCCTTACTCGTCTGTATGCACGTAGGCCTCACGGGCGCAACCACCTGCACGTGCGTGTTTCTCAGACCAAGCCCACGGCAACGTGGCTCTCAGGGATCGCGGCAGGTGCTATCGTGCGGGATGGTTATAATTATATTATCACGAAGGCTGACCTTGTCCATTGGATCTCTTATCTTGTTGATAACACCTTCATCTGTTTTGCGGGCAATGTATACCAACAAGCTATCGGCATCCCTATGGGCACTAACTGTGCCGGGCTCCTTGCAAACCTCTATCTATACACTTATGAGCTTGCATTCATGGAGAATCTCATTGCCTCAAACGATGATGTTCTCATCAGGCGTTTTATCCATACATGTCGATACATTGATGATGTCATCGCTTTCGACAACCCTGATTTCGCAACCCATTTGTATATCACCGCTGGTCTGCCTGGCATCTACCCGCAAGCGTCCCTCACATTAAAGCTCACGTCGGAGGATACTCATTGCAATTACCTCGATCTTAACATTACCCATAACAAGAAGGGCTGGCGTACGGCTGTCTATGATAAGCGCAAGGATCCTAAATACCAGCAAATTCCTTTTATTCGTTACCCCGATATTCACAGTCTCCTTTCCCACACAGCAAAATATGGTGTTGTTCTTTCTCAGTTACATCGTTTTTCCCGTCTTTGTTCTTATCGTGTTGATTTCATCACGACTCTTGTTGAACTCTTGCAGCGTTTATTGGTCAAAGACTATGACCGAGCCATTATGCTCCGTCAAGTCCGATGTTTTTTGCAACGTCACCCACATCTGTTCGGTGCTGCCCCTTGGCACAAGCTCTACAAACAGGTCGTGGACCGGCTGGATCGCATAGTATCTCCGCACATCTGAACCCTGTGATGCCAGATCTCCTTTGCGGCCGTTCCGAGCTTGGCACTGGATTCGTTGTCCACATCGTCGCGTCGCTGCCGCAACACGATGTTTTCTGGCATCCGCGGGCTTTTGGTTCCCGCCGCACATTTGAAAGTGCTGTCCTCCGGCTTTTTGCCTTTGCACCGTGTGCAGTTCTTGGACGTTTGGAATCATGGCATGGCTAACGTGATGACTGACTAGCTAGACCTTTTCAGTGGTTTTCCATTTGCGGGTATTTCCTCGTAAATGGTGGGAGAGCGATCGCAGCAACTGGTGCTCACCACTAGACACTCCCGGCCAGCTAGGCTAGAAACACACGCCCTGATCAAGCATGCTGTTTCCGGCCCCACCGTCTAGGTCATCTAGTCGCTCCACACGTAAGCCAGCCATAATTTCAATGCACAAGGATACACATTTCCATCACCATTCATCTTCATCATCCTGAACGACTCGAAAACGCGGAAAAGATAACGGCAGGCTCGAGCTACCATGGTCCGGATTCTCCCGATTTCTGGCCTGCGCTGGTTGTCTCTTTGACATCTCACGGGTACTGTACACGACGCGGCACGAAAATGGCTCGCAGAAAAGCTAGGAACCTAGGCGACTACCTATTTGGCGCCGCGTCGGTCGTGACGTTGTTTACTCCGTTGGATCTGCATCTACGGCGTTCGTGGGTTGTTTCGAAACCCGGTCGATGAGATTTAACGGAGAAGTCGGGTATAAAAATGATCCTTTTTTGACAACCAGAAGAAAATGTAAAAGTCGAAAGGAATTAAACGGCTTGACATGTTGTCGGCTTGCCGTCCAATACTACAAGTTGACGCCAATCGAAACTCGCGCCCTAAAATATATTTGGATAGAGGCATGTCTCTTATTTAATTTCAAGGTACCTCTTAATTAATCTCGGGCCCCGCCTCGGGCTATAAGTTTGCAAAAAAAAAGTCTGTAAGTCCGGGCAAAGGTGAATACAACAAAAAATTAGAAGGTTACAAATCAATTATAAGGTTACAAAGGAACATTCTTTTGACAACATTTGTACCTGTTAATTAATTAATTAATTAGAAACATAACTCCGTTGGGAGTATCTGTAGCACATATCCCTGAGCACATATCCCTTGCTGCCGACATTTCAGCAATCGGCGGCACGCTGACTGCTGAACTTCCTCACATTTCCACCGCCGCCACCTCCACTTCCACCGCCGTTTCCGCCTTCACTGCCGACATCGAAAAGCCCAGCTCCTCGACCTCGACCAACGCCTTCAAGCCACCGCCGCCGCCCTTGAGAGCTTGCATGACACCGCCGGCCTCACCGCCCAAGCGGTGCAGGAAATCGCTGCCCAGCCGGCACCTGCTGGCCCGGCCAGTGATGTTCCCTCCACCTGGGCGGACTTGCTTAAGCATCATACCACCTCCACCACCTCCACCATCGCGGCACAACTCAAGCAACAAGCCCTCGACCTTCGCGAGGAGGCCGAGATCGACAAGCGCAGCCACAACGTCATCGTCAAGCACCTCGACCAGCCGGCAGGTGAGACCCCGACGAGCCTTCTCACGGCACTTAAGCGCGACATTCTTGCCCCCATGCAACTCACTGGTGAGCTGCCGGACATGTCGGCTGTCCGCCTCCCCCGCGCGCGGGGTAAGGCTGGCCCGGCACCCGTGCTCCTCACCTTTAAGTACATGGGGGACAAGCTGGCGTTCCTTAAATGCCGCAAGAAGCTCTCGGAGACTCGCTTCACGCTGGACGACGACTTGACCCTGGCCCAGCAACAGCGGCGACGCGAGCTATGGCCGACCTACCTTCAGCTCCGGCAGCGCGCAGGGGGGAAGCCGGTTTACTGGAGGGGGGCGGTCATCCACGTTGACCACAAGCCATGGCAGGCCCCCCCTGCCACCCCAGACTAGGGAACCTATACCAGTAGTGTAGATTAGTCAGGCCTAGCCTAGCATAAGGCCCACGCGCATGCGCGCCCATAATGGCCCCCATGGATGATGCTTTCACTATTTAGCCGCGCCCAGCCTACAACGGGACCTCCCATGGATGATGCATTAAGAATTTAGCCACGCCATGCCTATGCATGGTTGGGGCATCATGCAGACACGAGCCACGAGGTAGCCATGGCTGACGGCGGAGCTCATAACTTTCACGTTTGAGCCCCAAATTCAGCTGTGAATATCACTATCGCTTCGTCTTTCTAAGACGCACATGCTGATATAATTTTCCGAATCTAACACGCAATATATGACGAGCAAACGTCCTTTGACGCAACGCAGTTTGGCGGATGCGCTCGCCCATGAAAATGCGGCAGCTGCGGCTGCAGCTTCGCCATCAGGTCCGGCAGGCAGCGGTGACACTAGTCGTGCACTGGTGGCCACCCAGCAACCTCCCGGGCTTAATGCCTCGCCATCGGCATCGCCTGACCCGAAACGCACCCGCCCAGCCGACAAAACAGGATGGTCCCGCCCCTCGGAACCGCGCTTTCGGCACCACCCTTTCAAGGTCGATGATCACGACTGGAACAACATGTCTCCTGACGATGCTATGGACTGCATCTTCTTCGGGGACTACGCCTCGCTTTACGACCTGTGCATCCATCTCTCCGACCAAGGTCGCCTCCTCTGCAGCAACGGCAGCCCCTGGCTAGCCCACGGCGCCATGCTTGGCTGCCCCCGCCCCGAACTCCAGCACGCCGTCCTCAACTCCCTTCTCCAGCGCTCTGACGGCGAGATCTGGGCTCCATCCATCTCCGCCTCCACCCTCCGTTCCATCCTCACGGAAGCCTTTCAGCAGCACGTGACCCCCCTTGCTGCTGACGTCGCAGCAATGGGTGGCACGCTGGCTGCTGAACTTCCTCACATTTCCGCCGCTGCCGCCTCCACCTCCACTGCCATTTCCGCCTCCACTGCCGACATCAAAGCCCAGCTCCTCGACATCGACCAACGCCTTCAAGCCACCGCCAACGCCCTTGAGAGCTTGCATGACACCGCCGGCCTCACCGCCCAGGCGGTGAAAGACATCGCCGGCGTCTGCTGGCCCGGCCGGCGATGCTCCCTCCACCTGGGCGGACTTGCTTAAGCAGCACACCACCTCCACCACCTCCACCATCTCGGCACAACTCAAGCAACAAGCCCTCGACCTTCGCGAGGAAGCCGACATCGCCCGGCGCAGCCACAATGTCATCGTCAAGCACTTCGACCAGCCGGCAGGTGAGACCTCCACGAGCCTTCTTGAGGCATTTAAGCGCGACATTCTTGCCCCCATGCTACTCACTGGTGAGCTGGACATGTCGGCTGTCCGCCTCCCCCGCGCGCGGGGGAAGGCTGGCCCGGCACCCGTGCTCCTCACCTTTAAGTACATGGCGGACAAGCTGTCGTTCCTTAAATGCCGCAAGAAGCTCTCGAGGACTCGCTTCACGCTGGACGACGACTTGACCCGCCTGGCCCATGGCAACAGCGGCGACGCGAGCTATGGCCGACCTACCTTCAGCTCCGGCACAGCGCAAGGGGGAAGCCGGTATACTGGAGGGGGGCGGTCATCCACGTTGACCACAAGCCCTGGCAGCCCCCTCCTGCCACCCCAGACTAGGGAATTCATACCAGTAGTGTAGATTAGTCAGGCTTAGCCTAGCATGTGGCCCACGCGCATGTGCGCCCATAATGGCCCCCATGGATGTTGTCTACAGAATTTAGCCAAGCCCTGCCTATAACGGGACCCCCATGGATGTTGCATTAAGAATTTCGCCATGCTATGCCATGCAGAGAGATGCTCTCTGTAGAGAAGCCATGTCCTAGCTCTTGTATAGCCATGATGATCTTCCCCCTCACAGGCATGCTCCCCCCTTACCCGGGCATAGCGTGATAGACCATGAGGGTGCAGGTGCCCTAGTGCACCTAGAGCAAGTGTTGTTTACATTCCCACCCTTGCAGGAAGTAGCTTAGAATGTATGATAGGCCATATGCCCCTTCTCTGGGCTATGTGCTACATATACTCCCAACGGAGTTATGTTACAATTCAATTCAATTCAATTCATGCCTATGCAGGGAGTTACTCTCTGCTGAGATGCCATGTGTACACCAGCTATAGCCTAGCCACATATACCTTCCACCCCATATGTCATGCAGGCCTTCTAGGCCCTCTCCTCAAGCCCCCCCTGGGTGCCTGTGCTTGGTAAGGAGGCATGAACCCTCATGGCGGTGCAGGTGCACCTTGTGCACCCAGAGCAGGTGATAGTTGTACATCCTCCACCTGCAGGTTGTAGCCCTGATTGTATTACAAACCCATAGATGCCCCTTTCTCAGGGCTATGTGTTACATATGCTCCCAACGGAGCTATGATTTTAATTAATTAATTAATATCCCTGAGAACGGGCATATTGCCTATGATACGTTCTAGGCTACTTCCTGCAAGGGTGGGAATGTAAGCGACCCTTGCTCTAGGTGCACCAGGGCACCTGCACCCTCATGATGTATCACGCTATGCCCAGCTAAGGGGGAGCATGGCATGTGGGGGAAGATCATCATGGCTATACAAGAGCTAGGGCATGGCTTCTCAACAGAGAGCGTCTCTCTGCCTAGGCATAGCATGGCTAAACTTCTTAATGCAACATCCATGGGGGTCCCATTATAGGCATGGCTTGGCTAAATTCTGAAGGCAACATCCATGGGGGCCATTATGGGCGCACATGCGCGTGGGCCTCGACCACCGCCTTCAAGCCACCGCCAACGCCCTTGAGAGCTTGCATGACACCGCCGGCCTCACCGCCCAAGCGGTGAAAGACATCGCCGCCCAGCCGGCTCCTGCTGGCCCGGCCGGCGATGCTCCCTCCACCTGGGCGGACTTGCTTAAGCAGCACACCACCTCCACCACCTCCACCATCTCGGCACAACTCAAGCAACAAGCCCTCGACCTTCGCGAGGAAGCCGACATCGCCCGGCGCAGCCACAATGTCATCGTCAAGCACTTCGACCAGCAGGCAGGTGAGACCTCCACGAGCCTTCTTGAGGCATTTAAGCGCGCCATTCTTGCCCCCACTGATGTTACTCACTGGTGAGCTGGACATGTCGGCTGTCCGCCTCCCCCGCGCGCGGGGGAAGGCTGGCCTGGCACCCGTGCTCCTCACCTTTAAGTACATGGCGGACAAGCTGGCGTTCCTTAAATGCCGCAAGAAGCTCTCGGAGACTCGCTTCACGCTGGACGACGACTTGACCCGCCTGGCCCAGCAACAGCGGCGACGCGAGCTATGGCCGACCTACCTTCAGCTCTGGCAGAGCGCAAGGGGGAAGCCGGTATACTGGAGGGGGGCGGTCATCCACGTTGACCACAAGCCCTGGCAGCCCCCTCCTGCCACCTCAGACTAGGAATATATATTAAAAATATAATTACTTACAGCAGAGTGAAATCACTCAAACCAAAGCAAACGCCCAGCTATGAACCTATATACAGAGCCATGTCAAAGCTCTATACTACGATAAGACCAATGGAAACGCCTAACGGGAGGAACCTAATAGCCCTGCTGCACCGCAAAATCAGCCCGCGTACGGCGGAGCATGATGTCAGCCATGGCCCGAGTCAGCGCCACCGACAAGCGCTGACGCCAATATGACGTCCAGGTCCGCGCCGACCATGGGGCCCGCTGGCCCTCCAGGTCCAGCCGGTCCTCCCGGAGCCGGCAACACTCCTTGAAGAAGGCGGAGGTCAGGGGCCCCATGGCCCCAAACTCCTCCAGGACAAAGGGCACCACACGATGGTGCCCGACGTCGCCGTAGGCCAGGAGCTTGGCCCGCTCCGCCCGGTCCGCCGTGTAACCTGCCGTGAGGGAGGCCCCAGCCACGTGGCTAAGAGCCAAGGGCCGCGCCACCGAAACGTCAATAAGCAGATGCCGGCCACCCCCCTCAAAGTCCAGCACCACGATGTCAGGCCGGTGGTTGGGGGAATAGAAGGCAGCGCCATCCGCATCCTCGGACCGGATGTCGGACCGGATGTAGGAATATATATACCGCCTGGCATTACTCTCCCACCTTGGGACAAATGGTTTTCAGCAACGGGAAGGTCAGCCGCGATACAACGCCCACCGAGCTGGCCACCATCTTGGCAGGGCCCTGCCCCTGCCAACAACAACGGTATTTCAAGTACCTTGATCCCACCTCACAGCACGTCATGACCGCTGACCTCAGCATTCTGCCGAGCCACACGCTTGTAGACCTTTTTGCCAAAGGCACCAAGTTTCGGCCGTGGGTCCAGCGCACGTGTGCCAAAGAGGTGAATGCACTGCTCTCCACATCACTGCGCAAATTCTGCAATGCCATGAGCACGGACCTACAGCTTGCTCCCCTTGCCATGGAACCGTGGTTTCGCGCCGTCATTCACGAATGCAATGCACGTCTCACCAGGCTTGATTACCGTCTCCAGCAGGTCCACCGCACCACCTGGCTCAACACCACAGATAAAGCACTTCTTGACCACTTCAAGCAGGACTTTATCATCACGTGTGTTGACAAGAGTGCCAACAACTTTGCTTTCATATGCAAGAAGCACTACCTTGCTACTTTGCAACACGAGTTGGCGTCCAGCCCTACCTATGTTCAGCGTGCACAGTCCACCGCCAGTATCACTGCTGCTCATCGGGCTTTTCTGCACAGCCAAAACATTTTTGCTCGGGCATTCCTTAAGCGGCAGCGACGCGCCACCACCACTACGTTCCCATATCTGTATCTCACTCTTAAGCTACACAAAACTCCTGTTGCTTTGCGCACCATTGCTGCGTCGCATTCAGCCCCACTGATGCCTCTCTCGAAACTCATCTGCCATGCTTTGAATGCTCTTCTCCCCGAAGCCAATGCATTATGGGTGGAGGTGCTGTCGAATGCCGGGTATGAATGCGCTGGTAGTTGGATCGTCATAGACTCAGCCCAAGTACGCCTACGCCTTGCCGCCCTTAGCCGTTCTAAGACAGCAGCAGAGAAACGTATACCTATGCCTATAGCCACCTATGATTTCACCACTCTATATACCACACTAGATTTGCACGATTTGAAAGCTCGTTTAGATAGCCTCCTTACTCGTCTGTATGCACGTAGGCCTCACGGGCGCAACCACCTGCACGTGCGTGTTTCTCAGACCAAGCCCACGGCAACGTGGCTCTCAGGGATCGCGGCAGGTGCTATCGCGCGGGATGGTTATAATTATATTATCACGAAGGCTGACCTTGTCCATTGGATCTCTTATCTTGTTGATAACACCTTCATCTGTTTTGCGGGCAATGCACTACAATACGGTTCGTAGGAGACGCGAAATGAGTGAGAATGTTACCCGAGCGGTAACGAGGATTCGCACCGTTGATTTTAACATATGTTTCTTTTTTTGCGCCATTTGGCGAGCATCGACTGGAGCCTGAACCTAGCGGGGGGAATCGTGCGGGGGAATCTTGCGGGGGAATCTTGCGGTGAAAAATTCCGAACGTGAATTTAGCGAAGTCCTACTACATTTTGCTTGGTACACGGTACTACAGTTTCGTCACTGAAAATTTTCTGTAGTTGCGTTGGTGTTTCGTACGTTCCGCTGAAATTTTCGTGTTCAGTGCCCAGATCACAATTTGATCCGGGCGCAAAATGATTGGCTGTACGGTACGAACCAAAAACGAATTTTTAGTATCTAAGTTCCGCAGCGCTTGCTGAATTTGCCCCGGAAGCCCGGGGGCACTTTCCCCGCTGAAAAAGGTGTCCGCGGAAGCGTATTGTAGTGGTATACCAACAAGCTATCGGCATCCCTATGGGCACTAACTGTGCCGGGCTCCTTGCAAACCTCTATCTATACACTTATGAGCTTGCATTCATGGAGAATCTCATTGCCTCAAACGATGATGTTCTCATCAGGCGTTTTATCCATACATGTCGATACATTGATGATGTCATCGCTTTCGACAACCCTGATTTCGCAACCCATTTGTATATCACCGCTGGTCTGCCTGGCATCTACCCGCAAGCGTCCCTCACATTAAAGCTCACGTCGGAGGATACTCACTGCAATTACCTCGATCTTAACATTACCCATAACAAGAAGGGCTGGCGTACGGCTGTCTATGATAAGCGCAAGGATCCTAAATACCAGCAAATTCCTTTTATTCGTTACCCCGATATTCACAGTCTCCTTTCCCACACAGCAAAATATGGTGTTGTTCTTTCTCAGTTACATCGTTTTTCCCGTCTTTGTTCTTATCGTGTTGATTTCATCACGACTCTTGTTGAGCTCTTGCAGCGTTTATTGGTCAAAGACTATGACCGAGCCATTATGCTCCGTCAAGTCCGATGTTTTTTGCAACGTCACCCACATCTGTTCGGTGCTGCCCCTTGGCACAAGCTCTACAAACAGGTCGTGGACCGGCTGGATCGCATAGTATCTCCGCACATCTGAACACTGTGATGCCAGATCTCCTTTGCGGCCGTTCCGAGCTTGGCACTGGATTCGTTGTCCACATCGTCGCGTCGCTGCCGCAACACGCTGTTTTCTGGCATCCGCGGGCTTTTGGTTCCCGCCGCACATTTGAAAGTGCTGTCCTCCGGCTTTTTGCCTTTGCACCGTGTGCAGTTCTTGGACGTTTGGAATCATGGCATGGCTAACGTGATGACTGACTAGCTAGACCTTTTCAGTGGTTTTCCATTTGCGGGTATTTCCTCGTAAATGGTGGGAGAGCGATCGCAGCAACTGGTGCTCACCACTAGACACTCCCGGCCAGCTAGGCTAGAAACACACGCCCTGATCAAGCATGCTGTTTCCGGCCCCACCGTCTAGGTCATCTAGTCGCTCCACACGTAAGCCAGCCATAATTTCAATGCACAAGGATACACATTTCCATCACCATTCATCTTCATCATCCTGAACGACTCGAAAACGCGGAAAAGATAACGGCAGGCTCGAGCTACCATGGTCCGGATTCTCCCGATTTCTGGCCTGCGCTGGTTGTCTCTTTGATACCAGTAGTGTAGATTAGTAAGGCTTAGCCTAGCATGTGGCCCACGCGCATGTGCGCCCATAATGGCCCCCATGGATGTTGCCTTCAGAATTTAGCCAAGCCATGCCTATAATGGGACCCCCATGGATGTTGCATTAAGAATTTAGCCATACTATGCCATGCAGAGAGATGCTCTCTGTCGAGAAGCCATGTCCTAGCTCTTGTATAGCCATGATGATCTTCCCCCACATAACATACTCCCCCTTAGCTGGGCATAGTGTGAAGATTATGAGGGTGCAGGTGCCCTGGTGCACCTAGAGCAAGGGTCGCTTACATTCCCACCCTTGCAGGAAGTAGCCCAGAATGAATTAAAAGCCATATGCCCCTTCTCAGGGATATGTGCTACATGTACTCCCAATGGAGTGATGTTTCTAATTAATTCATTCATTAATTAATTAATTAATGCGCGTGGGCCACATGCTAGGCTAAGCCTGACTAATCTACACTACTGGTATATATATTCCTAGTCTGAGGTGGCAGGAGGGGGCTGCCAGGGCTTGTGGTCAACGTGGATGACCGCCCCCCTCCAGTATACCGGCTTCCCCCCTGCGCTCTGCCGGAGCTGAAGGTACTGTCGGCCATAGCGCCCGTCGCCGCTGTTGCTGGGCCAGGGTCAAGTCGTCGTCCAGCGTGAAGCGAGTCCTCGAGAGCTTTTTGCGGCATTTAAGGAACGCCAGCTTGTCCGCCATGTACTTAAAGGTGAGGAGCACGGGTGCCGGGCCAGCCTTCC
This sequence comes from Mesostigma viride, assembly GCA_009746045.1. Lineage (NCBI taxonomy): Eukaryota > Viridiplantae > Streptophyta > Mesostigmatophyceae > Mesostigmatales > Mesostigmataceae > Mesostigma > Mesostigma viride. The sequence goes on along the minus strand of RPFO01000165.1, from coordinate 5,539,419 downwards.
CCTGCGCGCGGGGGAGGCGGACAGCCGACATGTCCAGCTCACCAGTGAGTAGCATGGGGGCAAGAATGTCGCGCTTAAATGCCTCAAGAAGGCTCGTGGAGGTCTCACCTGCCGGCTGGTCGAAGTGCTTGACCGTCGATGACATTGTTGCTGCGCTTGGCGATGTCGGCTTCCTCGCGAAGGTCGAGGGCTTGTTGCTTGAGTTGTGCCGAGATGGTGGAGGTGGTGGAGGTGGTGTGATGCTTAAGCAAGTCCGCCCAGGCGGAGGGAGCATCGCCGGCCGGGCCAGCAGGCGCCGGCTGGGCGGCGATGTCCTTCACCGCCTGGGCGGTGAGGCCGGCGGTGTCATGCAAGCTCTCAAGGGCGTTGGCGGTGGCTTGAAGGCGTTGGTCGATGTCGAGGAGCTGGGCTTGGATGTCGGCAGTGGAGGCGGAAATGGCAGTCGAGGTGGAGGCGGCGGCGGTGGAAATGTGAGGAAGTTCAGCAGTCAGCGTGCCACCGATTGCTGCTACGTCGGCAGCAAGGGGGGTCACGTGCTGCTGAAAGGCTTCCGTGAGGAGGGAGCGGAGGGTGGGGGCGGAGATGGATGGAGCCCAGATCTCGCCGTCAGAGCGCTGGAGAAGGGAGTTGAGGATGGTGTGCTGGAGTTGGGGGCGGGGCCGGGTGACCCGAACAGCAGGCGGATGTCGTTCCAGCGGCGGCCGTCCGGGAGGAGGAGGCGATAGTTGTCGTGGAGATGGAGGCACAGGTCGTAAAGCGAGGCGTAGTCTCCGAAGAAGATGCAGTGCAGAGCATCGGCCGGAGACATGTTGGTCCAGTCGTGATCATCGACCTTGAAAGGTTGGAGCCGACAGCGCGGTTCCGAGGGGCGTGAAGACCCTCCTGTTTTATCGGCTGAGCGGGCGCGTTTAGGGTCAGGCGATGCGGATGGCGAGGCATTGAGCCCGGGAGGTTGCTGGGTGACCGCCACCATGCAGTGCACGACTAGTGTCACCGCTGCCTGCCGGAGCTGGCAAAGCTGCAGCCGCAGCTGCCGCATTTTCATGGGCGAGCGCATCCGCCAAACTGCGTTGCGTCGACAGGCGTTTGGTCGTCATATATTGCGTTTTAGGTTCAGAAAATTATATCAGCATGTGCATCTTAGAAAGACGAAGCGATAGTGATATTCATGGCTAAATTCGGTGCTCAAACGTGAAAGTTATGAGCTCCGACAGCCATCATTGGCTACCTCGTGGCTCGTGGCTCACCAGTTGTACCTGTTGAATGTGGTCAAAAGTACCCTTGGAAACTGGCGCCACCCCTCTTCAAGCTGTTGCAAAATGTGGGAAGTGTAACAGCCAATCGTGACAGATTTCGTTGTTACACCTTAGGTTATCCTGGCCCAGTACCATGGGTGCTCAAACATCAAACTCCTGACTCATAATCCAACATGGCCTATGCCTCACCATATCCCAGCAATGACCTCTTTCTTCATCTTCCTTCCTTCTTTTGCTATTATTATCACTATTTCGAATTTTTATTTCTTTAACATTTTCGTGGTTCTATGAACATAGTGAGATGGAAGGGTAGCCGCTATTGCTGGGTTATGTATAGGGTTATTGACGTTTCGGTGGCGCGGCCCTTGGCTCTTAGCCACGTGGCTGGGGCCTCCCTCACGGCAGGTTCCACGGCCGACCGGGCGGAGCGGGCCAAGCTCCTGGCCTACGGCGACGTCGGGCACCATCGTGTGGTGCCCTTTGTCCTGGAGGAGTTTGGGGCCATGGGGCCCCTGACCTCCGCCTTCTTCAAGGAGTGTTGCCGGCTCCGGGAGGACCGGCTGGACCTGGAGGGCCAGCGGGCCCCATGGCCGGCGCGGACCTGGACGTCATATTGGCGTCAGCGCTTGTCGGTGGCGCTGACTCGGGCCATGGCTGACATCATGCTCCGCCGTACGCGGGCTGATTTGGCGGTGCAGCAGGGCTATTAGGTTCCTCCGGTTAGGCGTTTCCATTGGTCTTATCGTAGTATAGAGCTTTGACATGGCTCTGTATATAGGTTTATAGCTGTGCGTTTGCTTTGGTTTGAGTGATTTCACTCTGCTGTAAGTAATTATATTTTTAATAAATATATATAGGGTTCACTCAGAGGCTCTGGCGATTGGGCTCACTCAGCCACCGCCCGACCTCTTTCTCCTTGACGGCTCTCGAGTCCTGTATAGGGACCGCGTCAAGTTGCTGGGCAGCCTCCTCCCCAGCTGCGAGGCCGATGCATTAATTAATTAGGAACATCACTCCGTTGGGAGTCAATGTAGCACATATCCCTGAGAAGGGGCATTATTATGGCTTTTAATACATTCTAGGCTACTTCCTGCAAGGGTGGGAATGTAAGCGACCCTTGCTCTAGGTGCACCAGGGCACCTGCACCCTCATGATGTATACACTATGCCCAGCTAAGGGGGAGTATGTTATGTGGGGGAAGATCATCATGGCTATACAAGAGCTAGGACATGGCTTCTCGACAGAGAGCATCTCTCTGCATGGCATAGCATGGCTAAATTCTTAATGCGACATCCATGGGGGTACCATTATAGGCAGGGCGTGGCTGAATGCTAAAGGCATCATCCATGGCTAGCTTCTTACCCTCATGGGCCTGGTAGGTGAGGTAGAACTGCGTGGGTGCCACCGCCTTCACTCACGGGACAAAGCGGCTCCCCCACCAGTCCTACTCACCTTCCCCTCCCCTGAGGATAAGCAGCGGTTCCTCTCTCGTCGCAAGCGGTTGCACGACCTCACCTGGACGCTGGATGACGACCTCACCCCCGCTCAGCAACAGCAGCGACGCGACCTGTGGCCGGAATACCTCCGCCATAAGCAGGACCCCCAGAAGCCCAAGGTGTACTGGAGGGGCGGGGACCTGATGATCAACCACAAGATGTGGACGCCCCCAGCGGGCTAGAATAGCAATAGCCCTAGCTTGTAACTTGGCGTCACTGCCGCTAAGGCAGCCATGCCTAGAATGTTGCCTAGCTGTGCCAACACACCTAGTCACGTGCCGCCAACGCACGGTACACAAACAGCCATAGCCTTAGCCTAGTCCTAGTACAGCCATGCTACGCCCTGGCTATGTTCAGATTACTTGCCCACGCTCCTTGCTATGATATGCTCACATGGGTCTTATTGCACCCACAGTTTGCCGGATCGTTAGCCTGTCCTTTTAGCTAGCCGCGCCCGATTGCAGCTGTGGCATGCCTTCGGCATGAAGGAGACTGGGGGTCTCTGCCCTTTCTCCTGTAGTGCACACACAGGGATTAAAAGCACTTCGGTGCTCCGTGACTCCCCAACCGGGAGCACGAGTTTAATTAATTAATTCATTAATCATCCATGGGGGCCATTATGGGCGCACATGCGCGTGGGCCACATATGCTAGGCTAAGCCTGACTAATCTACACTACTGGTATATATTCCTAGTCTGAGGTGGCAGGAGGGGGCTGCCAGCCCGCTTGTGGTCAACGTGGATGACCGCCCCCCTCCAGTATACCGGCTTCCCCCCTGCGCTCTGCCGGAGCTGAAGGTACTGTCGGCCATAGCTCGCGTCGCCGCTGTTGCTGGGCCAGGGTCAAGTCGTCGTCCAGCGTGAAGCGAGTCTCCGAGAGCTTCTTGCGGCATTTAAGGAACGCCAGCTTGTCCGCCATGTACTTAACCCTTAAACTGTCATAACTGGAACCACGAGAACGGACTGAGTTTGGGTATCTTTGTGCGCCTGGCAGTAACTAGCCAAATAACATTTTCTGGCCCACCCTTGGAACCAAGCATGCTTTTATATCAAATAATGTTTAGGAAATTTGGTTGGTCACATATCCATGCCCTACACCTGCTAAAAATAGCACCCCCCTCAGGGGGGTACACTGCCCACGGGGTTCGAGACACGCATAATGCATTATGGACCATTTCTTCAAATCTGCTGGCCCTGGCCCTTTGAGAGGATCGAGTTAAATATATTCACAGGAGTTAAATATAATTATCGCCGTATAGCGCTTTGACATGGCTCTGTATATAGGTTTATAGCTGGGCGTTTGCTTTGGTTTGAGTGATTTCACTCTGCTGTAAGTAATTATATTTTTAAAATATCTTCACAGGCATGCCCAAAATGCATTGGCAACATGACATGTCACAAAACTGTGAACGCTAGCTACCAAATGGCCGAAGCCAGCTGGCACCGTTATAACGGTGCCAGCTGGCAGGGGTATAAATGGTAGCTTAACAACACAAAACTTTATTCCAGTTGGCATAAAACATCAAGGGATGCCCAAATGGGCATAATGCACCATACCCAGGTGATAAAACAAGAGACCATGCCATATAACACATGCCAACATGCCACAAGGGGCCAAAATGGCACTAGCGCGCGCGGTAGCGCATGACTAGCCAAGGGTGTAGCTAACTGTCAAGGCTACCTGGCTATATATGCCAAACTACGCCGGATTGCGCCTCTGGGTGCGCAGGTACTGCCTCCTACGAGGCCCTGTCAGCTGGGTGCCAGCTGCCAGCGTGCGGGTCGTGCGGCCATTGGCCTCAGCCCACGCGCGGCCAGCCGGGCTGCGGGCTGACAGGGGCTGCATGGCACGCTGGCGGCGGTCGTCGTCGTCGAGGCCAGCCACTGGCCCTGCGTGGAACACGTTCCAGCACGTGCCCGTACACAGTGCCTGGTTGCAGTCCTTGCACCAGAAGTTGGTGCGCTTGCGCTCGGGGATCGTGGCGCACACCACGCACTGCGCCGACTCCGTCCACGGGATGCGCTCGGGCCTGAGGTGGGTGCCGCTGAACCGCCCGTCCAGCCCAGGCTGGTGGTCCCCCAGGATGCGATCCATGTCCAGCCGGGCGCCATGCCACTGGTTGTTCACTAGCTGCTGTGCGAGCAAGCTGAGGAACCCCACGTGGGAGAGGCAGTCGGGGCGGTTGGCGCGGGTGAGAGTCTGCAGGATGTAGGCGTTGACGACTGAGTTGGCCAGGTGCCCGGCTGTGGCGGCCCGGTGCCACCACACCCGGGAGACGAGGGCCTTCTGCAGGTCGTAATTGCTGGCCAGCTGGTCAAACTTGTCGACCGCCTTGTAGCAGCTCCAATACGCGGGGATGAGGGACGGGGCAGTCACCATGACGCGCTGGTCACGGCCACCGTGGCGGCTGACCATCGCCTCCTCCAAGGGGATGCCCTTGCCCAGCACCCACACGAGCTTGCGGTCCTGCCAGGCGCACAGGGTCAGCCCATCCTTGTTGACAGCCCATGCGTAGTCCCCCTGGGCTGGCCTGCGGGGCATGCGGGCCTTGACCTGGGCGACGGGGATGCCACGGCGGTTGGGGAGCACTGTGCCCACCACGCGGTGGCCCATGCGGTGGCATGTCTCAATCACCTCACGCCCGGTGTAGAACCGGTCCATGGCCATGTGGACCCCGTGTGGCAGCGTGCTGGCGAGCTCACTCACCACGTGGAAGGTGTGATTGACCTGGGGCAGCTTGTCGTACGTGTTAGCATGGTAGAGGTAGCCGGTGGGCCAGTCGTTCAGGCAATACTGCTTCACGTGGAAGGGGGCAGGCTTGCTTGGGTTGAAGCACCTGATCGGGCACAACTTGTGCCTGGACGCGATGCTTCTCTCGTCGATGGCGGCCGCGCTGCCCGGGATGAAGTACCTCTTGTATGCCTTGTTCAAGATGTCCTCCAGCCACAAGAACTGCCACAGTCGCCACTCGCGTGTCTGCGTGTTGGCAGGGCGCTGGGCAGAGTCCTGGAAGTGCAAGAAGCGTGTAATCTGCTGGAAGCGGCGCAAGGGCATCACGTTCTGCAGGTTGGCAGCATGAGCAGCACCGAGTGGCTGGCCAGAAAAATAATCCTCCCGGGCAGGCATGCCACGAGTGACATGGTCAGGAGGATGCCAAGCCACTTGCCCAGCTCGTTCATGGAAAGAGGCGACCACTCCCGTGCCCCAGCAGATGCCGAGCGCTGCTTCTCCTCGGCATAGCGGTTTGTCTCGGTCACAATCCGCTCCAGCACGAGGGCAGGCTGCCAAAACAGCAGGAACAAGTCGAGAGGAGAAAACCTGTGAGGAACACCTGGGATGTTCTGATACATCGCCGTGCGCTCACGGTCAAACGGCGCACCATGCGGAACTCGGGGCAGCTCTGCAGGATCCGGCTTGCCAGTGCCGAACACCCACTCATCCCCGCCATCGTCGCCACCATCCGGAGCATCATCCCCCGCATCTTCCGACTCAGCATCGCTGTCCACAAGCTCGGGAACGATGTCGTCGTCATCAGAAGAGTCGCTGGGCTCGGAGTCGGGCTGATCCGGAGGGGGCAGCCGCTGCAGACGCCTCCTTGCAGCAGGCGCGATGGCAGGAGTCTTCCTCGGGTTGCCTGCACGACGCTTGGCACGTTTCTTGGGCGGGGAGGAGGAAATATCCTCGCTATCCTGCTCGTCATCGCTGTCGGGCTCCGATGAAGACTCCGGGGCATCTGAGTCGTCATCTGCGCTCCCAGCCCCCTGCCCATCGTCGCCTGCATCCCCTCCCTCCTCCACCTCATCCTCCGCAGGCCTAGAGACATCTCCTATCTTCTGCCACTTAAAAATCTCGTCTTTCGTCAACTTATACCTTAATGGATCGCCGGGAAACTTGCACCATGCTGCATTTTGGCCGCGTACCAACTCCGCTATACCCTGCCGTCTACGCGGTGGCGCGCATGATTTACTGTCACCGAATTCCTGCACTGCCCATGCCTCCCCGAAGTAGGCCGGAGGCAATGCCACCTTGATTCCAAGTTTCAGTCGAAATGTGGCCAGCAGCTGGCCAGTAGGCGACGCCATGTCTGTCGAGGTCAAACGTCGTTTCGTCGTCGTGCACGTCTTTTTGCAAAAAACGCAGATTTTTTTCCCGCCGAAAGTACCCCAGGACCAGGGTACCCCCCTGGGTTTGCCAGATCAGTACTCCCTGGCCAAGTGTCCAAAGTACGGTCTGAAGTGCTCTACGGAAAGCTGAGATCTAGATCTTTCGATCCCCCCAGGTTTGACCGTTAAATTATTTTTGGCGCGGCGCCTGCAAGGCGCACAAACTCAGTCCGTTAGAGTGGCGCCAGTTCAACTGGCGCCACGAAAACGGACTCAGTACAGTTTAAGGGTTAATTAAAGGTGAGGAGCACGGGTGCCGGGCCAGCCTTCCCCCGCGCGCGGGGGAGGCGGACAGCCGACATGTCCAGCTCACCAGTGAGTAACATCAGTGGGGGCAAGAATGGCGCGCTTAAATGCCTCAAGAAGGCTCGTGGAGGTCTCACCTGCCTGCTGGTCGAAGTGCTTGACGATGACATTGTGGCTGCGCTTGGCGATGTCGGCTTCCTCGCGAAGGTCGAGGGCTTGTTGCTTGAGTTGTGCCGAGATGGTGGAGGTGGTGGAGGTGGTGTGCTGCTTAAGCAAGTCCGCCCAGGTGGAGGGAGCATCGCCGGCCGGGCCAGCAGGCGCCGGCTGGGCGGCGATGTCCTTCACCGCCTGGGCGGTGAGGCCGGCGGTGTCATGCAAGCTCTCAAGGGCGTTGGCGGTGGCTTGAAGGCGTTGGTCGATGTCGAGGAGCTGGCCGGGCTTGGATGTCGGCAGTGGAGGCGGAAATGGCAGTCGAGGTGGAGGCGGCGGCGGTGGAAATGTGAGGAAGTTCAGCAGTCAGCGTGCCACCGATTGCTGCTAATATGTCGGCAGCAAGGGGGGTCACGTGCTGCTGAAAGGCTTCCATGAGGATGGAACGGAGGGTGGGGGCGGAGATGGATGGAGCCCAGATCTCGCCGTCAGAGCGCTGGAGAAGGGAGTTGAGGATGGCATGCTGGAGAACGGGGCATGGGGAGCCGAAAACCATGCTGACGTTGTGCCAGCGACGGCCGTCGGTGCAGAGGAGGCGTCCGGTGGCATGGAGATGGATGCACAAGTCGTAAAGCGAGGCGTAGTCCCCAAAGAAGAGGCAGTCCAGAGCAGCGGACGGGGACATGTTGGTCCAGTCGTGATCATCGACCTGGAAAGGTCTGAGCCGACAGCGCGGTTCCGAGGGGCGTGAAGACCCTCCTGTTTGGTCGGCTGGGCGGGCGCGTTTAGGGTCGGGCGATGCCGATGGCGAGGCATTGAGGCCGGGAGGTTGCTGGGTGACCACCAGTGCACGACTAGTGTCCCCGCTGCCTGCCGGATCTGGCGAAGCGGCAGCCTCAGCGGCCGCATTGTTAAAGGCGAGGCCGATGCATGGACCACCGTATCAGTCTCCCTCACGCTTTACGCCAATACCGGGCCCTGTGGCGCGAGCCCTTGGGCAAGATAGAGAAACAGGACCTGTCCTCCCTGTTCTTACGTACGGGGCCGAGACGTGGACCCTCACCGCCGACCTGGCCAGAAAGCTAGACGGCGCGGTCACCAACATGCTGCGAGCCAGGTGTTCTACAAATATGCCTAGCAAGGTGTCCTACAAATGCCACAGACCTTGCCGGACCGTTTACCGAGTCCGATTGCAGCTGTGGCATGCCTTTGGCATGAAGGCGAAAGGGGGTCTCTGCCTTTTCTACCTTTTGTGCACACACAGAGATGAAAAGCACTTCGGTGCTCCGTGACTCCCCAACGGGAGCACGAGTTTAATTAATTAACCGCCCGAGCCTCGAGCGCCAGGCAGTCCAGCCTTGCATTACACATGCCTCTTTCTTTCAGTATTGCACACGCTATGGAATGAAAACCCAGCACCTCCCTTCCCAGAGAGGCATGTGCTCAACACGTTGTGAGGGTGGATGATGCTTTGGCTATGCCTGCCTGATTCAGTCACATAATGTCATCCAGTCATGATGTTTGATGCATGTTTGATGCTGAATAACTTATAACACCTGTTTTCAACGTTTTGACCCTCCTAGCTCATTATGGCCCCGTTTATGGGGCTCGTGTCGTTGTGTCATGTTGTGAAGGGCTCTCATTTTTCCCACTGCGTTGTACTGCGTTGTGTTTGTGATGCTAATGAAAAATAGCTCCACTCTCCAGTGGCCCAATGGGCCTGAGTTTTGTTCCACAGAGCCTGCATATGTTGCCCATAGCTCGTGCAAGAAGCCAGATTTTTTCATGAACCATTTGTGAATAAGCATATGACTTGTGACCTAGGATCAACAAATCGCGGTCATGGTCAGACCCCCCTGTATTCAAACCAGTGTATCTCTCTAATGAATTAGCATTTTGTAGGTCTGAATAGCTCAAAAAATCCTTTGATTTGTGGGCTTTCAGGAAAGTATACACATGATTATGAAAAAAAAAATTCCGTAGATGTTATGACGTGTTCCATAAATAGATCACAACGCAATATGTCGCGTTCTAAAAAAAAAAAACACGGGCTAATCAGTCACAGCCCTCTAAACTGCCTGTGTCCCAGTCATTATAAATAATCAGTTCCATGCTCCCAAGGTCCATCCCCTCTGGCAGCATTGCCGCGCCTGCTGCCTCGCTTGGCCAAACCCCCCTCTCTCGCGCAAGCCGAATGTCATCCACCGCGCTCAGTAGCGATGTAAAGAAGCTGAGGTCATAGGACCTGGTGCCAGAGGTCGTGTTGATTTCTAAGAAATAGACACGGAGGGCTTCGTCCAGGATGAAATCAAATGAAAACTCTTGGAAAAAGCCCTCGTACCTCACGGGCATCGCTCCATGGAACATCCGCATGGCAAACACCGCCACCCGCTTGAACAGGGGCACCAGGGTGGCGTTCACGTACCCTGGGGCCACCTGTCCGGTCACCGCCGATAGATACCAGTCCAGCTCATCAAACGTCCACCAAATGTCTGCGTCCGATGGGTTAATGTTTGGGACACTAGAGAAATGGCGGAACTCATCAGACGCATGCTCCGCCGAGCCGTTATATTTCCGTTGGGTCCATTCAGCATACCCGGGCTGGAAAAAAACGGTCAGCGGTTCCGCGGATGCCAGGCCAACGTAAACCCGTATGTGGGCCTTGTGGCCTTCTATCAAGAGTGGCCGCCGTATATACTCTGTCACGATCTCCCGCGGCTGACCCTTCTCCGCAATCTCTGCACAGCGCTCACCCCGGGGACCGTACGCCTGCAACCTGTTTGGGATTGGGGCAGCTTTGCTGCCCGCTGGTCCAGGGCAATCTGCGCTGCCATCGGCACAGGGGGGTGCTGAGTTGGAGTCAAGGCCCTTGAAGTGCAGTGATGGGATGATGAGGGCATGGCCATAGCCCGCGCTGTGATTTGCAATTTTTACTAGCCACCACGTCTCATTGGCAGCGTCCTGGCATGCCCGTGCCACCTTTCCTGCTGACAATGTATCATCCACTGCAGAAGGATGGCACACCTGCCCTGCAGAAGCCTCGCCTAAGTTCACGCCGCCAGGGCCTTCCGTAGTAGCACTGGGCATTTGAAGCCGGTCACATAACGGAGCGTGCCCCGTGAGTTCCACCGTGAAGAACCGACGGCACTACTCCTCTTTGTACAGTAGAAATGTCCTTGGAATGAGGGCATTGATCGAATGTAGACAATGTGGGGACTGGTTTGCTGCGTGCTTCGTCATGGCTCCAAGCATGCGCCCCTTGTCGTTAAGAATCTCCACATCTGGGATCTCGTTAAACAGCCTAATTTTTGCCAAGTGGCCCCAGACGCTGGGGTCGTATGGGAGTGTGTTCCGTGTCCACAGCAACCCGGGGGCTGTGGCAGCGCACGCCGCAATCCCTGGGATGCTATCCCTGGGCCCTGACTTCCGGATGTCCACGAAAACCCAGCCTCGTCGGCACATTGTCAAGGAGAGAGCGCTGATGAGAGGATTGCTGAAGGAGTATATATAAAAAAGCCCGGTACAGTTGCCCTTCGAGCCGCCAGAGATGGTCAAAAGCTTTTCGGATTCTTGGCGGCAAAACTCACGGACTTGAGCTGCACTGCGTATCCCGCGAGTTGTCACCATGCCTGCCAAAAGCTTTTCCGCGGGATTGTCGGTTGCATGCAGGCCCTGCTTAAAAAGCTGTTCTGGTGGGAATTTGTACGATGTCTGCAGGCCGTCGGCGCACCGGCAAAATGTCCTAACAGCGTCCACCATAGCCAGCCGCGAGCCCCATGTGTTCGAGTCCGCCAGGCATACATCGGGCATTAATGTCGTACTAAGAAAGAAGATGGCAAGGGCCATGCAGCTCATGCAGACCAAACGAATATGCACGCAGGCGGCCAACATTTACACGCGTACGCCGGCCTGCAGCGGAATATATGGCTTCCTCGCAGTTCGTGGAAGGCGGATTCCGGCCCGTAAACCAACAAAGCCCACGAGGAAACTGAAAAGCGTAGCACCGGCCCGAGTAAAATGGCGCGGGGTTTGTGCCGGTCCACTCTGTGCCGCGCCAGCACGATGCCCGGCGAGAGCGCACGCGGGGCACTTGTGGCGATGACTAATAAGGCTAAGCGATGACTTTTTCAGGTCATCGCTACCTGAAGGCTCGCGGACAAAAAATATCCCCGCAGCAGGCACATCCCCAGTTCTGGAGCTTTATAAGTAACACGTTTATCCCGTAGGGCTCCTACAAAATCTCAATCTCGCTTGTTTGCAAGTGAGGCGTCCTGTCAAGATGACGCCCCTAATGCCTATTGGCTTACTCAGCTTTCCGTCGGCCATTTTGTTTATTTTATTGCCCACGCCGCACAAAATGTTCCTTCGCTACCTTGTCTCTATTGTTAAATAATCAGGCGGAGCCAATTTTCGGAAGAACGGTTAGGTTCGCCAGAACTGGCGAAGCTTACAAGGCCGTACACGTGATGCGGAAGGTGGGCGGTCAGGACGCTGCCACCAACTTCGGCGTCGTAACTTAACGCGGGTATAAAACCTTAAGAATCGTAACTTAACGCGGGTATGACTGTACTGCCATAGCGCAACCCTGTTGTGGGTATGCTCGTGTGTTCCCGCTTTGGGGTTGCTAAAATCCTGACACGTAATTATGATGGCAACCGTGTTCATCCAAAAGTTACGATCAAGCCACATGCTCCTGAGCTGACAGCTATGGAGGCAGCATGCATCCGAGGGCGTTCGACATCCAAAGAAGACGAGCTAGATTTGGCCGTACTCATTTACGTCTTAAAGGAAGGCTGCCGTACACGGCATCGTATTTGTTGAATAAAAGTACGTATGGTTGCACTGGTGGCATTTGCCAAATCTTTGCATATAATCGTAGCCTGGGTCCTGCTGTATATTGCGACCACGGGAGACGCCGAAACCCAGATTTCCTCGATACCACATGCAATTTTTTTTAACGGCCAGAGGCACATTGATACTCCTGTTGCGGCACCACAGCGCAGGAGCCCCTCAGACCAAGCTGATTTGGAATGGCGCCGTGCCCTTCACTACTTCAAGGCTCGGGCTGCGAACGTGTCGCCGGTTGTCGCCGGATTCCCTACTCCTCCGTCCGTACCATCACAGGATGATGAGGCAGCAAACGTCAAGCAACGCAGCACGGACCAGGTTTCTGTTAGCATAAAGGACTCCGAGGTCTCCCAGCTAGCTCCTTCGCCCCTCCTTAGCTCTCGCAGGCATGTCGAGAACCATGGAACACGACAGCATGCCAACGACTCCGTCGGACTCCCACAACATCCGATTTCGCCCTCAATATTCACCGGAGCTTGCCCCAGGGCATGCTCGCTTCACGGCACCTGCGACGAATCCCGAGGAATCTGCGTATGCCCCCTGGGCCGTAACGGGTCCGAATGCTCCCAGTTGTCCACCCCTTCCTGCGAGCTGTACCCGGGCTACGTACTCCCCTGCACGGAGTCCGTCCCACGGCCGTGTGCCTGCGTCAACGAGTGTGAGGAAGAGATGGGCCTGCTGGGGAGGCACCCAGAAACATTTATGTGCCTCGACACGCGTGCATTTGCCAGGGACCCTGGAGAGGATGAGGACCAGACCCTGGCGCGGGTATACAGCAGCCCACAGGTGATGCGCACGACCCGGCATATGGACTCGGCTCCCCTCCACTCAGAACAACCGCCACTCACGGGGCACGAGCCGCATTGGCACGAATACGTCCCAGGGGCGGTGATCAGGTACCACCTCGCCCCCACCCGGGCAAAACTTATCCCCCTCTCGCACTGCCCCTCACGCTGCTCCCACGCTGGCGTCTGCATGGCCAAGGGGGGGCATCCTATTTCTGGCACTGGTGATGCTGCCAAGCCAATCTCTGGTTCCTGCCACTGCTTCTACGGCTTTGAGGGCTCCGCGTGTGACACACGGGCCTCTTGGTGCCCTAATGCTTGCAACGGACCCAGCCACGGTGCCTGCGAGGCGGGCTTCTGCCGCTGCATGCCAGGTTATTTCGGAGTGGACTGCTCCCTGCGGTTGCCAGCACACACCCGCAGCCCTGCGGCCGGTCCCAGCCATGTCGCCAGTCGTGGGAACGGCCGTTTTGGGGGCAGCAATGTCGGTGGTGGTAACACTCCGGATGAGCACAATAACTATAGTGGCGATAGCTATAGTGGCAGCAATGGCCACCAACGGGCTACATCAACCCGCCTGCCACGGCTGCTGTGGGAGGCGGAGCCTGATGCGCCCCCTCAACACATGAAACCCGAAAGTCAACATCATCCCAGCTCCAGTTTACGAACAGGTCCCGCGTCGCCCACCTTTTACGTGTACGAGCTCCCTCCCCGCTTCAACGCCTGGCAGACGCAGTACGCGGGCAGCCGAGAGCCGTTGGATTTTGGGCGGTACCTGGCGATCCTGTGGATGGAGCGCCTGTTGGGCAGCCGCCACCGCGTGTCGGACCCGTCGGCTGCCGACTTCTTCTTCCTCCCCATCCTTGGGCGCGATGTCTACTGCTCCCGCTACGAGGCCATTGCATGGGTGGCGCGGAACCATGCTGACCTGTGGGACAAGGCAGTCGCTTCTGGCATTCCCCGCCACGTGGTCGTGCTCCTGCACGATGAAGGGGTGCCCGCTTACTGGCCCCGTGTGAGCCAAGGGCACGCCCAATTTGCTGCCCATGGTGCATCCAGTGACCATCGTGGTGGTCGTGACCATTCTTCTTCATCCTCCGCCACCTCCTCCTGGTCTTCCCCCCCTCCGACCCGGGCGGCCATCGCTGCCATCCGCAAGCAGTTGGTGGTTCTCCAGCACATGGGCCACGCGCGGGCCACCCCCTCCGCGCCATTACGCTGGTGGTTTGAGGTACCGGCATTTGCGCTGGGCGCGGATGTGCTCATCCCACCCGAGCAACCAGGTCTCGCAAAGATTGCCGAGTACTCGCCGTACTTCGGCCGCGCGCTGCCGCAAGGGGGGGGGTATTCCTACCGACCCTGGGGAGAAATGGCATTTCCCTCGTCACTGTCAGGAATGCCAATGCCGGGGGGTGTCACCACGAGGCACGCAAGAATGGGTAGATCTGAGTGGGGAAGTGGTGGGGAAGGCAGAGGCGGCGAATTCGCAGCAGATTTGGGGGGAGGTGCTCTAGCAGTCCAAGCAGGTGGGCGCCAGCACATGCCAGCATGGGAACGCCCCCTTAAGCTCTTCTTCAGCGGCAAGGCCTACCCTGTAGGCCCCCGTGCAGGTGACCGTAATGTTCGCACTCGCCTGTTCCAGCTTTTTTTTCCCGACGGTGGCGACACCCGCACCCATCCAGACGCGCTGCCCCCTGGGTTCGTCCTCATCAACTCGTCAGTGGTTGATGACCCCCACTATTGGGACCACTTTGCCACCTCGGTGTTCTGCCTGTCTCTCCCGGGTGTGGGCGGAGGCTGGGGCCGCCGCGGCAGCATGGCCATCCTCATGGGGTGCATACCCCTCATCATCGAAGACGAGAGACAGCAGCCGTTTGAGGAGGTGTTGCCCTGGGAGCGCTTCTCCCTCTCTGTGCCGTTTGACAGCATGCACCGGCTACCTGAGATCGTGGAGGACGCGCTGACCCGACCCGACAAAATCGCCGACATGCAGAGGGAGCTCGCGTGCCTTGCGCCTCTGCTGCACTGGACCGACCTCCTGGGGGCGCTCCCTGGAGCCAGCTGGGACCTGGCCATGGCAGCCATGCGTGCCCGGGCGGCAGCGGGCGCCACCACACGTGGATCACATGCGGCTGCCCTGGTTGCTGGCCAGGGTGTTGCTGTGCCTCCCTGGTCATCGCCAGCCAGGGGGAGGGGAGGCTATTTCCATGGTGAGGCTTATGGCGACAGGCAGCAGCATCTCACAGGCGATCACAATTCTGGGCAAGTTGGGGAGTCTGCGGTAGGCTCGTACGACGCCTTCTCCATGACGATGGAGCTGCTGCGGCGGCGCGTGAGGCGGCTGCCCAAGGTGCGCTCGGTGTGCGAGCTGACACTGTGGGCAAAGGAGTGGCACGCTGGAGAGGGCGGCGATTCCAAGGCCTGGGGCGGCGACAGGGGTCCTGAGGGGGGCAGCATGGATGCGAGCATTGGGGATGTGCCTGTCGCAGGCACCCGTGACACTTGGTACACGCAGCAGCGGCGAGACGCGAGCGGGGCATCTGCTCCATGCCTATGGTACCGGCTAGCAGAGTTGGGCCTACACGGCGGACGACCAGCCGACCAAGTATGCCAGCGCCCAAAGAAGCACATGTGGCCACCTGGCACAGCGGCATGCAATGGTCGCTTCCCTCCCTGTTAAAGGAAGTCATGCATTGCTTGTCTTGAATAAAAGGCCATCAGCAAAGCTTCCTCCTCCTTGCTGCATGACCATGAGGTTAGTCCATCAGAGGGTTCCGTGGGTTTGGTTTGCATGAATCAGCAGCTTGCCAGTAGAGACAGAGATCAGATGCAGAAAGCTGACAGTGGCCATATATCAAGTTAGAAAACAAATGCTGGTAACCATTTCATGGCAAGTGGTGTCAAGCCTGCCCACAGGCACACCATGCCAACTTGTAACTACTATTGCTTCACATGCATCTATGGGAGGAGGTATGTTGTTGCCCTACAGTGGTTTAAGATTGGTTTGACAGTTCTTCGGCGCTTCGGTTCTTCGGTTGGTTTGGTTTGGTTTGATAGCTCTTGGTAGTACTACATTTTACGAGGCCAGTGACCCTCCGCGGCCCAACTCGGCCCCAAAGAAAAAATGTTGATGCGGGTTGCGTTATCTGTACACTCAGGGGGCGTGGTGGACTGGTGGTATTTGTTGGCCTTATTACACTAGGTACTCGGGGTATGTTGGGTGGAGCTAGAAACTCTAAAGTATGGAAGCCAGAATTACAAGGATGCGTGGCACGTGGAGACCCAATAACTCTGCTCACTCGCCCGGAAGGCAGATTTTGCTTTCATGTCTGCTGTCTAGCCGCCTGTCGAGCTGACACTATCCGGAAGATATTTGCCTGGTGGGCAGGTGGTTGAAGAACTAATTAAACCATTTCATTGTTATCATTATCATTGTTAATCATACCACTGTATAGAACACCATGACTGGGGAAGTAAGTAACTACTTGCGTGTCATGCGCATAGGCATGCCACGAAGTACAATGCTGATCTCTTTAGAAAAATAATTACACAAAAGTTTATACAAATAGGCAAATATCGTCTACATCATTAAATTAAATTAAAATTGAATTGGAACATATCTCCATTGGGAGTACATTTAGCACATATCCCCGAGAAGGGGCATATGGCTTTCAATCAATTCTGGGCTACTTCCTGCAAGGGTAGGGTGTAAACTACACCTGCTCTGGGTGAACAAAGTGCACCTGCACCAGTATGTATTCCAGCAGCTAAGGTGCGGACATAGGGTGGAAGATGATCTTATGGAGCCCTAAACAATAGCTAGCTAGGCATGGCGTCTCAGCAGAGAGTAGCTCCCTGCACAGGCAAAGCTGGGCATAGTTCTTAAAGCTTAACCCATGCATCATCCGTGGGGAGTCCCATCATAGGCGCACATGCGCATAGGCGTGGCCACCACGTGCTAAGCTAAGCCTGACTAGTCTACACTACTGCTATATATTCCCTACTAAGGCTGGGGTTCAACCAATTAGTTGCTGGGTTGGCAGGGCCCCCCTGCCATGGCTTGTGGCCGACGTGGACGACCCCCCCCCTCCAGTAGACCGGCTTCGATCCCCCCGTGCGGTCTGCCGGAGCTGGAGCCTGGAGGTAGGTCGGCCATAGCTCCCGTCGCCAATGTTGCTGCGCCAGGGTCAAGTCGTCGTCCAGCGTGTATAAAGTCCTCGCGAGCTTCGTGCACAACAGCTTATCCACCATGTACTCAAAGGTGCAGGGAGCGGGTCCAGCCTTACCCCGCGTGCCGGGAAGGCGGACAGCTGACATCCTGAGCTCACCAGTGAGTTCCATTGGGTAAAGGATGTCGCTATGGCAAGAGACTCGGAGTCCTCACCTGCCGGCTGGTCGAAGTGCTTGAGGCGATGACGTTATGGCTGCGCTTGGTGATGTCGGCCTCCTCGCAGAGGTCGAGCGTTTGTTGCCGCGATGGTGGCCGGCGGTGGAGGTGGTGTGGTGCTTCAGCATGACGTCCGCCCAGGTCTGGGTGGGCCGAGGAGCATCGTCAGCTGGGCCAGCAGGTGCTGGCCGAGCGGCAATGTCAGTTCATCGCCAGGGCAGTGAGGCCCATTGAGGCCTGTGTTTTTTTGCAGGCGCACTCCATGGCGACATCTGGCGTTAACAGCCGGAAGAGGTGTCAGATGTCGAAGTCGACCTCGCGCCAGCGCGGAACCGGCCGTAGCAGGCGACTGCGTTTGGGCTCAGGTGATGCCGAGGGGCGAGGCCACAGGAGGAGCCGAGTAGACCACTAGCGCTTGGTTAGTGCCACCGCTGGCTTCTAGGCCGGGAGGCGGAACTGCAGCTGGAGCTGCAGGCGTGTTTGCATTGCTCATCCGGCAGCCTCCAAACTGTGTTGCGTCGTGGAGCGTTTGCTCGTCATAATATTGCGTATTAGCTTCGGGAAAATATATCAGCGTGTGCGTCTTAGAAAGACGAAGCGATTGTGATTACCACCGCCGAATTTGGTGCCCAAACGTGAAAGTTATATGAGCTCCGCCGTCAGCCATGGCTACCTCGTGGCTCGTGGACTCAGTATGATTTTCCATCTCGATTCTCGCGTCTGTATCATGCCCCAACCATATAGAACTGGATGGGGTCGATATAATCCTCATGCCAGCTGTCCTCTAATAATCGTAATATGGCAGACGAGGCGGTAGACTGTGTAGTGGCTATCCTCAGGGGCACTAGCCTCTACCTGCGAACTTCTACCCTGGCTAGAATAGGGCGGCGGGGGCCGTGGGGAGACAACAGGATCATACCCTTCCCGCCCGTGCACCTGGCCTAGTGATCACGGACGAGCTTGGGGAAGGGGGGCTGACCAACTACTAAGCAGCAGAATTTACTCGCTGACCTCATTTATGCCGCCACCAAGCAGGACCCCCAGAAGCCCAAGGTGTGTACTGCATGGAGGGCCGGGCGAGGACCTGATGATCACCAACAAGATGTGAACGCCCCCTGCGGGCTAGAATAGCCCTAGCTTGTATTCATTGGTAGTCACTGCCGCCATGGCAGCCATGCCTAGAATGTTGCCTAGCTGTGCCACCATACCTATTCACGAGCACCGCTAACACACGGTACACAGCCATAGTCTTAGCTTAGCCCTTGTACAGCCATGCTACGCCCTGGCTATGATTAGCTTACTTGCCCACACTCCTTGTTATGATATCAAGGAGACAACTTGTTATGATATGCTCGCATGGGTCTTATTGCACCCACCGCAGAACTTGCCGGATCGTCTATCGTGTCTGATTGCAGCTGTGGCATGCCTCTGGCATGAAGGAGAAAGGCGGTCTCTGGGTACCCTTTCTTCCTGTTGTGCACATACAGGGATTAAAAGCACTTCGGTGCTCCGTGACTCCCCAACGGGAGCACGAGTTTAATTAATTAGTTAATTAATTATGCCGCCGACATCACGCTCATTGAGAAGCCGGACTCAGACTGCCCATGTATCTTGGGCTGGACTGCATCCCTGCATGGCGCTTGAGGCTCGTGCAGTGTCGCGGTCTAGAAAGTTATCAGCCACAAAACGCAGGCCAAGGCCCTCGCCGGGTCTGGCCGGGCCCCCCGGCCCCCACTCCGCCTCTTAGGCGACACCGAGGTAAATTCACCCTACTTCAGCAGGCCCCTCGATCAAGCTGCTAGGCAGTTGACTTCCCGACTGTGAGGACGACATGCCGCCCCGGATACTAAGGCATCATTGGCGTGGGCGCAGCTCCATGATCAACACCGCCGCTGGTGGAGCAACCCCGCCCTACCCCAGATCGTCAAGCGCGACCGGCCTGTTCAAGGTCGTCATTCTGACGATCCTGACGTACCTATGGCGCCGAGACATGGGTCCACGCCGGCAGGAGCTGGAGCTGACGCAGGAGCTGGAGAAACGACTCGACGGCAACGTCACCAAGATGCGCATGCTGCGCAAGGCACTTAATATCCCATTTGGTTTGCACATTAGCTGGGATTTATACACTGATTTACCATATTATCAGTTTCCCAAATTCTTAGGCACACTGAGGTGCCTGGGGCTAGCCGGGCACCTGGCCCGCACAGATCAGGTGAGACATGATCAGATAATAGACTAGCTGGCACCAAGCCCGCACCGTGCCTGAGGCCAGGAGTTTGGTCCTCACATGGCGTGCCCACTGGAGAGCCGCGTGCGGCCAGGCCGCCATCCGTGGGCTTTCCGTGATAGGCTACGCATGGGAATGTGCTACCCTAGTAGACGGGAGGGGCTCACGCCCAAGCAGCCTCCTGGTTTATGTCGGTAATATGGAGGCAGCTAGATGGTTCGCATGCAAGGATCCATATAAGGTAGTGATGAAGGGTACCACCCCCATGCAAGTTAGTCTGGATCGACACAGGGGCTCAGCGTGTGACTCAGTTTGGCATTCATACAGTGTAGCGATTCGGGCGCCGTGGTCCCCACAACCCTGTAACTAGGAATTAGATATTATTAGATGGCATCATCCATTGCATGACTTACTTATTCCCATCCCACTGAGGACTTCTGCTCGCGTGACGCAGTCACTTGAAAATTAATTAATTAATTAATTTAAATAAGGGAGTCGATATATACTACGGAAATTTGTTGACCTATTTGCTCAACTTGTAGTTGCGTTGCGGTGGGCTCTCAGGGGGATGAACTGCCGCCTGAAGCGTAGCTCTACCGTGCGTCATTTCAACCATGTGAGGTGTTTGTGCTACATAGCTAGGACGAGAGTAGAAATGGGACCGGCATTGCGCCATTAGTGCCCTTAAGTAAGTAAGTAAGTACTTGCGTGTCATGCGCAAAGGCATGCCACGGAGTACTATGCTAATCTCCTTAGAAAAATAATTACACAAAAGTTTAAACAAATATCGTCTGCATCATCCCCCATTAGTTAAGCACTAGATGGGGATGTAATCCTCATCCGAGCTGTCCTCTACTGTATTGGCAGACGAGGCGGTAGTGTAGCGGCTATCCTCAGGACTGCAATAACCTCCTCTTGCGGACTTCTACCCTGGCTAGCAACGGGCCGCGGGGCCCGTGGAGAGAAAACAGTAGTGCCTACTGTGACACATGCCTGCCTTTCTGTGGTACGAGTATGAATGCCAAAGATCGGGGCGGCGCGGCACCTTGAGTGCCATCATTGTGATCTGTTATGCATGTTCTGACACCCGTACTTAGTAGAGTGCCTCCCCCCCCACCACCGACCCTTCTCCCCCCCCCAGCCAGCCAGCCAGCCAGCCAGCCAGCCAGCCAGCCAGCCAGCCAGCCAGCCAGCCAGCCGGCCAGCCAGCCAGCCAGCCAGCCAGCCAGCCAGCCAGCCAGCCAGCCAGCCACTGCCAGCCAGCCAGCCAGCCAGCCAGCCAGCCAGCCAGCCAGCCAGCCAGCCAGCCAGCCAGCCAGCCAGCCAGCCAGCCAGCCAGCCAGCCAGCCAGCCAGCCAGCCAGCCAGCCAGCCAGCCAGCCAGCCAGCCAGCCAGCCAGCCAGCCAGCCAGCCAGCCAGCCAGCCAGCCAGCCAGCCAGCCAGCCAGCCAGCCAGCCAGCCAGCCAGCCAGCCAGCCAGCCAGCCAGCCAGCCAGCCAGCCAGCCAGCCAGCCAGCCAGCCAGCCAGCCAGCCAGCCAGCCAGCCAGCCAGCCAGCCAGCCAGCCAGCCAGCCAGCCAGCCAGCCAGCCAGCCAGCCAGCCAGCCAGCCAGCCAGCCAGCCAGCCAGCCAGCCAGCCACCCACCCACCCACCCACCCACCCACCCACCCACCCACCCACCCACCCACCCACCCACCCACCCACCCACCCACCCACCCACCCACCCACCCACCCACCCACCCACCCACCCACCCACCCACCCACCCACCCACCCACCCACCCACCCACCCCTCGCTCGCCCGCCCGCCCGCCCGCCCGCCCGCCCGCCCGCCGCCCGCCCGCCCGCCCGCCCGCCCGCCCGCCGCCGCCCGCCCGCCCGCCCGCCCGCCCGCCCGCCCGCCCGCCCGCCCGCCCGCCCGCCCGCCGCCCGCCCGCCCGCCGCCCGCCCGCCCGCCCGCCGCCCGCCCGCCCGCCCGCCCGCCCGCCGCCCGCCCGCCCGCCCGCCCGCCCGCCCGCCCGCCCGCCCGCCCGCCGCCCGCCCGCCGCCCGCCCGCCCGCCCGCCCGCCCGCCCGCCGCCCGCCCGCCCGCCCGCCCGCCCGCCCGCCCGCCCGCCCGCCCGCCCGCCCGCCCGCCTGCCCGCCCGCCCGCCCGCCCGCCCGCCCGCCCGCCCGCCCGCCCGCCCGCCCACCCGCCCACCCGTCCACCCGCCCGCCCACGCTGCTGCTGGGGGCCGTGCTTGGAGCAAGTGAGCATGTGATGAAAAACGTGGCGAAATGGCCAAACTTGACAGCAACGTGTAAAATGATTTTGACGGTGCATGTGACTAGCTAGGCTCCACTGTAAATCCTGCACACACTCATTGTAAAAAAATGGTTTCTCCTGGTAGGATGGCACTCCAATGGACCCTAGCTTCAGCCATCGATTCCTAGCATGGTGCCGCAGCCCAAACGCGCGTCTGGCTGTAATGGGGCGCATGCCGGTGTCGTGGGGTTCTGCATAAACAAGGGGCGAGAAACTGATCTAAGCTGCGTTTGCCTTGCCTGGACAGTGTGTCGCCCAACTCGAACTCAAACCTCAAACGTGTGCCCCCATGCTCGTGCTACCAATTAATAAATAATAATTATTATTATTTACACATAACTGCGTGCCACCAAACAGCCATTGAAATTGCGCAAAATTTGGTGACATCGACGTGCCGCCATCACCGTCGTCTTCACCTGTGTCCCGTGCCATGGCCTGCTTTCAGTGGTATGGTTTTGTTTGGGCACCGTTGTCATACACACAGTAAAGACAAAATACAGGGATTTGTTCCTGAATTCCATAGAATGTAACTCGATTGTCTACCAGGCTGCAAAGTGAAATCCTGATGCCTGACAGGTCTGCCACTTGTCAAATTACAATGCGATGTATCGCGTTCCAAATAAACTGAAAGTGGGTGAATGAACATCTGATTAAGGGGACAGGACACCCCTAAATAAAAGTGGGTGAATGAACCTCTTATTAAGGGGACAGGACACCCCTAAGTAAAAGTCCAGGTGAATGAGCCTCTTATTAATAAAACTGAACATTGTGTGCATGTTGACCGCAGTTCCCCAACGTAAGTCATAACTCCAACACAGCATCATTACAATCTTGGCCTGAAGCAACAGAAAAGGATTGTGAAAGCATAGATGCAGCCGCCAGTTTGAGGGAACATTTTCATGTAGTGCCCAGGGGCTCCAGGTGGATGGGTGCAGCGAGCTCAGCTCCCTGACAGCAGCCCTCCAGGTTCTCTCCTTCCACAGAAAGCAGGGGAGACACCTCAACTGGGCAAGGCGCAGTCACAAAACAAGGCAGAAGGATTCCACAGCCCCGGCATGGTGTCAGCAGCTGGTGTCTATACGCATCTCTCACAAGTCGTGTAGGGAATAATACATGCTAGCATTGACACTGCCATATTACCCCCCCGTATAACACCATTGCCATGGTACACCTATGCCCCTGGTAGGCATATAATACATGTGCAGTGGCATATAGCGATCCAAAGCACAAATAATCCAATGTTATCCACAATCATCCACAGACACTTCATATAATCCACAGCAGTGTGCACAGTCCTCATGCCCGGGAACGTCTACAAAACGGGGCAGCAGACAGGATTGACATTGTACAGCAAACAACATAAATTGGAAAACCTCGGGCACAACCACACGCACACTGGTGGGTGGGAGGTGGACGGATGGGTGGGTCATGCCAAGGGCCGCACTGGTACCTGCAGGAACCCCCTGGGCGATGTTCTTGACGGTGGCCCCAGCCGCCCGCACCCAGCCCAGGTGCAGGTTGCTGAGGTCGTTACGGGCGGTGTCGGGGGAGTCGGATGCCGCCCCTGGCGCGTTTTTGACAGGGGAAAACTCCTCTTCTCGCTTCACCTGCTTTGTACCAAGCGTGCAATAAACGATATAGTGTGCTTATGTGTTAAAAGTCCATTGAAAAAGCTCCCAAACCTACGCTGGACTGGGGCTATGTGTATTGGCTGGGCCAGTGCCTTGGACCCCGTTCATTTTGCAAATTGCAAGCATAACACGAGCAGACAGCTCAGCACTGGCACCTTATGTGAAGCTGTAAAGTGGCTAGAATGAACGACAACCCTCAACCCCAGCCGTTGTCTATCTCTAATCGGCACGTTTATTCCCCCAATCAAATAGCTGCTCAGGTAAGCAGGATCATGGTTTTCTGTCTGATGAAACAAATCCGAATACAATAGCCTGACGATGTTTTGATGGTGTGGGATCCTGTTCTTGTATTAATTAAGATAATCATTGTATGTTCTTGTATTAACTAACATAATCAATTATTATGTCTAGGTCAGGCGCACAAGTGACCTCTGCTTTCGTACACCTCACCATGCAAACAAATAGGGGAGGGGGGAGGGGGTGATGTAAATCGTCTTGTGAGGGAGGGGCGGCCTTGCCCAGCTAAATACAGGACTTGTGCCATGTGTTCCAGATGTCCTTGCTAAGATAAATACAGGACAGTTTGTGCCATGTGCTCCAACTGTCCTTGCTAAGATAAATACAGGACAGTTTGTGTCATGTGCTCCAAATGTCCTTGCTAAGATAAATATAGGACTTGTGTCAAGTGTTTCAAATGTCCTTGCCAAGATAAATACAGGACAGTTTGTGCCATGTGTTCCAAATGTCCCCACTTGGCCTCACCCTGGACGCTATAAACGAGGCAAAGCGATACGAAATAGAACAGGCGACTTGCTAGCTCGTTTCATGCTAGCAAATACATGTGCCTACGAAGGTGACTAGTAAAGTGACTGACGAATAGGCAAGTCAAATGACTAGAACATTAGGAGTACGGGGTTACCAACACCATATTACGAAAAAGGAATGGGCTCCCCATGCCTACCAGTTGCCAGGTATAGTGACTCATGACTTGCGGGGCAAGCACGGTACCTTCACTCGGCTCAAGGATATGCGTAATAAGCAGAGGTTGAAAAGTATCCCATGGCATCTGGCACGGTCGACACACCTCAAACAACGCAAAGTTCCGGCAGTTTGGGAAGGGGTCGAATATGAACTGCTCAAACTTGATCGCGTCCACAAGGCCCGCAGCCGAGGGGATCTTCTTTTGGGCGATGTGGAAGCTGTGGGGGAACGGCGCCAGGTGGACGATGATGTCAGGTGGATGATGACGGGGCGGATCATCACAGGCAGGCAAAAAGGGCGCAAAAGGGCGCGGTGTCATACGTACCCATGCAGCATGGATATCCCTGTACATTTGTGAAGGTGAAGGGTTGCAGCGGCTAACGCGAACGTGCAAACTTATGCGGCATACCTGTGGGATCAGGTCCCCTTTGGGTCGCAGCCGCAGTTGCGCAACATCGCAGTCGGTGAGGTCGCACGCTGTGCCCATACTGTAGCATGCCCTATCGAAGCATACCCCTGTATGCGTATTGAATAGTAGCTGACCCTTGTGCCCATACCGTAGCATGCCCTATCGAAGCATACCCCTGTATGCGTATTGAATAGTAGCTGACCCTTGTGCCCATACCGTAGCATGCCCTGTCGAAGCATACCCTTGTATGCGTATTGAATAGTAGCTGACCCTTGTGCGACAAAAAATGGTCACACACACGTCGTTTGGCTTAAGCAAGAGGGTGTTACAACAGGTGTTAAAGGTTTTTGTTATGCGAAGTGTGCACATGTCGTTCCGTGCAGCGGCTGTGAGGTCGATGCGCCCCATTTGTGTGGCGCAGAACAAAGGAGCCGTTTCGTTGGGATTGGGCCCACAAGTGAGGTAGGGAGGGCGGTGTGTGGTGGGGGGGAAGCAGGGTGCAGGCCATCCTAATGCTCACCGCCGCGAGCTGGGCCACTGGAGGACGTCACGCAGGAAGTCCGTGTGGAAGTAGTGCATGCAGATCTGGTAGTCGCAGCGAGGAAGGCGCAAGCGAGGAGGCACAGGGCATGAGGAGGATGCATGGCGCATGGGGGGGCGCCGCCCAGCGAGGAAGGCACATGGCATGGGGAGGCGCGATGCAGCAGGTGCGGGGCTTGAGGTGAGCGAACGATAAAGCACATCATGGATGGGGAAAGCCCGTGGGTGCGTGGGCAAAGTAGGCGCAGGGTGTGCCTGAAGATGTAGCAGGCATGGAAGGGGGGCACAAAGCACAAGTCACAAAAAGGGGGGATAAGGCCCAAGAAATGACGGAGCTGGTTTTGGCTCTGAGCGCAAGGCATGGGGCCTACAAACGCTCAAGGGGCAGCCTGCTGCCTGGCAGAGGACGCGCACACCATTGCATGCCCAGCCAACCATAGTTCCACACAAGAACACACTGGAGTCAAGGAGACATCAAAGAAAGCCAGGCGGCCAATGTCAAGGCAGCTGACATTCGCTCAGTGAGGAGACACCACTTTACCCACGCTTTCCACACGAACACCTGAGGGGTTCCCTCAGATCTTTTGAAGCAAGGGCAGGCTCATGTTGGCCCGCCGCAGCTACCGGTTCTGCGTGAGGACACGCCACCCAACTTTTTGTCTATTGCGTTCAGAGGCTTGGTGCAAAGCGCACTATAGCTCACCCACGCCCACACAATCAACGTCAGCGCCAACCCCAACCCCAACCCCAACCCTAACCCCAACCCCAACCCCAACCCCAACCCCAACCCCAACCCCAACCCCAACCCCAACCCCAACCCCAACCCCAACCCCAACCCCAACCCCAACCCCAACCCCAACCCCAACCCCAACCCCAACCCCAACCCCAACCCCAACCCCAACCCCAACCCCAACCCCAACCCCAACCCCAACCCCAACCCCAACGCCAACCCCAACGCCAACGCCAACGCCAACGCCAACGCCAACGCCAACGCCAACGCCAACGCCAACGCCAACGCCAACGCCAACGCCAACGCCAACGCCAACGCCAACGCCAACGCCAACGCCAACGCCAACGCCAACGCCAACGCCAACGCCAACGCCAACGCCAACGCCAACGCCAACGCCAACGCCAACGCCAACGCCAACGCCAACGCCAACGCCAACCCCAACGCCAACGCCAACGCCAACGCCAACGCCAACGCCAACGCCAACGCCAACGCCAACGCCAACGCCAACGCCAACGCCAACGCCAACGCCAACGCCAACGCCAACGCCCAAGCCAAGCCCAAGCCAAGCCCAAGCCAAGCCCAAGCCAAGCCCAAGCCAAGCCCAAGCCAAGCCCAAGCCAAGCCCAAGCCCAAGCCCAAGCCAACGCCCAAGCCAAGCCCAAGCCCAAGCCCAAGCCCAAGCCCAAGCCCAAGCCCAAGCCCAAGCCCAAGCCCAAGCCCAAGCCCAAGCCCAAGCCCAAGCCCAAGCCCAAGCCCAAGCCCAAGCCCAAGCCCAAGCCCAAGCCCAAGCCCAAGCCCAAGCCCAAGCCCAAGCCCAAGCCCAAGCCCAAGCCCAAGCCCAAGCCCAAGCCCAAGCCCAAGCCCAAGCCCAAGCCCAAGCCCAAGCCCAAGCCCAAGCCCAAGCCCAAGCCCAACCCCATCAACATCAACATCACGCTCACGTTGGCCCACTGGAAGCGCAACTGGCCCGTGACGGGGTCCAGTGCCTCCGCCATCTCCTGCCCGAGCTCCGAATACTCGATCACCTCCAGCCCCTGGCACGCCTGGCTGGCCGCCGCCGATGCTGACACCTGTCCCCCGTCCGCTCCCTCGGCGCGCGCGCCGGCTGCCCCTGCCTCTCCTGCATCCCTGGCAGGGGCCGCAGCAACCGGCTGCACGAACGCGCCGACCTTCTCGTGGGGGCCACGCTGGGGTGTTCCCAGGGGCGGCGGTGGCGCGAATGAGTGGATGAATGAATGAGTGAGTAATTTGTTGAGCTTTTTGCTCACTTGAGTAGCTTGCGGCGTGCTCAAAGGGGGTCGATCTGCTGCCTGCAGCGTAGCTCACCTACACCATGTACGGTGCTTGTACTACGTGGGACTAGACTAGAAGGGGCCGTAAAGAATGCGCCAGAGTGGGAGGACAGCGAAAGTAAGAGAAGACTTACGACAATAGAATCGCCAAGATCAAACAGACAAACCGTCCAGACATTTCAAACTGGAGGACAGAAAAGAAGAGGACGTGGGTGTGAGCAGCCGCGCAAGGACCACGTTTGACATGAACTGCTGATTGAAGCTCTAAATATCCAATTACAAGCAGATAGTCAACAGACTTTGTGCTTAGGCTTATGGGTGGCCTGATGCAGAGCTATAGATCTCCTTCTCAAGACGTGCATAACGCGAACAGATACTGCCGTGCGAAGCCATATGCCCCTTCTCCGTGACATGTGCTACATATACTCCCAACGGAGTTATGTTCCTAATCAATAACCCGAACAGATACTGCTGTGCGAAGCCATATGCCCTTTCTATTAGGAGTTATGTTCCTAATTAATAACGCGAACAGATACTGCCGTGAAGTGGTCAGCGACGTGCTTCCAGATAGCATCACACACCAGCTTGGTTGTTTATAGTGTGCGTGATAGCCACCACAAATACTTCGCAAATCTCTGATGCCGAATAACCACTACCAAACATGGCTGGCACATGCAATTTTATTGCGCCAGAGAAGATGTATAGACTGCAGGAGGGGTGAAGGCATGGTGACCTAACAAGTGGGATGCCTTACTAGACTACAAGTTCTTGCCTTAGCGAGAGCGGCCCCTCGTTACAGTGACCGGATTGCAAATCTCCACAGCCCATATGCTTGCAAGTCAGTTTTCTGATGGCAAAGCGCACCATGGCCGAGCACGCGCGTACGTACCTTGGCCAACACCTTGGCGCCACAGGTGGCCCCTTTCTCGATGCAATAGCCCACAAAGACGGGGTCAGCCACTTTTGCCTGCACGGGCGAGCAGGGGACGGATGAGATGCGGCGCGTCCACAGGCCAGGGGAGTCAGGGGACTGAACCGCGCCACAACAGGGTAAGGGGACTGAGATGTCCAGAACGCTACCAGCGGACCTGCATGGGAGGAGGCGGGGGGGGGGGGAATAGGCACAGCTCTTTACACTCAAAAAGATGGGGACATATATATGGGAACTTGTCGGTCATGTGACATGCTCTCGAGCGCTGTACCCAGCTCCAGGGTCATTGAGATTTAAGCCAGGGACGAGGCATGCCGACCACATGGGGCTGTAATTGTTGCCTGCGATGCCTGCAACACCTGCAACACCTGCAACACCGGCAACACCTGCAACACCTGCAACCCCTGCAACACCTGCAACACCTGCAACCCCTGCAACACCTGCAACCCCTGCAACCCCTGCAACACCTGCAACCCCTGCAACCCCTGCAACCCCTGCAACCCCTGCAACACCTGCTGTCCATGCTATGCCTGCGATGGCTGCCATATAATCGAAGCGGAAACAATGCCACTCCCAACAATGTTCTTCTACCTTCGTCGCACAAAAAAGCAAGTCTTATTCGCCCTCTCAGTTTAGAATAAACAACTTTCTGAGCTATCATCCCTTTCCTCCCTGGGCTGAGGATGCCGCACCATCGCACTTTTGCACCGATCTACCTTGCAGAAAGACAAGACCCGCATGCCAAAACAGGCCTAGTGTGCTCATGCGTGGCTATCTATAATTTGCACATACCGCCACCACCTCCGGACACACCTAGCACTCTACCACACCCAGAACATGCCTACTTGTGCATAGCACATTTGGGACTTCCTAGGAACTTTGCAGACCATTTGGGACTTGATAGAAAACTTGCAGACCATTTGGGACTTCCTAGAAAACTTGCAGACCAGTTCTACCAAGAACACTTGCTCACTCGGGACGACCTAGAAAACTAGCGCATGACTGCCACTCTCACAATGCCCGCTGAAGTTCCATACACCTAGCACCATAGCAAGTGCCTAGAATGCTTGCAAAAGCCTACCACCCTTCCACTGCCAGCAACCCCCCCCCCCCCTAGCAGCACTCACCAGCACGTTGTCGACGCAGTAGCAGTTGACGTGGCGGACGCCCCGCGCGGCCATGTCCGCCAGCATACCCTCGCGCTGCAGGGCTGTGCCCCGTCAAGCACAGCCAGTCCCATGCAGAAGAAAACCTGGTCACATTCTGCCTACTTCCAACAGAAGGCTCTGCCACTTCATGCGGGCGATGCTTATGACGCTTTCAAGAGTGCCCTAAGACGGGATGCAAATCACCGCCCTAATCTACACCACGCCCTTTGCGCCGAGGGTACTTAGACCCGCATAGTCCGATGCAAACCGCTTACACGCAGAGTCAAGAGAAGAACGGCTGGCACATGCCAGGAAGGTAAGCAGAGGCCGCCGGGCCCGGAACGCTCTCCGCAGCGTCCAAAGCAGGTTGGGCCAATTACTGAAGAAGATCATACCTGCACTCACTAACTGAAAATTCCAGACAAACATCCCAAACTAAAAATCCCAGATGAACATCCCAAAGCTGAGATTTACTGGCAGGCCATATGGGGATTCCCCCCTAAGCCACCCCAGACCAAAAAATACCCCCTTCAGCCCCAAAGCTGGCAGATGGATGGGCAAAGCTCTGGCTACGGTGACCAAGCATTGCAACGATTGCAAAGCGGTGCCACAGAGACTTGGCAGGGACAGCCCTCACAGGCTCATGCCCAACCAATCGTGTGCGGCCGCGTACACAAGACCTGCTCATGCCCATTTGGTCACGCTGACCACATAGGACTGGTTGTCTCCTTGATAGGACACCCCTATCTGCAATATGCGCGAGCATCAACGAGGCGACCGTTGCTGGCCTGAGCACCTGCACACACGCTGGTCGACATGTAACGTGCGCGTGGACTTGGGCCACAGGGCACTCAAGCCTGCCTCCTGCGCTAATCGTTCCATGGTCTCTTCTCGTTCGAACAGAGGTATGTTTCGAAATCGACAGGGATTACAGCTTGATCTTTTGTGCAGAATAGCTTCTTAACATGATAAAGCCTTGTCGCTGCATGGTGGACCACCAGCATCGGCGAGGGTCCCAGCAAGCAAATCCCCAAGGGTAATGGGGAGGACATGCGATCGTGGGCCACCTGGCCAGGGATGTCGGCGGTGCCTACCCGGGTACAGCCCGCCGTTGCCGTCTGGGTTCATGGCGATCTGCAACCGGGGGACGACAGACGTGGTAACGATACAGGGATAACAAATTTAAGTAGGGGATTGCCAGAATAAGCTCCTGGGGCAATCCGCACAACCACAGGAAAAAGAGAATCAAACTAAGGAGGGGTGAAATCCATTTGTACTAAATGAATAGAAGTAGCAATAGCAGCAGTAGTAGTAGTAGTAGTAACAGTAGTAGTAGTAACAGTAGTAGTAGTAACAGTAGTGGTGGTAGTGGTAGTAGTAGTAACAGTAGTAGTAGTAACAGTAGTAGTAGTAGTAGTAGTAGTAGTAGTAGTAGTAGTAGTAGTAGTAGTAGTAGTAGTAGTAGTAGTAGTAGTAGTAGTAGTAGTAGTAGTAGTAGTAGTAGTAGTAGTAGTAGTAGTAGTGGTAGTAGTGGTAGTAGTAGTACTCGTCGTCGTCGTCGTCGTCGTCGTCGTCGTCGTCGTCGTAGCAGTAGTAGTAGTATATATTTATATACTTGTAGTTCATTAAAAATGACACAAGTAAGTCAGAAACAACACGGAGGACCAAATCGGCTCAACCTAAATATAAACGCCAGATCCAGTTTAAGGGATCAGGCAGCAGGGTCAGAAAAAAATCGAAGGCAGACAGAAAAGCACAGCACGAGTTGTGATGCTGGACGCTCCGGGGTGGTGCCTCAGGAACACGGTGAAATAGAAACAGGGATGCACGCAGTCAAGGATGATGCTGGCCCGGAGAGATTTAACGAGCCGAGCACTCTCCGTATGACTAGAGAGTACACTCAGTAAGAACGCGACGACGACTAGAGAGCATAACAACGAGCATGCCGCCCGTAGGCGTCTCATTCCTGTGAGGGCAAGAGGCGCGAGTACCTGTCAGAATTAGTAATTAAAAGCATGCAGACTGCGTCAGAATTAGTAATTAAAAGCATGTAGACTGCGTCAGAATTAGTTATCAAAAGCATGTAGACTGCGTCAGCATTAGTAACATCAAACACAAAGTAATGACAGTTCTTACTGCAACGTTTTTCGACGTACAAGTCACGAATCACAATGAAGAGTACCAGAAAGGGGGGAAAAAAGGGGGGAAAAAAGGGGGGAAAAAAGGGGGGAAAAAGGGGGGGGAAAAAGAACCTATGACACCAAAGAAAAAGTCGGCCGCAACTATGGAGGGACGCCAGCAGGAGCATGGCTGTAAGAGATGAAGGCAGCAGAGTAGCGCACGGTATACTCCACGACCTATAGTCCACGCATTCGTTTACCCATTCCCCCGGCTGCCACCTTTGGTCGATGTTTCCGTGATCACCGTGTCCTGTGGCGTACGAACGCACCAATCCTACTAGCTAGTTACCCACTTCCTCCCTCCCTTATTTACTCTGAGACACCCACCCACCTTGGACGGCGTCTCCAGGATCATCTTGCCCTCGGGCGTGACGGATGGCAGCATGCCCTGCTGGAAGAAGAGCACCTGCGACGGCTCCAGCCCAAAGTAAGCGTGTCGTTGGAAGAAGTCCCGCGTGGCCTCGTGCGTCGCGTCGCTGGTCATGATGTACCAGGGGATGGGGGGGCAGGGGGCCCCTGCGAGGCAGGCCAGGTGTGCCAGTGGCGTGGGGGTGCGTGGCATTTTTCACTGCGTATGAATACTTGCGCAGGGACACGCATAATATACCAGCACCCCGTACCATGTGTTCATATCTCCATTCATGGAGGTGTGAGCACTAATCCAGGAGCCGTTCGAGCCTTCAGCAACCAGCTGCCCCCGCCCACCCCCCTCTTGGTAACAACACTTCTGCACATTGACTCGTTGACTCGTTTTTAAGTCCTGCGTACAATGAATCCACGGGCAGGGTATCTCTTTCCAGAGGACGAAGCACAAGTAACATCTGAAAGCTAATTACAAGCCAGCACGTGCATGTTGGAACCCCGGACAACCAAGTACAGTCATTCCCGCGTTAAGTTAGGATTCTTAAGGTTACGTTCCCGATCTAAGTTACGAATCCCAGATGTTGGCAGCGTGTACCTGACCGCCCACCTTTCG
This sequence comes from Mesostigma viride, assembly GCA_009746045.1. Taxonomy (NCBI): domain Eukaryota; kingdom Viridiplantae; phylum Streptophyta; class Mesostigmatophyceae; order Mesostigmatales; family Mesostigmataceae; genus Mesostigma; species Mesostigma viride. The sequence continues at coordinate 5,506,742 of RPFO01000165.1, read as the reverse complement.
CAAAAAAATCTGGCGCCGGAAAAATGGACTTTGGGCGACTTAAATGCTGCAGCTGGATCGGGCTTGACGAGAGCTGTCGATTGCCGTGTAGAAGTCCCTCAGAGGAGGCGGGGGTGGGCTGCTAGCCTAGTTCTACCACTAAAGTTACCTACCCGCGT